>CAUYUJ010017654.1:0-25000 GCA_963575745.1 Prorocentrum cordatum | reverse complement strand
TAGCTGCCCCAGAACTACTTGACAACATGATCGACCCACGAACCTGGAAAGGAATATAGGAATGTAACGCATGGCAACGTTTTCAAAGACACCTGACTGGGTGACGGGCAAGTGCAATGCTGATTGTATCGATCTTGATGTACCGTGCCGAGGGCAGTGCTGTGTGCTGCACCGTGCTGAATTGCGATGTGCCATGCCGCGGTTGTGCTCTATAGCGTCATGGATCGAGTCTTCCTTTGCATCCGAGTCCTGACCGAACTGATCTGGATCTTAGGCTCGAGCTGCCTGAACACATAGTAGCTGCCGCAGAGCTAATTGACAGGGGGACATGCCAGGAGGACGCGCCGCAAAACGTCCCAAGGAACGCGCCAGGCGACGTGCCAGGGGACGTGCCATGGGGACGCACCGCGGGACGTGCCAAGGGGACGCGCTACGGAACGTGCCAATGGATGTGCCACGTAATGTGCCAGGGGACGCGCCACGTGACGTGCCAGGGGGACTCGCCAAGGGACGCCCCACGGAACGTGCCAAGGAACGTGCCAGGTTGCAATGCTGATTGTATCGATCTTGATGTACCGTGCCGAAGTCTGTGCTGTGCTGCACCGTGCTGAATTGCGATGTGCCATGCCGCGGTTGTGCTCTATAGCGTCGTAGATCGAGTCCTCCTTTGCATCCGAGTCCTGACCGAACTGATCTGGATCTTAAGCTCGAGCTGCCTGAACACATAGTATCTGCCGCAGAGCTAATTGACAGGGGACATGCCAGGAGGACGCGCCGCGGAACGTCTCCAGGGACGCGCCAGGCGACATGCCAGGGGACGTGCCATGGGGACGCACCGCGGGACCTGCCAAGGGGACGCGCCACGGAACATGCTGGGGACAAGCGTTTCGCTCGAGACATCCTGTCAAAATCCTCATTCTAGACATCCGCCTGAGCGACCTGGACACGTGAAAACAAACGTTTCTCTCAACACATCCTCAACACATTCTCATGCTAGCCATCCGCCTGGGCGAACTGGACACGTGAAAACAAGTAGTTCGCTCGAGACATCCTCAACACATCTTCATGTGAGACGTCCGCCTGGGTGACCTGGGCACGTGAAAACAAGCGTTTCGCTCGAGACGTTTTCAACACCTCCTCATTCTAGACATCCGCCTGGGCGACCTGTACACGTGAAAGCAAGCGTCTCGCTCGAGACATCCTCAACACATCTTCATGTTAGACATCCGCCTGGGCGACCTGGACACGTGAAAACAAGCGTATCTCTCGAGACAGTCGCAACACATCCTCATGCTAGGCATCCACCTGGGCAACCTGGACACGTGCAAACAAGCATCTCGATCGAAACTTCCTCAACACCTCCTCACTCTAGACATCCGCCTGGGCGACGAGGACGCGTGAAACCAAGCGTCTCGCTCGAGACATCCTCAACAAATCCTGGCGCTCGACCTCTGCCTGGGCAACCTGGAACCGTGAAACCAAGCGTCTCGCTCGAGACATCCTCAAGACCTGGGCACGTGAAACCAAGCATTTCATTTGAGAGATCCTCTAAAGTCTGGTCCCCAGGAGAAGACAATCGATAACACAAAACAAGCGTTTCGTTCGAGACATCCTCAACAAATTCTGAAAAGGCAAGCGTTCCGCTCCAGACATCCTCAACATTTTAATTCGCCGGCCCTACGCGACCTCGCTATTTATCGCAACAGAAATTCGCTGGCCCTACAGCCGTCAGATCCGAGGGTAAACAGCTAAAAGAACACCCTGGGCCTACGCCCTTTCCGGAAAGGAAAAAAAAAACATGATCGACCCACGAACCCGGAAAGGAATATAGAAATGTAACGCATGGCAACGTTTTCAAAGACACCTGACTGGGTGACGGGCAAGTGCAATGCTGATTGTATCGATCTTGATGTACCGTGCCGAGGGCTGTGCTGTGCAGCGCTGTGCTGAATTGCGATGTGCCATGCCACGATTGTGCTCTATAGCGTTGTGAATCGACTCCTCCTTTGCATCCGAGTCCTGACCGAACTGATCTGGATCTTAAGCTCGAGCTGCCTGAACACATAACTAGTAGCTGCCCCAGAGCTACTTGACAGGGGAACATGCCAGGAGGACGCGCCGTGGAACGTCCCAAGGGACGCGCCAGGCGACGTGCCAAGGGACGTGCCATGAAGACGCACCGCGGGACGTGCCAAGGGGACGCGCTACGGGACATCCTCAAAATCCCTGCGCGCGGGACGTGCCACGCGCGAGACATCCCCGGAACTCCTGCGAGCGGGACGTGAAAACAAACATTTCGCCTGAGACATCCTCTGAATTCTGGCACCCCACGAGGCCCCCGCTCGAGACATCCCCCAAGTTTGCAAAACCAGCGTTTCGCTCGAGACATCCTCAACAAATTATGAAAAACAAGCGTTTCGCTCGAGACATCCGGTCAAAATCCAAGGACATCCTGGCAAAACAAACAAATTAGTCAAGACATCCTCAAAATTCCTGCGCGCGGGACGCGGCACGCGCGAGACATCCTTGGAATTCCTGCAAGCGGGACACGAAAACAAACATTTCGCCTGAGACATCCTCTGAATTCTGGCCCCCCGCGAAGCCCCCGCTCGAGACATCCCCAAATTCTGCTAAACCAGCGTTTCCCTCGAGACATCCTCAACAAACTATGAAAAACAAGCGTTTCGCTCGAGACATCCGGCCAAAATTCTAAGAAATCCTGACAAAACAACCAAATTAGTCGAGACATCCTCGAAATTCCTGCGCGCGGGACGCGGCACGCGCGAGACATCCTCGGAATTCCTGCGCGCGGTGCGCTTTTCCGCGTCGCGGTCGGGGCCCCAGACCCCGTAATTTGTCGAGGATTCTGCGAAAAACGCTCCGCACCTTTTTTTTTAACGACGGAAAACGGGGGTCTGCGGACCCCTTTTTTTACATCGAGGATCCGAAATGGGGGGCGCACTTTCCTCGAGCGGGCACGCACGAAACGCATTTTGTTTTATATTTATATATATATATATATATATATATATAATAATATATATATATATATATATATATATATATATATATTATATGAACACTATAAATATATATAAAGAAAATAAGAGGGAGAACAAAAAAAAAAAAAAAAAAAAAAAAAAAAAGTTATTTACGCAGAATACTGTCGCCGGCCCTCAACAAGTCAAAACCGGGGGTAAACCAACTAAAAGAGAACCTTGGGCCTATGCCCTTTCCGGGAAGAGAGAGAGAGAGAGAAAAAAAAAAAAAAAAAAAAAAAGCTGTTCCATCGGTGCGCGTTGGGCGCTACTTTCTTTTTCATTTTTCGGGTTGCAGTTTACCTGCGGGGCCATTCCAATGTCCTCGGGGCCTGCACGCAACCCCTTGGCACAAAAAAAATGGATTCTGACGATGGCCTCAAGCACCGACGACGCCGATTTCTTGCTTCTTTCTTGAATGAATGTTAGCGACAATTCAACTGAATTAGCGAAGCGCTTCATCATACGAAGCCTTTCCTAGCATTCGTAACGAACATGCAACTCGCAATTATGCGCACGCCGCCCCCGTGCCGAGATGCCCCCCGCCCCCACCCCCACCACGCGCACGCGTCAAATAACGACTGCATGTCCGGTAACTTCACAAGAAATTCTGACACCGCAACCTGAAACAGATCCAGACCACCCAATACCCGTTTCGATTGCACAGACTGGCCCAACGACATCCAAACAAACTGCACGACAGCACCACCGCCCACGGGTCGGCCACGCCACGATGCGTTCTCGGCGGAGGTGGCGCGCGCTGCTCCTCTGGCGCCTTTCTCCATCGAGGACTGAGAACCCTGCGGTAGCGCTTGAACTTCTCGCATTGCGCGCCCGAGGGGCCGATCACCTTGGGAACGCCAGCGAAACTGTTCCCCTTCGCCTTGTAGCGGGCGCGGAACACCGCGAAGAAGAAAAAGCCCCCGCGGCCCTCCTGGTCACCGCTTCGCGTATCCGGCCGGCACCGCGAGATGGGCCGGGTCGCGCCGAACGCCTCGTCGACGGGGCTATCGAGCTCGATGACACTCGATAGCAATGTTATCGAGATGCTATCGGGTGCTATCGAGATCGATAACACTCGGTAGCACTCGATAACACCTCGATGCCACCTTGATGACATTGCTTTCGAATGGTACTGGGGTGTTATCGGGGTGCCATCGAAGTGTTATCGGGGTGGCATCGGGCGGTCGCGCGGGGTGTCATCGGGGTGTCATCGGGGTGTTACCGGGGCGGTCGAGGTGTCGTCGGGGTGTTATCGGGGTGTTATCGGGGTGTTATCGGGGCGTTATCGGGCGGTCGGGCGGTTACAGCTGCCCTCGCCCACCCTACCCTCGCCATTCTCATGGCAGCGCACTTTTGCAACGCAACGCGCTCGGGCAAGGTAGAACGCGGGGGAGGTGAGTGAGAGCGGCAAGCGCTTGGAGGCAAAGAGAATGAGCGCCGCGCGCCTCTTGGCGACGACGAACGACGACGACGGCCGCGGTCGATTCTTGCGCGACGCGCGCCGCAATGATCGCGGCCGACTGAGCCCCAAGGAAAACCTCCGGACATTTCCCAGGCCATGGTGTGCCGCACTGGCAGCGAGGGCCCTTTAATTCGGCCCCTAGTCCGCACTCAGGGGGGGGGCAGTCTGACTGGCAATTGCCGTGACTCATTCCCCCATGCGTCCCAACGAAATCCGCTTCGCCGCCGCCTTGGTCAGGCGCTCGAGAAATCGTGGCTTTCCGTGCTGCTAGCCGCCCACAATCATCGCCTTACTTAAATTGAATGGCACATGAGCTCTCCCTACTCAGTTGCCGCCGCGTACCTTGCCCTTGGACTTGGCCTTGGCTTTGGCCTTGACCTTGGCCTTGGCCTTGCGCTGGCCCTGCTGGCTCTTGGCTGGCTCGCGCGCGATCTTGCCCTTGCCCTTGACCTGCCCCCTGCCGCGCTCCTTCTCGGGGTCGATAGCGGGGATTCCCGCCCTCTCGAATGCGATGCCCCGCCGCTTTGCCAGCTCGTTCTGCCCCTTGAGCGCCTTGCGCTTCGGCCCTGGCGAGGGCGACTGCGTCCGCGTCCGCGTCCGCGTCTCCCCGACATGGCCGTCGCGCGCGCCCCACTCAAGGGCGACCAACGCCCCTGGCCAACCATCGCCCGTGCAAGTCGTTTTCCAACGTTTGTTATCGTAGGATGTTATGTGTTAGGTGGCGCCCCTCATCTTCCCGTCGAGGCCCGCGCCCTTGCTGGTCGGGCTGCCGTTGGGCATGGGCGTCGGGCAGAGCGTCGGAGGGGGGCAGGCGCCGGGTCGCTCGGCGCGTCTGCGAGCCTAGATGGCCACGGACAATGAATAGGAACGGCGGGGGGGGAGCTCCAGACCAATGCGCCTCTCTCTGAAGGCGTGCATAAATATAAGGACATGACTATACTACAACTGCTGCCCCAACCGTTTCACAGTCTGGCGGTGGCCGCGCAGTGCCGCGGACAATCGCGTTCACTTGTGATGGCGGCCGCGCAACGTCGCGAACCGTCGCTCTTTTTCTGCCTCCGCCATATGGGATCATCCTGGGCGCCTATAGCAACTACTTCGGGGATTCCGCGGGGATGGTTCCGTTCTCGAAGCATGCAGGTGTGATGCAGGAAAATCAACCAATCAGAATACAGCGCAATGCGTTCTGAAGGCAGAACCAATGAGAATACGGCGCAATGCGCTCTAAAGGCATAGCAATGCGCTCTAAGAGTGTACCTGTAGATTGGTAAAAAGCGCAATGCGCTCAGTGAGGGTGAGCGCAATGCGCTGTCGCTGAAGCCGCTTCGGCTCATCGGCCGCTACTGGCGGCTTTGGGATAGCGCAGCGCGCTCTCAGCTGCTGCGACAAGGCGTCGCAGCTGCTGTCCACAGGCATTGCGCCCATGGAGTTGGACACGGGGTCGAACGCGGGGGGCTCTTTGTTGCAGAAGGTTTGGGAAGCACAGGCGGCCAAGTGGTGGGCGCCGCCTTCGGATTCTTGCCCCGATTGCTCCGAGCCCGAGCATTTGGGAGATCTGTCCAACGGGGACGCTCAAACTTGGCCGCGTGCAATTCAACAGCGAGATCAGCATTCCATTCGTCGAGGAGCATTTGGGAGAGGATGGCAAGCCGTGGAAGCCGACGACGAAAACCTACTTGCACATGCGCACGATGCACAAGCAGAAGTTCGGCCCCGTGGAGTCGCCGAAGAAGCGGGCGGAGCTCAAGAACGATTTATCCATGAACGGTTGCCAGTGCAAGTTGTTCTACGACAGCGAGCCCATTGGCTACAGCGTCTTCTCGATGCTCGGCGATCAATCCAGCCAACCTGATGTGTACACATGGCGCAGTCGGTTCGGATACGCCGTATTCGGTCACACAAATTTGGGCTACTGCCCAGAGGAAGCCCTTGGCCTACTGGACTGACACTCTACTGGCCTAAAGGAAGCCCGCGGCGATCTCAGGGCGCGGTCCGCGCGGGTTGGCAGCGCGATTCACGCGGCGCTAACGTCGCAAGAAACTTGATCGACCCACGAACCCGGAAAGGAATACAGAAACGTAAGGCATTGCAACATTTCAAAAGCCACCTGATTGGGCGACGGGCACATGCAAAGCTGAATGCATCGATGATGATGTACTGTGCCGAGGGCTGTGCTGTGCTACGCCGTGCTGAACTGCGATGTGCCATGCCGTGATTGTGCTCTATATATAGCGTTGTGGATCGAATCCTCCCTGGCATCCGAGTCCTGACCGAACTGATCTGGATCTTAAGCTCGAGCTGCCTGAGCAGATGGTAGCTGTCCCAGAACTAATCGACAGGGGGACATGCCAGGAGGACGCGCCGCGGAACGCCCCGAGGGACGCGCCAGGCGATGTGCCAGGGGACGTGCCATGGGGACGCACCGCGGGACGTGCCAAGGGGACGCGCTACGGAACGTGCCAGTGGACGTGCACCGCGCGATGTGCCAGGGGGACTCGCCAAGGGATGCTCCGCGGAACGTGCCAAGCAACATGCCAGGCTGCAATGATAAGGGCATCGATATTAATGTACCGTGCCGAGGGCTGTGCTGTGCCTGGGCGACCTGGACACGTGAAAACACGCGTTTCGCTCAAGACGTTCTCAGCACATCCTCATGCTAGACATCCGCCTGGGCAACCTGGACACGTGCAAACAAGCGTCTCGATCGAGACTTCCTCGATACATCCTCATGCTAGACATCCGCCTGGGCGACCTGGACACGTGAAAACAAGCCTGTGGTTCGAGACATCCTCCACAAATCCTCATGCTAGACATCTGTCTGCGAAACCTGGAGGCGTGAAACCAAGCGTCTCGCTCAAGACATCCTCAAGACCTGGGCACGTGAAAATAAGCATTTCACTTGAGAGATTCTCAGAATTCGGGTCCCCAGGAGAGGACAATCTATAACACAAAACAAGCGGTTCGCTCGAGACATCCTCAACAGATCCTGAAACAAGCGTCTCGCTAGGGATATCCTCAAATTTTAATTCGCCGGCCCACTTCCGACTCGTTATTTATCGTAAAAGAAATCCGCCGGCCCTCTTCCCGTCAGACCCGGGGGTAAACAGCTAAGAAAGAACCCTGGGCCTACGCCCTTTCCAGGAAAAACAAGCGCTTCGCTCGAGACATCTCAATATTCTAATTCGCGGGCCCTACGCGATCTTTTTATGTATCGCAAAATAATTTCGACGGCCCTACAGCCGTCAGAACCGGGGGTAAACACACTAAAAGAGAACCCTGGGCCCCAGACCTTTCCGGCAAAAACAAACGAATTAATCGAGACATCCTCGAAATTCCTGCGCGCGGGACGCGGCACGCGCGAGGTATCCTCGGAATTCCTGCACGCGGGACGCTTTTTCGCGTCGCGGTCGGGGCTGCAGAGCTCGGTTTTTGTTTCTATGATTCTGCTAAAAATGCCCCGCACCCTCTTTTTAACACAGGAAAACGGTGGTCCGCGGACCCCGTTATTTATCGACGATCCGAAGTGGGGGGCTCACTTTCCTCGAGCGGGCACGCGCGAAACGCATTTGTTTCACGCCGAAATGGACTTTACCTTGTTTTTTATTGAGCGGAAATCCGCCGGCCTCCTTCAAGTCAAAACTGAGGGTAAACACACTAAAAGAGAACCCTGGGCCCACGCCCTGTCCGGGAACTAAAAGAGAACCCTGGGCCCACGCCTTGTCCGGGAACATGATCGATCCACGAACCCGGAAAGGAATATAGAACTGTAACACATGGCAGCGTTTTCAAAGACACCTGATTGGGTGACGGGCAAATGCAATGCCGAGTGTATCGATCTTGATGTACCGTGCCGAGGGCTGTGCTGTGCTGCGCCGTGCTGAACTGCGATGTGCCATGGCGCGGTTGTGCTCGATAGCCTCGTGAATCGAGTCCTCCTTTGCATCCGAGTCCTGACCGAACTGATCTGGATCTTAAGCTCGAGCTGCCTGAACACATAGTAGCTGCCCCAGAGCTAATGGACAGGGGGACATGCCAGGAGGACGCGCCGCGAAACGTCCCAAGGGATGCGCCAGGCGACGTGCCAGGGGACGTGCCATGGGGTCGCACCGCGGGACGTGCCAAGGGGACGCGCTACGGAACGTGCCAATGGATGTGCCACGGGATGTGCCAGGGGACGCGCCACGCGACGTGCCAGGGGGACTCGCCAAGGGACGCCCCACGGAACGTGCCAAGGAGCGTGCCAAGTTGCAATGCTGAGTGTATCGATCTTGATGTACCGTGCCGAGGGCTGTGCTGTGCTGCACCGTGCTGAATTGCGATGTGCCATGGCGCGTTTGTGCTCTATAGCCTCGTGGATCGAGTCCTCCTTTACATCCGAGTCCTGACCGAACTGATCTGGATCTCAAGCTCGAGCTGCCCGAACACATAGTAGCTGCCCCAAAGCTAATGGACAGGGGACCATGCCAGGAGGACGCGACGCGGAACGTCTCAAGGGACGCGCCAAGCGACGTGCCAATGGACGTGCCATGGGAACGCACCGCGGGACGTGCCAAGGGGACGCGCTACGGAACGTGCCAATGGATGTGCCACGGGATGTGCCAGGGGACGCGCCACGCGACGTGCCAGGGGGACTCGCCAAGGAACGCCCCACGGAACGTGCCAAGCGAGCGTGACGTGAATCCTCGGAATTCCTGCGAGCGGGACGTGAAAACAAGCATTTCGCCTGAGACATCCTCTGAATTCTGGCCACCCACGAGCCCCCCGCTCGAGACATCCTCCAATGTTGCAAAGCTAGCGTTTCGCTCGAGACATCCTCAACAAATTCTGAAAAAAAAACAAGCGTTTCGCTTGAGACATCCTGTCAAAATCCCAAGAAATCCTCGTCAAACAAGCGAATTAGTCGAGACATCCTGGAAATTCCTGCACGCGGGACGCGGCACGCGCGAGACATCCTCGGAATTCCTGCGAGCGGGACGTGAAAACAAGCATTTCGCCTGAGACATCCTCTGAATTCTGGCACCCCACGAGGCCCCCGCTCGAGACATCCCCCCAACTTTGCAAAACCAGCGTTTCGCTCGAGACACCCTCAACAAATTATACAATTACACTACACCCGCGCTCCCAGGGCCACGATCCCTCGTAAATTACGCTACGTCAGCGCTCCCAGGGCCACGATCCCTCGTAAGGGCTCCTGGGCCCTCCTGGGTCTTCCTTGGACCTCTTGGGCCCTCCTGGGCTCTCCTGGAGCCTCCTGGAGCTTCTCCTGGGCCCTCCTTGGGCCCCCTGGTGCCTCTTGGAGCCTCCTGGGTCCTCCTGGGCCCTCCTGGGCTCTCCTGGGCCCTCCTGGGCTCTCCTGGGCTCTCCTGGAGCCTCCTGGGCCCTCCTGGGCGAAGTCAAGGTCCGAAAACACATGGGACTTGCCACATTTCTGAAATTCGGTGCCACCCCTCACGCAGGTCGGCGGGGTCAGGATCCGAAAACATATGGGGATGTGCCACATTTCTGGAATTCCGTGCCACCCCTCACGCAGATCGGCGGGGTCAGGGTCCAAAAACACAAGGGATTTGCCACATTTCTGGAATTCCGCGCCACCCCTCACGCAGATCGGCGGGGTCAGGGTCCAAAAACACACGGGATTTGACACATTTCTGGTATTCCGTGCCACACCTCACGCAGATCGGCGGGGTCAGGGTCAAAAAACACACAGGGATTTCTGCTATTTCCGAACTTATGCAACTTCAAGAATCCAAAACTCCGTTCCCAGCGCCGTTCCGGAGGCCGCGGTACCTCGTTATTTATCGAGCGAACGCGTTTACCTCGTTTTTTTTTATATTTTAAAGTCGATGTCGGAAAAAAGTGGACTTCACCTGTGAAATATCAAGGTTTCCTTAAAGGCAGTAAAATTCCAAGAGCACGATCTGCGTGAGGGGTGGCGAAAAATGGCCTTCGTCCTCACAATTGAAATCCGCCGGCCCCCTTCGACCTCGGAATTTATAGCACAAGAATTCCGCCGGCCCCCTTCAAGTCGAAACCGGGGGGTAAACCTACTAAAAGAGAACCCTGGGCCCAGGCCCTTTCCGGGAAAAAACACGTGGTGCAAGCTCGGGACAATCATGTTAGATACCCCCTGGGTAGCCTGGACACGTAAACACACGTGGGACCAGCTCTGGGCAACCATGTTAGATACACCCCTGGGTGGCCTGGACACGTGAAAACACATGATCCTTGCCCGGGACAACTATGTTAGATATCCCCCTGGGTGGCCTGCACACGTAAAAACACGTGGTGCCAGCTCGGGACAATCATGTTAGATACCACCCTGGGCGGCCTGGACATGTAAAAACACACGGTTCAAGCTCGGGACAAACATGCTAGGCATTCTCCTGGGTGGCCTGAACACGTAAACGCACGTGGGACCAGCTCCGGGCAACCACGTTGGATACACCCCCGGGTGCCTCATCGCCGTCCGACCCGTGCACGGACGCCTGGACGAGGTGCAGCTCGGCGGCCACCACGAAGGCGAGCGCGGAGGCCTGGGAGGACGCCGACCCTGCACCCGCACCGATCCTGGCCCGGGCCCGTCCTGGGCTCGAGGAGGCTCGAGGAGCAGTGCGTACACGCCCGTGGGGCTCGGGGCCAGGAAGAGGCGCGCGCACCGATCCCGGGGCCCAGGGCCGGCCTGGCCAGGCATCGGGGTGGGCGCGTCTAGCTGGTGCCCTCCGAGGTGCCGTCAGGAAGAGCAGCTGGCACGCCATCGCCGAATCGACGGTGGCCTGGAAGTGTAAGAGCGCGTCTTGATGTGCAGTAGATGTGGTGATATGGCTAGATGCGATCACCTGGGCACACGTGGCCACGGAGCGGAGGAGAGGGGGCTGGGCTCGCCCTGAGCTGCGCTTTCCCCCACATGCTCTGTACGTCGGGCATCCCGGAGATCTGGGCGCTGCGATGTTTTCGTGCTGGGCGTGTTCGCGGTGTTTCGGGCCCCAAGACCCCCCACGCTGAAGGGGCCCTGGGACACACAAATAAATGCACACAAATAAAATGCTTCCCCATATTTTCCCATATCTTCTGGCTTTTTGTCTTCCCGCCCACTTCCCATATTTTCCCCTGTTTTCTGGGGGATCGAGGATGAATTGTGTCTGTGTCTTTTTTCCTCTCCTGACACACCTCGACCTGGCTCGATAAACTGCGGCAGGCAGACGGGTGCAGGGCCCGTCGGCCCCAGCTCGAAAACGGCGCAGCAGGATGGGGGCCAGGGGCTCCGTCGGCGGCGAGCCAGGGGGGGAGGAAGCGAGAGGGAGGCCTTCTCAGACCGCAGCGGAGGAGGAGGACAGGAGGATGGGGGTGGGATGAGGAAAGAGGAGGAGGAGGAGGAGGAGGAGGAGGAGGCGGAGGAGGAGGAGGGAGTAGAGGAAGTGGAGGAGGAGAGGAGGAGGAGGAGGACGGAGGAGGAGGGCTTCTCAGAAGCCTCCCAGCCTTCTGAAAACCCTCTCTGCGTCCTCGTGGAAGGCTTGGGCTGATGAGAAGACCCCAGCCCTCCCGAGCCTTCTGAGGAGGCCCGCCCCGTCTGGCTTCCCTCCTGGGCTCGCCGCCAACTCCAGCGGCGATTCTTCGCGATGTTGGCATGTTCCCCGCAACGTTGGATCTCCCATGGCGGGGGACCTCCGAGGGCTGGCAGGCCTGGAGGACGTGCCGGGCGCTGCGGCCGCTCGCAGAGCACCCTGGGACGCTCGTCTCAGATCACGAACATGCTCGCGTTCTGAAGAAATCGCGCACGGAGGTTTTTCCGCAGTTCTTGGCGGGCGCCCGGGCCGTCAAGGGAAGGCTCGGGAGAAGCAGCCTGTCCCGGTGAAAGGGTCGGGACCTCCGCAGGCCGCGCATTGAAACACTTGATCGACTCACGAGCCCAGGAAGGGATTGAGAACTGTGAGGCCCAGATGGGACCGGGGCCAGGATTTCTGGGGCGGGTTGTTTGATTACAGGGACCCCAGATCGGGACAGAATTGTGGCAGGGAGCCAGGGCCAGGATTTCCAGCGCGGATTGTTGTTTGTTTCAGAGGGCACGAGATCGGAACAGAATTGTGTCACGGGACTGGGGCCAGAACTTCTGGAGCGGGTAGTTGTTGTTTGATTGAAAGGGACCCCAGATCGGGACAGAATTGTGTCAGGGAACCTGGGCCAGGATTTCTCGGGCGGGCTGTTGTTTGTTCAGTGGACACGAGATCGGGACAGAATTGTGTCAGGGGACCGGGGCCAGGATTTCTGGGGCGGCTTGTTGTTTGATAGAAGGGACCCCAGATCGGGCCAGAATTGTGGCAGGGAACCAGGGCCAGGATTTCCAGGGCGGGTTCTTGTTTGCTTACAAGGATCCCAGATCGGGACCCCAGATCGGGACAGAATTGTGTCACGGGACCGGGGCCAGGATTTCCAGGGCGGGCAACTATTTGTTGAAGAGAAACCCAGACTGGGACAGAATTGTGCCAGGGGGCCGGGGCCAGGATTTCTGGGGCGTGTTGTTGTTTTTTCAAGAAGACCCCACATCGGGACAGAATTCTGTCGCCGGACTTGGGCCCGGATTTCTGGGGCGGGTTGTTGTTTGATTAAGAGGACACCAGATCGGGGCAGAATTGAATCGGGGGACTGGGGCGCCAGGATTTCCGGGGCGGTTTGTTGTTTGAGTCCCAGATAAGGACAGAATTGTGTCAGGGACCTGGGCCAGGATTTCCGGGGCGGGTTGTTGCGGGTTGTTGTTTGTTAATATTAAAATGGGCACCAGGTCGGGACAGAATTGAGCCACGGGACCGAGGCCAGGACTTCTGGGGCGGGTTATTGTTTTTCAGAGGACCCCAGATCGGGACAGAATTGTGTCAGGGGACCGGGGCCAGGATTTCCGGGACGGGTTGTTTCAAAAAGACCCCAAATCGGGACAGAATTGTGTCACCGGACCAGGGTCAGGATTTCTGGGGCGGGATGTTGTTTGATTCAAGGGACCCCAGATCGGGACAGAATTGCGTCAGGGAGCCAGGGCCAGGATTTGCAGGGCAGATTGTTGTTTGTTTCAGAGGACACGACATCGGGACAGAATTGTGTCACGGGACTGGGGCCAGGACTTCTGGGGCGGGTCGTTGTTTGATTGAAAGGGACCCCAGATCGGGACAGAATTGTGTCAGGGAGCCGGGGCCAGGATTTCCAGGGCGGGTGTTTAAGAGGACACCAGATCGGGACAGAATTGTTTCACGGGACCGCGGCCAAGATTTCTGGGACGGGTTGTTGCTTGATTAAAAGGACCCCACATACGGACAAAATTGTAGCGGTGAAAGGGGGCCAGGATTTCCGGGGCGGTTCGTTGATTTTTCAAGAAGACACGAAATCGGGACAGAATTGTGTCAGGACCGGGGCCAGGATTTCTGAGGCGGTATGTTGTTTGATTCAAGGGACTCCGAATCGGGACAGAACTGTGTGAGGGGACCCGGGCAAGGATTTCCAGGGCGGGCTGTTGTTTTCTTACGAGGACACCAGATCGGGACATCATTGTGTCACGGGAGCTGGGGCCAGGATTTCCGGGGCGGTTTGTTGTTTGATTCAAAGGGACCCCAGATCGGGACAGATTTGTGTCAGGGGACCGGGGCCAGGATTTCTGGGGCGGGTTGTTGTTTGTATAAAAAAACCAGATCGGGACAGAATTGTGCCATGGGACCGGGACCCCGATATCCAGGGCGAGTTGTTGTTTGGATCCCAAATCGGGACAGAACTGTGTCACGGGACTGGAGCGGGTTGCTATTTTCTTACAGGGACCCCAGATCGGGACAGAATTGTGTCAGGGGGCGGGGGCCAGGACTTCCAGAGAGGTTGCTGTTTGTTTAAGAAGACACCTGATCGGGACAAAATTGTGTCAGGGACCCGGGACCAGATTTGCGGGGCGTGTTGTTTTTTGTTTAAAGGGACCCCAGATCGGGACAGAATTGCGTCAGGGGACTCAGGCCAGGATTTCCGGGGCGGGTTGTTGTTTGATTAAAACGACCCCAGATACGGACAAAATTGCGTCGGGGAGCTGGGGCCAGGATTTCCGGGGCGATGCAGTTTGATGAAAAGGAACCCACATCGGGACGGAACTGTGTCAGGGGACCAAGGCCAGGATTTCCGGGGCGGTTCGTTGATCGTCACCAAATCGGGACAGAGTTGTGTCAGTAGAACCAGGCCAGGATTTCTGGGGCGGGATGTAGTTTGTTTAATAAGACCCCAGATCGGGACACAATTGTGTCACGGAGCCAGGGCCCGGATTTCTGGGGCGGGTTCTTGTTTTTTAAAGAGGACACAAGATCGGGACAGAATTGTGTTACGGGATCGGGGCCAAGATTTCCGGGACGGGTTGCTGCTTGATTAAAAAGGACCCCAGATACTGACAGAACTCCAACGGGGAGCTGGGGCCAGAATTTCTGGGGCGGTTCGTTGTTTGTTTAAGAGGACACCAGATCGGAACAGAATTGTGTCAGGGGACTGGGGCCAGGATTTCTGGGGCGGGTTGTTGTTTGATTCAAGGGACTCCAGATCGGGACCCTAGTGTCAGGCGACTGAGACCAAAAATTTCCAGGGCGGGTTGTTGCTTGATTGAAGGGACCCCAGATCAGGACAGAATTGTGGCACGGGACCGGGGCCAAGACTTCTGGGGCGGGCTGTTGTTTGTTGGAGAGGACACCAGATTGGGGCAGAATTGTGTCAGAGGACCCGGGCCAGGATAACTGGGGCGGGTTGTTGTTTGTGTAATAAGACCCCAGATCGGGACGGAATTGTGTCACGGGGCTGGGGCCCGGATTTGGGGGGCGGTTTGTTATTGGATTAAAATTACCCCAGATCGGGAGAGGATTGTGTCACGGGGCTGGGGCCCGGATTTCTGAAGCGAGATGTTCTCTGATTAAAGGGACCCCAGATCGGGACAGAATTGTGACAGGGGACTGGGGCCAGGATTTCCAGGGCGGATTACCAGGGCGGATTACTCTTTGATAAAAGAAACCCCAAATCGGGACAGAATTGTGTCACGGGACCGGGGCCAGGATTTCCGGGGCGGGTTGTTGTTTGATTAACATGATCGACCCACGAACCCGGAAAGGAATATAGACATGTAACGCATGGCAACGTTTTCAAAGACACCTGATTGGGTGACGGGCAAGTGCAATGCTGATTGTATCGATCTTGATGTACCGTGCCGAGGACTGTGCTGTGCTGCACCGTGCTGAACTGCGATGTGCCATGCCGCGGTTGTGCTCTATTGCGTCGTGGATCGAGTCTTCCTTTGCATCCGAGTCCTGGCCGGACTGATCTGGATCTTAAGCTCGAGCTGCCTGAACACATAGTATCTGCCGCAGAGCTAATTAACGGGGGGACATGCCAGGAGGACGCGCCGCGAAACGTCCCAAAGGACGCGCCAGGCGACGTGCCAGGGGACGTGCCCTGGGGTCGCACCGTAGGACGTGCCAAGGGGACGCGCTACGGAACGTGCTGGGGACAAGCGTTTCGCTCGAGACATCCTGTCAAAATCCTTATTCTAGACATCCGCCTGAGCGACCTGGACACGTGAAAACAAACGTTTCGCTCAACACATCCTCAACACATTCTCATGCTAGACATCCGCCTGGGCGAACTGGACACGTGAAAACAAGTATAGTTCGCTCGAGACATCCTCAACACATCTTCATGTGCGACGTCCGCTGGGTGACCTGGGCACGTGAAAACAAGCGTTTCGCTCGAGACGTTTTCAATACCTCCTCATTCTAGACATCCGCCTTGGCGACCTGTACACGTAAAAGCAAACGTCTCGCTCGAGACATCCTGAACACATCTTCATGTTAGACATCCGCCTGGGCGACCTGGACACGTGAAACCAAGCGTCTCGCTCGAGACATTCTCAACACATCCTCATGCTAGGCATCCGCCTGGGCAACCTGGACACGTGCAAACAAGCATCTCGATCGAGACATCCTCAGCACCTCCTCATTCTAGACATCCGCCTGGGCGACGAGGACGCGTGAAACCAAGCGTCTCGCTCGAGACATCCTCAACGAATCCTGGCGCTTGACCTCTGCCTGGGCAACCTGGAGGCGCGAAACCAAGCGTCTCGCTCGAGACATCCTCGAGACCTGGGCACGTGAAACCAAGCATTCCACTTGAGAGATCCTCTAAATTCTGGTCCCCAGGAGAGGACAATCGATAACACAAAACAACCGTTTCGCTCGAGACATCGTCAACAAATTCTGATTTTTTTAAAAATAATAATAATAATAATAATAATAATATTATATTTTTTTTACAAAAAAAAAAAAAAAAAAAAAAAAAAAAAAAAAAAAAAAAAAAAAAAAAAAAAAAAAAAAAGAGAGAGAGAGAGAGAGAGAGAGAGTGTCGCTAGGGACATCCTCAATGTTTAATTCGCCGGCCCTCTTCCCAATCGTTTTTTATTGCAAAAGAGATCCTCCCCCCCTCTTCCCGTCAGACCTGGGGGTAAACAGCTAGAAGAAAAACCCTGGGCCTACGCCCTTTCCGGGGGGAAAAAAAAAAAACATATCGGGACGTGCCACGGGACCGGGGCCAGGATTTCTGTGGCAGGCTGTTGTTTGATTGAAGGGGCACAAGATCGGGACAGAATTGTGTCACGGGACCGGGGTCAGGATATTTGGGGCGGGCTGTTGTTTGTTTAAAAAGACCCAAGAGATCGGAGGACTTCTGGGGCGGGTTGTTTTGTTTAAGAGGACACCACGGGACAGAATTGTGTCAGGGGGCCGGGGCCAGGACTTCAGGGGCGGGGTGGTGTTTGATCAAAGGGACCCCAGAGCGGGACATCATTGTGTCACGGGACCAGGGCCAGGATTTCTGGAGCGGGTTGTTGCTTGATTAAAGGAACCCCAGATCGGGACAGAACTGTGTCAGGGGACTGGGGCCAGGATTTCTGGGGCGGGTTGTTGTTTGTTTCACAGGACACCAGATCGGGACAGAATTGTGTCAGAGGACCGGGGCCAGGATTTCCGGGGAGGGCTCGTGTTTGATTTAAACGGACCCCAGATCGGGACATCACTGTGTCACAGGACCAGGGCCAGGATTTCTGTAGCGGGCTGTTGCTTGATTGAAAGGACCCCAGATGGACAGAATTGTGTCACGGGACCAGGGCTAGGATTCCTGGGACGGGCCTTGTTTGTTTAAATGAAAACCAAATCGGGACAGAATTGTGTCACGGGACCTGGGCCAGGATTTGCGGGGCGGGTTGTTGTTTGTTTCCCAGGACACCAGATTGGGACAAAATTGTGTCAGGGGGCCGGGGCCAGGATTTCTGGGGCGAGTTTTGCTTGTTTAAGAACACGCCAGACCGGGACAGAACTGTGTCAGGGGACCGGGCCAGGTCTTCTGGGGCGGGCTGTTGTTTGTTCAGGAGGACACCAAATCGGGAGAGAACTGTCGAGGGACAAGGGCCAGGATTTCTCAGGCAGGTTCTTGTCTGACTAAAAGAAATCTAAACGAAACAAATATGCGTCACGGGACCAGGGCCAGGATTTGCGGGGCGGGTTGTTGTTGGTGTCAGAGGTCACCACATCGGGACAAATTTGGCATTTGATTATGGGGCGGGTTGGTATTTGATTAAAGCGACTCCAGATCGGGACAGAACTGCGAAGATTTCTGGGGCAGGTTGGTATTTGATTGGAGCGACTCCAGATCGGGACAGATTTGTGTCACGGGACTGGGGCCAGGATTTCTGGTGCGGGTTGTTGTTTGAAGGTCCCCCAAATCGGGACAGAACTGCGTCAGGGGACTGGGGCCAGGATTTCCGGAGCAGGTTGTTGAATGTTTGAAAGAAAACCAAATCGGGACAGAATAGTGCCACGGGACCGGGGCCTGAATTTCTGGGGCGGGTTGTTTATTTTCCTTATCAAGGAGACTCCAAATCGGACAAAATTTGTGTCACCCGACCTGGGCCAGGATTTATGGGGCGGGTTGTTGTTTGATTGAAGGGGCACAAGATCGGGACCCCAGATCGGAACAGAAATGTGCCAGGGGGCAGGGGCCAGGATCTCTGTGGCGGATTGCTTGTTAACAGGACACCGAATGGGGACAGAATTCTCTCAGACGCTTCGGTCCCAGATTTCTGGGGCGGGTTCTTGTTTGTTTGAAAGGACACCAGATCGGGACACAATTCTGTTACGGGACCGGAGCCACGATCTCTGGGGCGGCATGTTGTTTGATTGAAATGACCCCAGATCGGGACAAAATTCTGTCAGGGAACCGGGGCCACGATTTCCAAGGCGAATTATCGTTCGTTTAAGAGGACACCAGATCGGGACAGAATTGTGTCACAAGATTGGGGCCAGAATTTCTGGGGCGGGTTGTTGTTTGAGACCCCAGATCGGCACAGAATTGTCACGGGACCGGGGCTAGAATTTCTGGGGCGGGTTGTTGTTGTTTTAAGAAGACACCAGATCGGGACAGAATTGTGTCACGGGACCGGGGCCAGGATTTCCGGGGCGGGTTGTTGTTTGATTGCAGGGACCCCCGATCGGGACCCCAGATCGGGACAGAATTGTGACAGGGGAACGGGGCCAGGATTTCTGGTGTGGGTTTTCTGTTTGAGAAGACCCCAGATCGGGACCCAAGAGCGGGACAGAATTGTCAGGGAAACCGGGCCAGGACTTCCAGGGCGGATTATTGTTTGTCTAGGAGGACACCAGATCGGGACGGAACTGTGTCACCGGACCGCGCCTCGACTTCTGAGGCGGGCTGTTGTTTGATTAAACAAGACCCCTGATCAGGACAGAATTGTGTCAGGGGGCCGGGATCCGGATTTCTGGGGCGGGTTGTTGCTTGAGTCCCAGGTCGGGACGAAGGCCAGGATTTCTGGGGCGGGCTGTTGTTTGCTTAAGAGGGCGCCAAATCGGGACAGAATTGTGTCACGGGACAGGCCAGGGCCAGGGTTTCCGCGGCGGGTTGTTTTACGAGGACACAGAGTCGGGACAGAATTGTGTCACGGGACCGGGGCTAGGATTGCCGAAGCGGGTTGTTGTTTGTTCAAGAGGACACACGATCGGGACAGAATTGTGTCACGGGACCCGGGCCAGGACTTCTGGGGCGGGCTATTGCTTGTTAAAAAGGACACCAGATCGGAACAGAATTGCGTCAGGGGAGTGGGGCCCGGATTTCTGGGGCGGATTGTTGTTTGATTTAATGGGCCCCATATCGGGGTAGAATTGTGTCACGGGACGGGGGCCAGGATTTCTGGCGCGGGCTCTTGTATGACTAAACGGGACCCCAGATCGCGACAGAATTGCGTCACGGGACCGGGGCCAAGATTTCTGGGACGGGTTGTACCAGAACGGGACCGGGGCCAGGATTTCCGGGGCGGGCTGTTGAAGAAAACCGCAGATCGGGACAGAATTGTGTCACGGGACCGGGGCTAGGATTCCCAGAGCGGGTCGATTGTTTAAGAGGACACAAGATCGGGACATAATTGTGTCAGGAGACCGGGGCTAGGATTTCCGGGGCGGTTTGTTGTTTGTTTTAGAAGAAAAAATCGGGACAGAATTGTGTCGCGGGCCCAGGGCCAGGATTTCTGGGGCGGGATGTTGGTTGATTAAAAGGACACCAGATCGGGACAGAATTGTGTCACGGGACCCGGGCCAGGATTTCTGGGGCGGGGTGTAGACCCCAGATCGGGGCAGAATTGTGTCAGGGGACTGGGGCCAGCATTTCCAGGGCGGGCTGTCGTTTGTCTAAGAGGACACCAGATGGGACAGAATTGAGTCGAGGGATTGGGCCTTCGATTTCTGAGGCGGGTTGTTGTTAGATTAAAAAGGACACCAGATCGGGACAGAACTGTGTCACATGACCGGGGCCAGGATCTCCGGGGCGGGTTGTTGCTTGTTTGAGAGAACACAAGATCGGGACAGAATTGTGTCACGGGACCCGGGCCAGGATTTCCGGGGCGGGTAGTTATTTTTTAAAAAGAGGACACCAGATCGGGACAGACTTGTGCCACGGAACCAGGGCCAGGATTTCCGGGGAAGATTGTTTTTTGATTCCAAATCGGGACAGAAGTGTGTCACGGGTCCGGGGCCAGGATTTCTTGGGCGGGTAGTTGTTTGTTTAAAAGGACCCCAGATCGGGACAGAATTGTGTCACGGGACCGGGGCCAAGAATTCTGGGGAGGGTTATTGTTTGATTCAAAAGGACCCCGGATCGAAACAGAATTATGTAACGGGAACTGGGGCCAGGATTTCTGGGGCGGGTGTCGTTTGATTCAAGGGACACCAAGTCGGGACAGAATTGTGTCACGGGACGGGGGCCAGGATTTCTGGGGCGGGTTGTTGTTTGATTAAGGGGGCCCAGATCGGGACAGCATTGTGTTAGGGGACCGGGGCCAGGATTTCTGGCGCGAGTTATTTTTGTTTATTAGGACACCAGATCGGGGCAAAATTGTGTCACGGGACCCGGGACCGCGGCCGGGAATTTCCGGGCGGGTTATTGTTTGTTTAAGCGGGCACCTGATCGGAACAGAATTGTGTCACGGGACCGGGGCCACGATTTCTTGGGCGGGTTGTTGCTTGATTTACAGAGACACCAGATCGGGACAGAATAGTGTCAGGGGACCAGGGCCAGGATTCCTGGGGCGGGCTTTGCTTGTTTAAGAGGAAACCTGATCGGGACAGAACTGTGTCACGGGCCCAGGGCCAGGATTTCTGGGGCGGGTTGTTGTTCGTTTAAAGGGACACCAGATCGGGACAGAATTGTGTCACAGGACCGGGGCCAGAATTTCTGGGCCGGATTGTTGTCTGATTAAGAGGACACCAAATTCGTATTATTCGAGTCATCTTGATAGACGCTCTCGCTTTTCTGTACTTAACTCGAGCTGTAGGGCAGCTACAGGGCTGATTGTGACAGACATCGATGGGGAATCATCAGTCGCGTTCGTCTATTGAACCGAGAGCTCAGAACTCGGCCTGCTGCCCGAGCTAGGTTCGCGACACTGTTCGTATTGTCCGAATGATCTTGAGATGTGCTCTCAATTTTCTGCACTCAACTCGTGCAGGGGGGAGGGGGCTACAGTGCTGCAGGTCACATATATCCATTCGCACAGATCAGGCGCGTCTTTCGGTCGATTCCAGAGCTCGGAACTCGGTCTGCTGCTCGAACTAGGTTGGCAGAACTATTATATTATTCGATCCAAACTGTCGGTTTTCTGCACTTAACTCGGGCTGTAGGGGGGCTTGAGGGCTGAGAATCACATGAGTGGATTCGCAGACATCAGACGCGCCCGCCTGTCGCATTCAGAGGTCTGAACTCGGTTTGATACTCGAACTGGGTTGCGAAACTGTTTGTTTTGTTGTTCGCGTTTTCTTGAGAGGTCTGAAATCGTTTGGGCTGAAAAAATAGTCGTTTTTTGGAGTTTTTCCCAACAGTATATATTGTCAGGAAGCTCTACGAGTCCCCCGGCGGTAAGAAAGGTTGACGGTTTACCGCCGGCGCCCAGTACCTCGTAGAGCTCTTCGGCAGCGATGAGCTAGAGGAATTCCGGCGCGGGGTGGAGCTAGTTGGTCGATCCCCCCGAGGCGGACACAGTAACTCGTAGAGCTTCCGTTAGCTAGTTATAGCTGGAAGCTGAGCAATTCCGGCGCGTCCCAGAGCTAGTTGGCAAGAAAAATCTCGACGGAACTTTTGATGACTTTTGCTCGGTTGAAACTTTTGTTCCGAAATTTGACCATTCGTTAGAGCTCTAGTATTTTTTCCCGTGATATTCGACTGGCGCCGCGGTGAACCGTCAACCTGGTTACCGCCGGGAACCTCGTAGAGCTCCTTTCACTCTTAAGAGCGCGAGAATTGCAGGAGAGAACTTCGCAGTAGATGTCTTGAAATCCTCAATGTTAAGTGTTTTTATCTTAATCTGAGGTCAGGTTTCTGGCTTTGCTCAGAAGACTTTGTCGACGGAATGAGCTGAGAATTTGAGAGGCAACTTCTGTGATGCAAAGCTTCGCTCTGCGCAATTATCAGCCCAAACGAATGGTTAGAGCTGCAAAATCGGCTGAGCCAGGCCGCGGATGGTATGATTGCGTTTCTTTTCGAAATTTCGCCAACTAGCTCTACCCTGTCGCCGAATTCCTCTATCTCTCATACCATGAGAGCTCTACGAGGTATCTTATTCCCGCTCGCCATCTTGATCTCAGCTCGATCGGGTAACTGGGCGCCGGCGGTAAACCGTCAACCTTTGACCGCCGGGGGACTCGTAGAGCTTCCTGACAACATATACTGTCGGAAAAAATTGCAGAGAACGAATAGTTTTTGAGCCCAACTCGAGTATCAGACCGAGTCCGGACCTCTGAATGCGACAGACGGACGCGTCTGATGTCTCCGAATCGATTCCTGTGATACCCGCCCTGCAGCCTCCCTACAGCCCGAATTGAATGCAGAACGCCGACAGTAGCTCTCAAGCTAACTGAAAGAATACGAACAGTTTCGTGATTCTCGATCGGCTAGCAGACCGAGTTCAGACCTCTGGATTCAACAGGCGAACGCGCCTGATGATTCTGAGTGCGGTAGGTGTGCTTACCAGCACGGTAGCTGCCCTACAGCTCGAGTTAAGTGGAAAATACCGACAACGCGTAGCAAGTTCACTCGAATAATACGAATAGGTTTGCGCACCTAGCTCGGCTAGCAGACCAAGTTTAGACCTATGGATTCAACAGGCGAACGCGTCTGATCATTCTGAGTGCGATAGGGGTGCTTACCAGCGCGGTAGCTGCCCTACAGCTCGAGTTAAGAGGAAAATACCGACAACGTGTATCAAGTTGACTCGAATAATACGAATAGGTTTGCGTACCTAGCTCGGCTAGCAGACCGAGTTTAGACCTATGGATTCAACAGGCGAACGCGTCTGATCATTCTGAGTGCGATAGACGTGCTTACCGGCACTGTAGCTGCCCTATAGCTCGAGTTAACTAGAAAATATCTACAACGCGTGTCAAGTTGACTCGAATAATAGAAACAGGTTTGCGAACCTAGCTCGGCTGACAGACCGAGTTCAGACCTCTGGGTTGAACAGGCGAGCGCCTGATCATTCTACATGAGTTAGCTGTGCTTACCAGCTCTGTAGCTGCCCTAGAGCTCGAGTTATGTTCAGAAAACCGTCAGCGCATATCAAGATGACTCGAAACGGCCGATCCCGCCACCGTGCTTTTTGGCCTTAAAAGTTACCCGATCGAGCTGAGGTCAAGATGGCGAGCGGGAATAAGATCGAATATCACGGAAAAAAATACTAGAGCTCTAACGAATGTTCAAATTTCGAGAACGAAATTTCAACCGAGCAAAAGTCAGCAAAAGTTCCGTCGAGATTTTTCGAGCCAACTAGCTGTGGGGCGCGCCGGAATTACTCTTAGCTTCCAGCTATAACTAGCTAAGGGAAGCTCTACGAGCTACTTTCAAGACCAAAAAGCACTGTGGCAGGAACGGCCGTTTCGAGTCATCTTGATACGCGCTGTCGATTTTCTGAACTGGGCGCCGGCGGTAAACCGTCAACCTTTCTTACCGCCGGGGGACTCGTAGAGCTTCCTGACAATATATAATGTGGACACGAATTTCAGAGAACGACTAGTTTTTTCAGTCCAAGCAGTTATAGAACCTCTGAAGACTCTAAC
This sequence comes from Prorocentrum cordatum, assembly GCA_963575745.1. Lineage (NCBI taxonomy): Eukaryota > Dinophyceae > Prorocentrales > Prorocentraceae > Prorocentrum > Prorocentrum cordatum. Next base: position 839 of record CAUYUJ010017654.1, on the reverse strand, counting down.
AAAAGAAACGAACAGTTTTCCAATCAAGCTCGAGTATAAAACCGAGTTCAGACCTCTGAATGCGACAGGCGAACGCGCTCATGTCTGCGGATCAATTCCTCTGATTACCAGCTTTCCAGCCCCCATACTGCCTGAGTTAAGTGTAGAAAACCGAGAGTACCTCTCAGGATGACTCGAATAATACGGCAGTTTCGCGGATCTCGTTCGAGCAGCAGACCGAGTTCCGAACTCTCGGTTCGACGAACGGACGCGTCTGATGTCTCGCAATCGATTCCTGTGACCAGCAGCACTGTAGCCCTCACCCAGCACGATTTGAGTACAGAAAACCGAGAGCTTTTCTCAAGATGACTCGAACAATACCAATAGGTTTCCGAACCTAGCTCGGGTTGCAGGCCGAGTACAGAGCTCTAGACTCGACAGACGAACGCGCCTGATAATTTTGAATCGATTTCTGTGATTATCAGCTTTCTGGCTGCCCTACAGATCGAGTTAAGTACGAAAAACCGAGAGCGTCTGCTACAATGACTCGAATAATACGAATAGATTTGCGACCCTAGCTCCGCTAGCAGACCGAGTTCAGACCTCTGGATTGAACAGGCGAACGCGCCTGATCATTCTAGATGCATTATCTGTGCTGACCAGCTCTGTAGCTTTCCTGAAGCTCGAGTTATCTTGAGAAAACCGACAGCGCGTATCAAGATGACTCGAAACGGCCGTTCCCGCCCGTGTGCTTTTTGGCCTTCAAAGTTACCCGATCGAGCTGAGATCAAGATGGCGAGCGGGAATAAGATCGAATATCATGAGAAAAAATACTAGAGCTCTAACAAATGGTCAAATTT
>CAUYUJ010017653.1:196040-229103 GCA_963575745.1 Prorocentrum cordatum | reverse complement strand
AAGACGACGACGACGACAGCGTCTCACACGCACCGAAGAGTCGGCGGACGTACCGATTCGATGCTGACTGAGCTTGCCACTTCCCCGCGGCCGGCTCTTCATCCAGAGCAGATTTCTTTGACGGGCCCCGGGGCCGGGACATGGCCTCCATCGTGGGCCACATGTGAACCCTACCCCCACCCCCCACGACTTCTAAGGGGGGCTGGGGGTTAACGTCGTACGGGAGCTTCCGAGCGGAGTGAACCCCCACCCCCCTTAGAAGTCGTGGGGGTGGGGGTAGGATTCACATGTGGCCACCTACTCCAGAGGCCAACAGCGACGACAATCTGGCCGTGGCGATGTGTTCAAGCAGTGGCGATAGCGGCTTGCCTATCGGCCCACCAGGCAATTTTCCCAGAACGTGGCCTGCACGAAATGTTCTTAGAGAACATTTCTGACTGGGGCGGTCTTGTGTTAACACGTCGGGCCTATGCTCTGAGGGCCCTGTATGAGTTCTTCGAACATGTTTGGGGTTCTGAGAACATGTCGAGTTACAGTCGGGGCCCTGAAGAAGGAACCCTTTTCGTTGGGGAGGGGCTCCGCGTCCCTTAAGTGTTTCGCAGCTTGCCTCAGGTCTTCCTTGTGTCTTCGATCGGAAGTCGAAGTGTAACTCGTGGAAGAAAGGGGCCCCGTTCCTTATTTTGGGCTCCTTGGGTCAAGCCCCCGACTGTAGGCCTGTCGGAATGCCGGGACGGTCGGCCCCCTGCCCAAGCTTGTGCGGCAGCGCCTGGATCTGAGGGGCGCTCGAGCGCAGGCGTGCGATGTGCAGGGCACGCCTCTGCGCCCCCCCGGGGCCCGGCCACCGGCCCGAGCCGCCGGCGCCCGCCTCTGGCATGACGTCGGGCATGTCCCTCCGCAGGAGGAGCATCCAAGAGTAGGCAGCACACAGCCTCGTGACGATTGCTCGTGCTCGTTTCGCATTTCTGTGGCTGCTTCGCTCACTTCGCAGGAGGAGCATCCAAGAGTAGGCAACAGACAGTCTCGTGCGATTGCTCGTCTCTTGACGCTTGCTTCGCCTACTCCGCCGGCCCATTTCGCATCACTGTGGCTGCGTGGTGGTGTTCTCGTGCCCAGGGGGAACGACGGTAGGGCAGGCAGGACGGTCTTCGAGGAAATCTTTGGAGATGTGGCTCGCACCCTGCCGAAGAGAGCCGATAGACTGCCCCAGATGGCGTCAAGACTGCTCAAGAGAGCTCCAGCATAATTTCGAGAAACACATGGCTTGTGGGTCAAAGTCATCATGGATGCCTCTTGGGGTCTTTTTCGGGGGGAGCAGGGAAGGCGGCTGAGCGTAAGAAGAGCGCAATTCCGACCAGTGGTCTGAACTGAGACGAGTCGTGGACTCAACATCGTCTTCGACCGCGTTGTAGAAACTGAAAAGAGAAGCGATTACATAATCGGTTTACACCGAAATTGAAAAAATCATAGTAAATGAATAATTTTACTCACTTATTCATTTGTGAGGGCATCTTACTAAAGGATCTTCTCCCAGCCCTACGTTGACCACCGCCCACCAACATTCAAGTCCCTTAACGTTTCGTTGCTTCGACCTCATCAAGCCTGTTCGACATGTCTTTCTCAGGTGCTCCGACTCGAATATGATTGCACTGCGCTTCCACTTTGACTCAGCATATTATGCTGTAGTTTACGTTGGCCATCGCCGATTCTCGCTCGGATCCCGCTCCGCCGCGCGCTTGCTTTCCTTTCTCGGGATTCGTCTGGATTCCAAGTTCTTTTGTAGGCTCCGTGCCATTTCTTCTCAAGGTTCTTCAAGATCCGTCGGGGTGCACTTGGATTCTCGAAGGCGCTTCAAGATTTCTGAAGGCCCCCCAGGACTCCTTCGGGATTCCTCAGGAGTTCTGGATATCCCGTTGAATTCCACCGTGCTCCGCAAGATCCCGCTGGGGCCTCAGGTCACCTCGGGGTTCCTCAGAATTCCCAGTATTTCTCCCGGGTATTTCAGGAATCCGTTTTGACTCGTCCAGGTTCTCAACGACCCCCTCGGGCCTTCTCAGGTTCAGCCAACTTCCGTTTGGCCCCGCGCCATCCCAGATGATTCTTTCGGACTTCCCAGGGCCCTTCAGGAAAATTGACAGAGTGTAAGCGCCTGGCGGTCTGAAGTCGCAGGAGTCTATAGATCGGGCACGGAGCAGGGCGGCAAGGGCACGCCAGTCAAGTTGCTTCCCCTGCAAAGCATTTCCAGTCAAGATGGTATTGTGGGCCAACTTTCAGGTCAAGCCAATCTTGCCCTGACGCTTTCGGCGCGCGTGGTTATGCGCCCCGTCAATATCCAATCGAACAGCTAAAGCTGTCTTGCACTGTGAGTCACATTGCCCGCGACGCGTTCCGTGGCACGGGCGTAGCCCATCTGTCGACGCTTGCTTTGAGCCATAAAATTCAAGTTTTTTTGGCGGAAGCACAAAATGCAGCGAGGCGTGTACTAGCAACGTGGTAATACCATGGCACAGATCGTGCCCGTTCTACACGATGGCGACGTGCCAAGCTCATGTCGCACATTGGCAACGGGCATCATGCCGCTGTTCGTGGCACGCCCACTACATATGCAACCCGAATGCGCGCACATGGCGTGCCACGTTCGGCAACGAGGCGCTGGCGCACCGCGCGGACAGCGGCCGCGCGCGCAAGGGGGGCGACGAATGCAACGAGGCACGCGCGGCGCAAGGGCGGAGGCATGCGCGACTGCGTCTCGCGTGAATGGTGCTCCTTTGGCAACCGAGCTTTTGCGCTCAGCCCATGCGTCAGCATCGCGCAGGTGCGCGAACCATTGTTGTTTATTCGAGAGGCCTGACGGCTGGTGCCGCCGACCCTGATCGAAAGAGCTAGGAGTGGGGGGAGGAAGCGGAGGATGAGGAGGAGGAGGAGGAGAAGGAGGTGGAGCAGGAGGAGGAGGAGGAGGAGGAGAAGGAGGAGGAGGAGGAGGCGCGAACCATTGTTGTTTATTCTGGTGCCGCCCCAGTGGCAGCCCTTTCAACGGGCCCAAGCGGCGGGCAGTCTGCGCGCGACTTGCCCGTGGCGTAACTATTCCGTTCCGACGATTGGAGAGCGAGGTGGATGATGATGATGATGCTGATGATGATGATGATGATGATGATGATGATGATGATGATGATGATGATGATGATGATGATGATGATGATGAGGATGAGGATGAGGATGAGGATGAGGAGGAGGAGGAGGAGGAGGAGGAGGAGGAGGAGGAGGTGGAGTAGGAGCAGGAGGACGGGGAAAAGGAGAAGACGGAGGAGGAGGCTCCGTCCCGCCTGGAGCGCTCTTGGCGCGAGGCCGCGGGCCGTGGGCGTTGACGCCTACTACTGGCGTTCGGCCCATCCCGCCACGGTGCTTGGGCTGTGTGTTTGAGGCCACTCGAAGAGCAGGAGGAGGAGGAGGAGGAGGAGGAGGAGGAGGGGGAGGAGGAGGAGGAAACGGAAGAAGAGGCGTCGTCAAACATGGAGCGCGTTTGGCGTGAGGCCGTGGGGCGTGGCACCTGTGAGTGGCCGCCGGCCTATCCAGCCACCGTGCCTGGATGTTGTGCTTGAAAATCCGGATTGTTGATAGAGTCTCGTGGAAGGTTTCCCGGAAACGTTGCGGATATAGTTTTTTCAGCTATTGGGGGGTCTCCATGGGGGATGTGTGAGAGCATTGTGAGGCTCTTGTGGGTTCGCTTGGAGCCGTTTGGGGCCTCTTCGGAAGTTCCCGGGAGCTTCCTCGGGGCGTGGGGGAGCCGAAGGTTCGACATTTCTGGTCTGGTTCCTCTTCTGGGCCCCTCTGGCCGCGTTGGCCACTTGTGGGGGCTCCTTAAGTCGTCTTGAGGTTCTCTGGTGCTATTCCGGAGCTTTCTTGGGGGCCTCTTCGGCTGTCTTGGGGCGATCATAGGAGCCTCTTTTGGCCGTCTTGGACGCGGCGAGAGCTGAGGAGGCGAAACTGTAAACATATAATTAGTTTATGCGATGGGAATGGACGATTTGTGCCTCTTGGGGCTCTCTTCGGAGGCGTCTCTTGGAGCCTCTCGGGGCCTCTTTCGGAAGCTTCCGGGAGCTTCCTCGGGGCGTTTGGGGGCCGAAGGTTCGCGGTCCCTCTGGGCCCCTCTGGGGGCAGTCCTCAGGCCGTTTTGGCCAGTGTTGGGGCGTCCCGGAGCCGTCTTGAGGCTCTCTGGGGCTGTCTTGGAGCCTTATTGGGGGCCTCTTCGGCTGTTTTGGGGCGGTATTGGGAGCCTCTTTGGCCGTTTTGGATTTGTGCCTCTTGGGGCTCTCTTCGGAGGCGTCTCTTGGAGCTTCTTGGGGCCTCCCGGAAGCATTCGGGGGCTTCGGGGTGTTTGGTGGCCGCAGGTTCGAAATGTCCGTTTTGGTTCCTCCTCTGGGGCCCCTCTTAGCGCAGTCTGGAGGCCGTCTTGGCCAGTCTTGGGGCGTCCTGGAGCCGTCTTGAGGCTCCCTGGGGCTGTCTTGGAGCCTTCTTGGGGGCCTCTTCGGCTGTCTTGGGGCGTTCTTGTTAGCCTCTTTGGCCGTCGTGGACATTGCGAAGGCTGGGGAGGCGGATCGGGTAAACTTTCACGTTTTTGTGAGGGGGATGGAACGAATTTTGCTTCTTGGGACTCTCTCCGGACGCGTCTTGGAGGTTTCTTGGACATTCTGGAGGCCTGTGGGGCCGTCTGCAGGCCATCGTAGACATCTGGGAGCGATCTGTGTGCGACCCCGAGCCCTCTGGAACCTCTTTGGGGCGCTCTTGGAGCCATCCAGGAGCCGCCAGAACCGCGCCCTGGAGATCTGGAGTCTGCCGGGTATCCATCGCGTTTTTTTTTCGTCCAGGGATCTCCAGGGCCGCCCCGCGCGCGCGCGAAGTTTCAACATTCTAAAGCTGTCACCAGAGTTTTATCACGCCTCTGGCACGTTGGGCCGGCGATTTGTTTAACATTTGTTCCGGTCATGTTTGATGTTTCTTCCAACATCCGCCTGTAGGAGGACATGCCCGACCTAACTCTGGCATTGCTCGGCGAGCGCCGAACGGGTCTCGGCTCGCTCTTCGCGCCTCAGCGCAGCGACGGCAGTACAGGGCTGCTGCGCAGCGCGCGCGAGCCGCGCGCCCAGATCTCCGGCGGCCTTCTTTTCAGGGGTCGACCGAGACGGTGTTTTGGCTATTCGTGGGCCGTCTTCGTTTCGATGTCGTTTTGCATCTTAAGGCGGAGTGCAGGCAAAACGAGGGAGAAACGAAAACAAAACACGAAAACGAAAAACACTGTTCAGGGCGATCCCTGCTGCTTTTGTCCGAGTCCAGGCGTTTTCCGTCGACTGCGGCCTCCTGGGGCTCTGTTTTGTTCGGCCCTGTGGGGGGGCCATCGAGAACGAGTCCGGGGCGAGACAGTGCCCGCGGGCCCCCGGGGGGTCGACTACACTTACGAGTGACCTGTCGCCGGAGTGACCTTTGGTGCGGGCACAATTGGGGTCCCCCGATCACCGATTGCGATGCGATAGTAGCGTCTTGCGCGCCTGAGTTTGGTACCCCCGCGGCCCCCCAAAAGCCGCGCACCAAAGGTCACTCTTACGCAGGGTCACTCTTGCGTGGAGCCGAGGGGGGAAGTGGTCGGGAGGCCTGTGGTCGCGGACGGAAGACACAGAACACAGCGTCGGAGGTCCGGGTTTCTCATTTTTCTTTCGTGCGCTGGCAGGTCGTCCCTTTTCCAAGAGAGGGTCGACCAGACCTCAGAGTGGCCCTTCGCCGGAGTGACCTTCGGTGCGGGCCAAGGGGGTCCCTGGATGGCTGGACGCGAAGCCACAGTGGCATCTTGCGCGCTTGTGTTTGGTCCCCTCGGGGCTCCCAAGAAGCCGCGCACCCCGGACCCTCGACGTCATGATTTTTTTTCAATGCGCGACCCCCAGATGTCTGGACCCATTCCCCAGGACCTGTTTTTCGTCCCGAGTCGTTTTTTACGATCCCGAGGGCCGGGAAGGGCCCCCAGAGGCCGAAAAGTAATGAAAAACCTCCGTCGTGATTTTTTCATGACTCGAGGGGGTCTGGGACCAAAGATCACTCTTACCCAGGGTCACTCTTGCGTGTAGCCGAGAGCGACGGATTATCCGATGCCGCTGCTCGTCCTCGAGGGCCCTCGTCGCCACGGCCGACTCCTCCGCCAGGTTCTGGCCAGGAGGCGCCCCGGGAGAGGTCCCTATAGTAGGGAGCCGCGGTGTCGGGGCAGCAGTTTCTTGCCCCCCTTCGCTTCCGCGCCCGCACGGCGGCGCGCGACGAGGGGGGCGGCGGGCCCGGACGGAGCGGCCTTCCAGGGGAGGAGGAGGAGGAGGAGAATTAGGAGGAGGAGAACGAGGAGGAGGAGGAGGAGGAGGAGGAGGAGGAGGAGGAGGAGAATGAGGAGGAGGAGGAGAATGAGGAGGAGGGCGCCTCGCCTCGCTGAGAGCCCCCCCCCCCCTCCCCGCCCTCCCCGGGCGCCTCCCGAGCGCGGCCCGGCGGGGCGCCTTCCCGCTCGAGAACCGGGGAGCCGCCAGCCGATGCGGCCTCGCGGCCGCGCACAGCGAGCGCCCGGAGACGGGCGCCCGCGGCCGCGGGCGAGGTGTCGGCGCGCGGGCTCGGCGGGGGAGCTCCTCGGGGCCTGCCGGAGCACGCGGAAGTTCGGGCGTCAAGGTCTCGCCGTCGGCCCTCCTCGCGGCCATCTCTCGCTCCTCGTCGCCGGTACTCCGCCTCCTCCTTCTCCTCCTCCTTCCTCCTCCTCCTGCTCCCCCTCCTCCTCCTCCTCTCCTCCTCCCCTTCTCCTCCTCCCTCTCTCTCCCTCCTCTTCCTCCTCCTCTCCGCCTCCTCCTCTCTCCCCTCTCCTCCCGTGCCCCCCCCCCCCTCTCCAGCGCTGTCCTCCCCTTCCTCCGTCCCCCCTTTCTCATCAACCCCAACGCTCTCCTGCCCGTCCTCCCCACCCTCTCCTGTTCGCGACTTGTTTTGGCGAGGGCACCCAGGATCCCTCACACTGTTCGTTCGTGTTGGGTGGCCATGCTGGTCGTTGCCGCATTCATTAAAAAGGCGGGTTGGGGGGGTGAGGGTGGGTCGCGGCGCATCGCGAGTGTTCTCGCAGGAGAAAGCCCAGAGATATCGGCATCAATTATGGAGGTGGGGATGGTTGGGTCAGGTGCGGCGCGATCGCTGTTGGCGCGATGCTTCCTGGCCATGTCGGACAGCTGTCTCCTAAGGAAGCGGCATGACTATCCCGGCCCCGTTGCTTCGATGGGAGGACCGATGGGGCGAGGCGGGGGGCCGGGAGGAGGAGGGGGAGGAGGAAGACGAGGAGGAGACGGAAAAAGGCGCCGAGGAGGATAAACATTGTAACGATGACGCAAGGAGGGAGGGTTGGATGGGGTTGCCCTGAGCTTTACTTGGTTCGTGCAGACGGGCGTTTGACGTACGGCCTGTAATTACCCTGGCCGAGCTGTCTTTGTGAGCCCGGAATCAGTCGGAAAACCGGGTCGATGCGCAGGAGCCGGAGGCCACAAAAGAGGCAGCCACGCTCGCAAACCTCGATCGTCGGCGTCGGCGTCGTCGGCGTCGGCGTCTTCGGCGCCAGCGCGAAGGAGGCGAGGAGTCTTCGTCGGCGCTGGCGGCCCCTGAGATCCGACGTTGCAGAAAAGTTGCAACATCGAACAACAACCACTACCAGAGCACCAGATCGGAAACTGGAGCAGATACTTTACCAGTGGCGAGCTGTTTTTCAGTACTCGGATTTCTGTAGGGTCGGGGACGACATCGGGGCGGTGTGGTGTATACTTTTACCCCGCTTTCCCGAGGAAGCAATACACACGGATCCCGTCTACACCAGGATCCGTTTTCCTGTGCGAGTTTCAGTGCAGGGCCCGAAAAAGCGTCGGTGTATAGAGTTCGGTTCCCTACCAGACCCCATCTTTCTATGTCTTTTTGCGAGCCGCCTCAATCTGCGAGGGTCCCGGGGTCCGAAACCGGGCGAAACCGCCCATTGTAAGCAGATTGCAACGCCAGGATCTGAGGGGCACCGTCGGCGCCGTCGCTGGCGTCGACGAGTCATCGTCGGCATCGGTGTCGTCGGCGTCGTCGACGTCGGCGGTGCCGGCGGCGTCGGCGGTGGCAGTACGGCGTCGTCGGCGAGTCGTCGTCGGCGTCGGCGAGTCGGCGGCGGCGTCGGCGGCGGCGTCGTTGTGGGAGCCTTTCGGCGGCCAGCGAGGGGGGGGGGGAGTGAGAAGGAAAAGGCCTTCTCAGGAGGCGACGGGACTTCTTCTCAGCAGCCCTCGCGCCTTCCGAGAAGTTCGCGTTCCGTCTCTTCGGGGAAGGCTTCGAAAGTTTCCCAGAGGGCCCCCCCCCGAGGAGCCGCCGACGCCCCTTCGCCCCGCGGCGGCCGCCCAGAGGAGGCCCCCGCCTTCTAGGCACCGGCGCGCCGAAGCTGGCCGACGTGCAGGGGCCCACCCCCGCGGAGCAGGCCGCGGTGGTGGGGAGGAGGAGGAGAAGGAGGAGGAGGAGGAGGAGGAGGAGGAGGAGGAGGAGGAGGAGGAGGGGGAGGAGGAAGGGGGAGGAGGAGGAGGAGAGGGGAGGAGGAGGAGGAGGAGGAGGAGGAGGAGTGAGGAGGAGTAGGAGGAGGAGGAGGAGGAGGAGGCAGCTCTCCTGCCTCTGAGCGGCACCGCCGCTTTCCCCACTCTCCCTTTCCCTGGGCATCGCTCGGACGAGCGCGTTCTTTCTCGGCAGGGGCCATCGAGGAGCACCCTGACCCATCCTGCGAAACAGCAACAGCACAAAGTGCGCGGGGAATGGAATTCCGAGCGTTTGCGACTGGTCACCATAGGGAAGGTGAGGTAGTGGCCTCCCTCCCCCTCCCTCCCCCTCCCCCTCCCCCTCCTCCCCTCCTCCTCCTCCTCCCCTCCTCCTCCTCCTCCTCCTCCTCCTCCTCCTCCTCCTCCTCCTCCTCCTCCCCTCCCGTCCCCCTCGGCCACGGTCCCCCAGTGGCGTCCGGGGGGCCCGGTGCTCGCGCGGAAGGGCCGGCCGTCGCGGCCGCCCGCGCGCGCGCAAGCGCGGGCAGGGGACCGCAGATGCGGCTGCAAGAGAGAGAGAGAGAGAGGCGGAGGAGGACAAGGAGGTAAGAAATGAGGAGCACAGGAGCTCGGGTTGTGCTTATCCGTCCCTCTCCCGCCCCCCCCATTCCCTGTTCCCCTTCCCTCCCGTTCTCATTGAGCGCGTGCGGCTTCTGAGTGTTCGCTTTTAGGTCCTCCTCTTCGGATCTTCGGGTTCGCTGTGTGTGTGTGTGTTGTGTGGCCGCGAGGGAATGCGCTGGCTCCCGATCACAGTGCTCCAGCCGCGTGCGAGACCCGCACGCGCCGCCAGAGGACGAGGAGGCGGAGGCGGAGGCGGAGGCGGAGGAGGCGGAGGAGGAGGATGCGCAGGAGGCGAGAAATGAGGAAGGAGGGATGAGGAGGAGGAGCGTCAGGGAGGGGTGCGGGGATCCTTGACGGTCCAGGGCCTGGGGGGTCGCGCCTGTGTCCAAGGACCGTCAAGGACCCTCCCCCTGAGAAAGAAGAGCCCGCGTCGTGCAGAGGGGGGACGACCTCCTCGTCGTGCCGCTCCCCGGCCCGGCGTGGGCACCTCGGATTCTGCTCGAGTTCCCGCGCAGCTGCAGGAAGGCCTGCGTGCTTGCCAGGAATCGTTTTGGGCGTTTTTGCTGATAGCTGGGTCGTCCTGCCTGCCATTGCCAGTACACGCTGGTTGTTGAAAGTAGGTATTTCTGGATTCCCAGATCCCAATCTACTTCAAGCGCCTTCCTACAAGAGCCGTTCTGCTTCTGCTGTGTCTTGCAGGGAGGGCCTGAACCAATCTACTTGATCCGCCTTCCTACTTCATATTTTTACCTACTTCTTCCGACGGGAGTGTATGACTGGTGGCCCAAATTCTAGAGTAAACCCAACCAACACCATACACATCACGACCTCGACCTCAACTTTGGGGCGCTTTCACACAACCCTCAGAGGGGATCGTGCATCCCATGATTCCGACACTTCTGAACAGAATGGGAAGCAGCATTCCCTGGTACCCTCATGCTCCCCAGAGGAGGACATTGATTACTGGTTCCATCCTTCTCCCATCACCCATGCACCTGCTTTTACTATTGTTCTTTTTGTTAGGGGGTTTGCCCAGGCACCGATCGACAACTGCCCCGGCCCCGCACGACAACGACGCGGGCCCCGCACGAAACGAACTAAGCAGGCTTCGAACAACAGTGACTTGGCCTTGAACGCAAACTACACAGGACCACGCGAAAGCAACCCAGGCCTCGCACGAACACGACCATGCCCCGCTGATAAAAAAGCATTGGCCCCGTGCAAAAACAATGCTGGCTCCGCACACGATTGTTGCACCGAAAGAATATTATTTTGCGTCGCGCGAGGAAGACCCTGGTCCCATCAGAAGCGATTCCCGCCGCCTCAGGCCCCGCACGAACACGACCAGGGCACAACCCAGAAACAACCCAGGTCCCTGCACGAAAACGGTCCAGGCCCCCGCACGAAAACGGCCCAGGCCCCCGCATGAAGACGGCCCAGGCCCCGCGCGAGAAGGATGCCGTCGCCGCACGAAGGCCGGTGCCAGAGACTGCCCTGCTTGGCCCGCAGAGGCCAGCCCAGGCTATTTCTCTGGACCTGTCCGTGCTCACCCCTGGGCTTTAGCCTTGCCGTGTGTCAGCAGTGGTTCTAGGCCTCCTAGACCAGGTCCGAGGAGGCGGGGTCGGAGGATCGCGCCGCATCGCCGATGCATCGGCGATGCGGCTCGGTGTGGAGCCCGACCTTCTCCACGCTGGCGGCGCTAGTGCATCGCCGACGTCGCCAGCGCATCGGCGACGCATTGGCGATGCGGCGCGATCCTCCGACACGGAAGGCAGCAGGGCTACTCGGAGGCGGCTGGCCCAGAAGCGCCCTCGTGGTAGTCGTCGCCGTCGTCGTCGTCGTCGTCTTCGTCGTCGTCGTCGTCGTCGTCGTCCCCATCTTGGGGGCCTCCAGTGGTGCCTCGCCGTTCCGGCTCCAGCCCCATCGGCTCACCGAGCGCTCTGACCAGAAGCTGCCGGCCGGGCGCGCGCCCTCCCCCTGGCGCTCGAGGGATGTCGGAGGGCTGGCAGCCGCTGCTCTCGGAGGCCGAGGCCCTGCTGAAGGGCGCCAAGCACTTCGACGGGGTGCAGAAGGTCAACCAGTGCATGGAGCTCTTCGAGGCCGAGGTGGGGGGGCTCCTGGCCCCAGGACCCCGACCCCCGGACGCTGGGCGGACGGAATGTTCTGCCCTGGCGCTGGAGAAGAGAAGGCATAGAAGCCGCGAAACAGACATGACAACTTTTCTGCCCTGGTGGTCGTCCTCGGTTCAGACTTCGCGGGACGTTCTCGGGCCCTGGGACGGTCAATTCAAGCATCGCTTGGGGATGGAGCAATTGCACTAAGACCTCCCCCGGCGAAAGGGGTGAAGAGCTCTGGGGCGCGGGCTGAAACTACGGTGGGGGCGTTCGTTAAGGAATGTGCCTAGGAGGCTTCAGACCCTGGAGGATTCCTTATCCAATGAGGGCGGCGGTGTACCCATGGTCGCTCCACGATGTGAGTTCCGCGGGCTCCCATGCCCTGGATTCCTCATCCAGTGGTTCCTTATCCAATGCCTTCACCGTCGAAGCGCGCGGCAGCTGGGCGCAGGGACGGCGGGCCCCAGGAGGACGAGCCATGGCTTTGAGTGCTCGCTCCTGGGTGCCCCACCCGCGCCATGTACGCTTGAATTTGACAAGGGCGCCCTGCGCCTGCGAAGAGTTGAAAATGCCTTCACCGTATACAGGTACTTTTATCGGGTAAGTGTTTGTTGGAGGTCCTGCAGCAGCTGCTGCAGGAGTCCCGGGAGGTGTTGTGGGGTCTCCCCGAAGCCTCGGGGGAGGCCTTTGGAGGCCCAGGCGCTCAATCATTCTTTGGCGCTCCCCGATCCTCCTCGATCTTCGAGGGGGATCGATGATGATCCTCCTCAATCTTCCTCGAAGACGATCGATCATTGGCCTCCCCGATCCTGATCGATACTGATATGGCTCAGGGGCTCCTCGATCCTGTTCGATCTTCGAGGTGGGCGGCTCCGGCTCCAAGATCCTGAAAGAGCCGAACGAGTTTCTGGCCGAGACCATGCCCAAGCTGTCGGCCGAGCAGAAGGCTGCCCTGCGCAAGATGTACGAGGCGCATGGCGGGAGAAAGGAGGTGGACAACGAGGGGGAGGACGTTGATGATGATGGAGAAGATGCTGCTGCTGCCGCTGCTGCTGCGGCTGCTGATAATGATAATGATGATGGTGATGGAGATGGTGATGGTGATGATGATGATGATGCTTGCGATGATGCGGATGACAATGATGATGCTGGTGATGATGATGATGCTCAGTTTGTTGACGATGATGTGCTGATGATGTTGATGCTGAGCATGGTGCCGATGAGGATGAGGATGATGATGCAAATGAGGATGCGGATGCGGATGCGGATGCGGATGATGATGATGACGAGGATGATGACGATGATGACGATACTGATGATGATGCTGATGATGGTGATGATCAGGATGATGCTGTGGATGGTGACGATGTTGATGATGCTAAATGCTGGTGCTGATGTCAATATACTATTATACTGGTGATGATCATGATGCTGGTGAGGATGGTTATGATGATGACGATGCAGATGATGCTGCTGCTGATGATGATGACGATCATGATGATGCTGCTGATGATGATGAGCATGATCAAGACGATGCTGCTGATGAGGGTGCTTGTGATGACGATGCTGATGATGATGATGATGCTGATGCTGATGGTGATGCTGATGATGATGATGTCGATGAGTATGATGATGATGGTGCTGATGCTGATGCTGCTGATGATGATAATGATGGTGTTGATGATGTTGACGATGATGATTATGCTCATGATGATGTTGATAATGATGATGTGGAGGATTATGATGCTGCTGATGATGATTATGATGGTGATGGTGATGATGCTGCTGCTGCTGTTGATGATCATGGTGGCGGTGATGATGATGATGATGATGATGATGATGATGCTGGTGATGATGATGATGCTCATTTTGTTGACGATGATGTGCTGATGATGTTGATGCTGAGCATGGTGCCGATGAGGATGAGGATGATGATGCAAATGAGGATGCGGATGCGGATGCGGATGCGGATGATGATGATGATGACGAGGATGATGACGATGATGACGATACTGATGATGATGCTGATGATGGTGATGATCAGGATGATGCTGTGGATGGTGACGATGTTGATGATGCTAAATGCTGGTGCTGATGTCAATATACTATTATACTGGTGATGATCATGATGCTGGTGAGGATGGTTATGAAGATGACGATGCAGATGATGCTGCTGCTGATGATGATGACGATCATGATGATGCTGCTGATGATGATGAGCATGATCAAGACGATGCTGCTGATGAGGGTGCTTGTGATGACGATGATGCTGATGATGATGATGCTGATGCTGATGGTGATGCTGATGATGATGATGCCGATGAGTATGATGATGATGGTGCTGATGCTGATGCTGCTGATGATGATAATGATGGTGTTGATGATGTTGACGATGATGATTATGCTCATGATGATGTTGATAATGATGATGTGGAGGATTATGATGCTGCTGATGATGATTATGATGGTGATGGTGATGATGCTGCTGCTGCTGTTGATGATCATGGTGGCGGTGATGATGATGATGATGATGATGATGATGATGATGATGATGATGATGATGATGATGATGAGGAGGAGGAGGAGGAGGAGGAGGAGGAGGAGGAGGACGAAGAGGGGTTGTGGGGGTTGTCACTGCAGAAGGGAAACAAGCCCCAGAGCAACACGCACCACGACCACGACGGCGCCGACGACAACGACGACGACGACGACGACGGAGACGAGGCGCGCAGACGATCCGCACCGAAGCACGGATTCGGGAAAGGGCCCACCCTGCAGGTTCGGTTAAACAGCACATCGTTGAGCGGTGCTGCAGCCTCCCCTGAGCACAGGCCCCCACAGAGCATCAGCCAGACAAGTCGGGTTTGCACCCTCATGCCTTGCTGGACTCTGGGCGCGTTTCGGCACCCTCTCCCCTAACCTCGCCAGGGCCACCGAAAAGGGAGAGGGCGGTGGTGGCCGACGCGTCCCTGAGGTAAGAAGCTCAAAGCGCCGCGGCTCAGAGAGCTGGGAAGAGGGGACGAAGAGGAGGAAGAGGAGAAGGAGGAGAAGGAGGAGGATGGGGAACAGGAACAAGTAATAGGAATGCCCTACTCAACCTGCTAACGTAATGCATCCTCCTTTGCCAGCCAGCTTAACCAGCCACCCCGCCACCCAGCCACCCCTTCAATCAGCCACCCAGCTCAACCAACCACCCCGCCACCCAGCCAACCCCATCCCAACCCATCCAACCAAACAGCTAGCCCAACCAGCCACCCTACCACCCAGCCAACCCTCCACCCAGCCACCCAGCCCAACCAATCGTCCTGGCACCCCGCCATCAGCCATCCAGCCTGACTAGCCATCCCGTCACCCCGCCAATCCGCCCACCCCTGGAGGAGGAGGAGGAGGAGGAGGAGGAGGAGGAGGAGGAGGAGGAGGAGGAGGAGGAGGAGGCGGATGATGATGATGATGAGGAGGAGGAGGAGGAGGAGGAGGAGGAGGAGGAGGAGGAGGTGCAGGAGGAGCAGGAAGAGGGGGAACAGAAACAGGAAATAGGACTCGAAACCGGTTGCCTTAGTCATCGCTTTCGTATTAATTGTTTTGCCGATCGGCGCGGGTCCTCGCGCACCCCCCCCTCCCCCCCTGGAGTGGATCTGGGCTGAGAGGACGCACGGTTCCAGACAGTCGCACTAAGCAGAGGTCCGAAGCCAGGCCCCCCTCCTCCCCCCCTTCCGTCCAATGTCGAAACGCCGAAGAAGAAAACGCTCACATACTCAACCTGCCAACATAACGCATCCTTCTAGCCAGCCAACCTAGCCAGCCACCCCGCCACCCAGCCAACCCTACAACCAAACAGACAGCCTAACCAGCCACCTCTACCCAGCCAACCCTCCAATCAGCCACCCAGCCAAACCAATCGTCCTGGCACCCCGCCACCAGCCATTCAGCCTAGATGGCCATTCCGCCAACCCGCCCACCCCCGCCGCCTACCCTCCGTCACCGCCGAATGGGGGGGAAGTGCTTCTTACTAGCGAAAGCGATCAAAATCATCCTCCTGGGGTCTGGCGGGACACCAGGGGGAGGGCAAATCGCACTGTACCCCACGGGGACCGGGCTTCGCGCCGCGGTCTGCCCGGCACGGTTTGGGGCCTCCAGAGTGACACTGCCTCTTTTTCTCAAAACTTTCACCGAGGCACCTTCCTCAACGGGGGGGATCCCAGCCTCGAAACTGCCGTCACTCTTGAGGCCCCGCAGAGCGGTCCGGGGAAGCCACGTCTCACAGCACCGTGGGGGGCCGCAGTCTGCAGCGGATTCTTTCGGGCGCCGCGGGGTGTCCTGGGAGGATGCCCTGGGCCAGAAGCCCCGGGCAGCCCGAGGAGGCCCCAGGAAACCCCGGGAGGCACCAGGCAGCCCCAGGCGCTCCCAGGAGGCCACCAGGGATCCGGGGCTGCGGGAGGATGCAGGAAGCACTAGGAAGTGGGGAGCCTCAGAAGGCTGAGGCGGCGCCAGGAGGCGCCACGACGGCCCCGGGAGGCCGCAGGAAGCTGCAGGAGGACCCAGGAGGCCGCAGGACGCCCCGGGAGGCCCCAGGCGGCCCCGCGAGGTCCCAGGACCCCCCCCCGGGGAGATCCCAGAAGGCAGTGGGAGCACCCGGAACACACCCCAGGGGGCTCCCATGCCGCCCCGGGAGGCACTGGGAAACACAGCAGGCCCTCGGAGGTGCCAGAAGGCCACAGGAAGTCCCAGGAGGCCGCAGGTTGCACCGGGAGGCCCAAGGAGGCCGAAGGGCAGTCCCGGAGGCCCATGGGAGTCCCAGGAGGCCTCCGGCATTTCCGGGAGGCCCCAAGAAGTCCCATGGTCCACCACGCCAGAAGTAGGGAGGAGGAGGAAAAGGAACAGGAGAGAACTTCCAACAGCCTTGGGGGTAGACCTTGGGCGAAAGGAGGCGAGAGGAGAAGAGGCCATTACGACGCTTCACAGGGGAAAGCTGCATCCAATTGGCTTCTACCTCCGAGATGGGAGTTACAGGGGCGGATTGTGATTAGGAGAAGGGGCGGCGTATGGAGGATAACAAGCAGAGGAGAGAACGGAGGAGAAGGAGGAGGAGGAGGAGGAGGAGGAGGAGGGGGAGGAGGAGGGGGAGGAGGGAGGAGGAGACAACAGACATGGAGGAGTTGGGGGACAAGCAAGAATGGAAGAAGAAGAGGCGGATGAGGAGGAGGAGGTGGAGCTGGATAACGGTGATACAGATTAGGCCAAGGAGAAGAACAACACGATGGCAGACGGAGAAGCAGGATGGGGACCCTATGGCGATGGAGAAAATTACCTTTCTATCATAACGGGGATGAGGATGATTAGGAGGAGGAGGAGGAGGAAGAGGAGGAGGAGGAGGAAGAGGAGGAGCGGGAGAAGGATGATGCTGATTCGAATGAGGAGGAACCATTTGTTTCATATGTACATATATATACATACACACAAATATGTGTGAATACATATCTATATCTATATATATAGAGAGAGGTATATCCTCTACGGGATGGAAGAGAAGGTGGAGCGTGTGAGGAGGACAACGAGGAGGAGAAGCAGGAGGAGGAGGAGGAGGAGACGACGGAGGAATAGAGGAAAGACAAGGATGACGATGCGGAGAGGTAGGAGCAAGAGAAGGATGACGGGGAAAAGGGAGAGAGAGAGAGAGAGAAAGAGAGCGAGGAGCAGGAAGAAAGGATGAGGATGAGGAGTAGAGGGTCGACAGTGACGACCGACGAGGGGCGAGCGACGACTACCGACGACGACGATTGGCAACCGACAACGCCCGATGACAGCCGACCGCCGGCCGACGACGGGCGACGACCGACGACCGACGACGACCCACGACGACCGACGACAGGCGGCGGCCGACGACGACGGCCGACGACGGCGGCGAGGTGCGGGGCGACCTGCTGTGCGGCCTGGGGGCCCTGAAACGCGCGGCGACCGAGTACGGGTGCGCGGCGACGCTGGACCCCAGCAGCGAGGAGCTCAAGGCCTTTCCCGCTGGGCCGGGTGGGGGGGGGAGAATCTCACCGATCGGGGAAGCGTAAGACTCGAGTAAGCCGGAACGCGGGTTTGCCGACATTTTTTGACGAGCGCGTCCTGGATTTTGGCGGTCCTATTTTCGTGGGATGTTTGCAGCGGGAGCTCGCGTCAAATTTCAGATTGAGTCTCGTCATTTTCATGATGGCCCCGTCAGGCCAACCCGAGTTCCCCGTACTCGAGTCCTTCGTCTCCCAGAACCGAGCGCTATCCTCTACTCGCAAAGTGCCTACTCGCAAACGGCCGACACATACAAAGACATGTGTCCTCCGATGTGATGGATCGTACATCCCCCGCGGCGGATCCAGGCCATTTGCGAGCAGTCAAGTTGCGAGTAGCGGAACGCGCTTGTCTAGAACCGGAGAGGGCTGAGGATTCTCGCCGAGCAGCATGTCAGTAAGGGTTCCGTGGCTTGTTTCGAACGCCCAGTGAGGGAGCCCGGGCCACCGAAATCGGCGGCCCATCGTGGCCCCCCCCCAGCGTGGCTGCGTGAGGCTGCTCAGGGGTTCTGCCGCAAGGGTATCATTTGCCAAACAGTGCTTGCACTTAAGTTAGGGGTTCTTGCCTGTGTTGCTAAGGAAGCGCGGGGGGGGGCAACTCGAGGATTTATTTTGGTGGCCGCCCTGTGGCCAGTGTCCTCGTGGTTTCCGCAGTGCCAAGTCGGACGCCCCTTAACGCGGGTGTGAGGGGCTCAGGCGAAAACGAGCCCACTCGGAGAGCTGAGCGATCTCGCAGGGAGCTCACGGGCCGCGCCATTACATGGGCAACCATGTGGCTCCCATCAGTTCACTGTGCAGAGCAGGTCGGCAACTTCTACACGTGTTCGGACTGGTGTGTTGGCTCTTGCGCCATCAGGAACTCACGCCGGTGGTCGGCGAGGCGTCGAGACGTGGTGTCGACAGGCGCAGGCGCGTAGCTGAAGAAACCTTCTTGGCATCGTGGTGTGCATCAGTTTCTGCGCGAGCAAATGCGTCGCCATCTTGACGTGCAGCGGCCTGACATGGACTCTCCTAGGTATGATACTGCTGGCGCGGCAGAACGCACTGGCTCACACTGCTAGACTCCAGTGGGCTTCAGATCCATCGAGAATGCTCTTCGACCAGCGTGCGCGTTTATCTCAGGCGCATTGCGGACGTGCTTGCTCTTCCACGCCCTGCTGATGCGAGTCCCAGGCTTCGAGCCGCGCTTGAAGAAATACCCCGCGCTGTGGGAAAATTGAACTCCGACCCGGATGAGCTGCGCTCAGTTCCTTCCTCGCGTGGCTCGTTTTCGCGCTCTCCATTAGTTTCGTCGCTCAGGAGGGCTCGTGAGCTTGGCGCGCCGAGAGTCCCGTCTCCCACCGAAGCTGACCTTGAGGCGATGGCAGAACTCATGGGGGATGTCGGGTTGACCTTGCTCCGAGCTGCTCACTTCGAAGACGATGCTATGCCTGACGGCGAGTACGACTACCACTTCAACAGTTTTTGTCCAGCGGACACGGCAATGGATACCGAGAGCGCGGGGTCGTGGCCAGCGGGCAGCGTAGGTGATCCAGTTCCGTTACCCGCTGCTGCACCACGCGGTGTGGGTGTTTTTGGCACGTAAGATGGCAGACCGTCGGCCCCCGTTGTTGAATCCAGTGACGCAGGTTTTCCGGACTTTGTTCCAGTTGGTGACGCTCCGCGTCAGCCCCGTGGTCCGCCAAGTAGGTACCTTGGCTTACATGATCATGTCGGCCCCAGGTTATTCGAGACGCTCGTCTATGACAATGGTGTAAGCTTCGATGGGTTGGTGCAACTACCAGAGTCGACCTCAACGCTTCTTGTGCAGAGCATTCTGGTGGTCCACCTGCGGGGGACACTCAGCTGGGCGTTGCCTTTCCTGCGGATGCCGCGGGCCGTGCTGGTGCCTATCTGCCGTTTTCTATTGGGCATACGGGTTTGAGCAGCGGCAATGGTGGGGACGCTGGCGGTCTAGCCTTGCTTGACTTCTGTGGACATGGTAGCTTGCCTATCACTTATTCGGGCGCGCTCAACATGCTGATGATGGCAGTCCTGGCTGATCCGAGCGACGACTTGTCGCTCACGGGCATTCTGGACATGCATGCGGAGCTCTTGGTGCAGGTCGGCAGCACGGACGAGATGGACGCCCCCCTCTGACGTGATGGGTGAGCATGCGATGATGGTGGCGCAGGCTGAGGTCGAATCTGATGGTGCTGCTACTCCGATTCGGGTTCTAGCGGTCCTCACGGCCATCCGAGGACCACAATGACCTCGGCGGCACCGTCGTCGCCGTCCTCCCTCACACAGGCAACGGCTTCCTTCTCGACTGCAACCGCGGGAAGCAGGCCGCCCCCGTCGACGAGGCTTCGAGTGGCCCCGCCGCCCGCGGTCCTTGGTGTGACGGGAGCGGTCCTCAGTGGTGTGGGATCCTCCTCCTCGTCCTCCTCCACCTCCTCCTCCTCCTCCTCCTCCTCCTCCTCCTCCTCCTCCTACCCTTCTCCCCGAATTCATCCGGCGCGGTCGCTCCTCTTCCTCCTTTTTGGATGTTCGCTCGAAGCAGGTGCCCAGATCTCTTTTCGGGACGCCGTCGTTTCCAGTTCTTCGGCTCGACCCAGCCGTGGACACGTCGAAGTCATCCGTCGAGGCATTCCCCCGGTGCCAAGCCCTGCTCCTCCACCAGCTCCGCCTGCCTTCGACTTTCTTTCACTGTCGTTCTAAATCCATCTTTGGAGTCCTCCCAGGCGCTGCCCTGCCCCGTGTTCCGAGCCACGCTTGGCCGCAGCTTCGAGAGCCGCCGAGGCCCTCCCCCCCAAAACCAACGGCAGGCATCAATACGGCACACAGAACACACAAGCACCGTCCCTGGAAGACGCCCCGCCCTCCCTCCTTCCCTCCTCCCTTCCCCTCCTCTTCCTCCTCCTCCTCTTCCTCCTCCTCCTCTTCCTCCTTCCTCTCCTCCTCTTCCTCTTCCTCCTCCTCTTCCCACGCCCCTCCTTCCCCTCCTCCTCTTCCTCCTCCTCCCCCCCACGCTCGAGGTGTTACCAGAAGGGCCGCTAAGGAAGGAACGAAGCCCTGTTTGGCCCCAGTAGCGCCAAGGTGCGCGAGGAGGGCTAGAGGAACAATCACGGCGTGACCTCAGGGACAACGAGCCCCTTTCCGAACCTCAAGCGGTCCTTCTTCCAGCGTCTCGGCTGTACTTGCATCCCTCCTCCTCCTTCTCTTCCCCTTCTTCTTCTTCTTCTTCCTCCTCCTCCTCATCATCAGGCGAAGAAGGCGAAGGTAGAGGCCAGCGGCGCGGGCGGCATGTCGGCTGACGCCGACAAAAAGGTGCCTGTGTCGGTCCTCGCCAGTTGCCTCTGGGAGGGCCGGCGGGGGAAGGGAACAGGAGGAGGCGGAAGGAGGAGGGATGATGATGATGATGATGATGATGATGATGATGATGATGATGATGATGATGATGTTGATGTTGGTGACGCTGGTGACGGTGATGGCTATGATAATGCTGATGATGATGCTGATGATGATGATGATGATGATGTTGATGATGATGATGGTGATGATGATGATGATGATGGTGCATGTGATGGTGATGGTGGTGATGCTGATGGTGATGATGATGGTGATTATGATGACGAGGATGGTGATGACGAGTATGATGATGCTGGTGACGATGAAGATGATGCTGAAGCTGATGATGATGCTGGTGATGATGATTATGATGATGATGATGATGATGGTGGTGGTGATGATGATGATGATGATGATGATGATGATGATGATGATGAGGATGAGGATGAGGATGAGGATGAGGATGATGATGATGATGATGATGATGATGATGATGATGATGATGATGATGATGATGATGATGATGATGATGATGATGATACGGATGATAGTCCTGAGCCCCGTGAGGCACGTTGCCGATGGCCTCGGAGACGCTGGATCCCACACGGGCCTTGGCGCCCAGGAGGTGCAGCTCCGGAATGTCGGGGTCCAGGCGGAGGCGAGAGGAGTAAGGAGCCCACCAGTCAGCATTGGCGGCCTTGCCTGCAGCATTGTGAGGCGCTCTGCCCAACACTCACAATCAAATGGAGGGTGCCGTGACGAATGGCCACCATCAGCAAGCGGGAAGAAGCGTAGAGGGCGCGGCAATGTCTTAGCAGCGAACCGATCGGTGCTGCTGAACGTGGCCTTCAGGTAAATCCATCAAGAACATCCAGTACTGCGAAACTCATCAGCTTCGGCCTGTATAACAGTGGGCTAGGCAACACGGGGGAAACAGGTTTCCAGGGCGCCTGCCAGGAAGACGCGGTGCTCGGCGAACGTGCATCCGAGATGGGCCGTGAGACCAGGTGAGACCGTGGGAAAACTGCCATGATTGTCCCGTTAGGCACTTGACGAAGTGAGAGGTGTCGGGGAGGGGATTGGCATTACAACCTTGGGAAGGACCAGTGAACGTATGCAGGGTATTCAGTTGAGTGCCCGAATGGTGTTGTCTTGGGTTGCCCTGAGACGAGTCCTGCAATGAAAAACTCACGCTCCAGCACAGTTTCTGAGATAGAAAGCCAGGTCCATCTGGTAGATCGTCTTCGGCAGATGTGAGCATCTGGCACCTCGGTTCCCTCTCTCCATCTGGTGGCGCCTCTGCTGCGCGTCGCAGTGCCGCCGCGAGTCCAACTTGACCAGGAAGGTTGCCATCGCGTTCTTGCCACTTGCGTGGCTCTGGATGCTTCCGGCCAGTCGACTCTACTGGCGTAGGCCACGGGGGTGTCGTACCTTCCGCGGCGGCAGCAGCGCCAGGAGCTGGCTGTGAGCTCATGGCGGCTACGTCGCCGGGCTGGAAACCAGCCTGGCCGGATCTGAAGGCTGCAAGCTCCTCGGCGGACACGTCGAGCAGGGCTTCGTGCGAGTCGATCCTGAACGCTGCCTCATACTCTAGCGTGCCAGGCGCCACAGCAGGTGGCTTTTTTCATTGGCGGCGGTAGACCCGCGGCGGGGGCGGTTGCGGCCGCGGGGGCAGCAGCAGCAGCAGCCGCAGCAGCAGCAGCAGCAGCGGGAGACGGCTGAGTCTCCATCTGCGGGAGCGGCTCGCTTGCTGTCTGAGCGGCGGGGGCTGAGGCGCTTGGCGCTGCGCCCAGGGCAGCGGCCAAGGGGTGAGGCTGCCACCGGCTGCCTCCAGCGTGCGGCAGCTGCAGCAGGGGCCTGGACATGTGCTTCCGCTTCTTGAGCTCCTGCGGCCGGAGAGCTCAGAGCTGATGGGTGGAGAGCCTGCAGTGCGGCGAAAGTGTTGGCAAGACTCGTCGCTGCTGCGTGAGTTGGATCTGCCCATCCTGCAGCTACGTGCTGACGGTGTGAGGCTGCTCCGTTCCAGGGACGGCGGCGCCCGCAGTCTTCCGTGGTGGTTGTGGTGTTGGCGACTGTGCGGCCGCATGCACACGTACACATTGTTCATTTACTATTATTCGAAAGTTCTTTGAGTTCTGGGGGGCCAAGATCCTTTCATTCCTAATTGTGCTATCCTGGGCCTCTTCCTGGCCATTAGGGGGCCAGGAACAATTAGAAACGAGCACAATTAGAAATGAGCACGATTAGAAATGAACGACGTGTATGGCTGAGTCGACTTCAGCGGGAACCCATGCCAAGAAACACGCGGCTTGCCTCCAGGGTGCCCTGGGTGTCTTGGGTTTTGGTGGTCTTGCGATGGAGAGCGCGACGTTCCCACACCAACAACCGATGGATGCACTGGGGTCTCAGGGTCGGGTTTCTTGTGGGAAGTTTCTTGTGGTCGAGCTCCTATTGCACCATGACGTCTGATCCAGACTGCACTGAACGTCCAGCGGCCTCGGCACGGCTGGCCAGTCGGCGCCGCTTCTTTCCCGCGGCGGCTGCGCGGGATTCCTCGGTGAATTGCGCTGTTGCAGACTTCCCGGCCTACTCCGCTGATGGCCTTCATCGGCGTAAGAATGACGCTCACCGAGCGCGTTACAGCATTCGCGAACGAAGTACCTACTCGCAAACGTCCGTCAAACACATGTTTGCCTTGATGTAGTTGATCGTGACCCCCCCGCGGCGAATCCAGGTCATTTGCGAGCAGTCACTTCTGCGAGTAGTGGAACGCGCTTAGCTTGTCTAGACGCGGAAGGTGGTGTCCTGCAGCTCGCGGATGTCGATGGCATGCTTCGAGCTGAGCTGTGAGGTGACAGCTGGCACGCGTAGCACAAGGTCGTCGGGCGAGTTCCCCATGGATGCGCCGCGAACCTCAGCAAAGCCACCCCGTCCGTCCTGGCTGCCGCGCTTCTGCTTCAGGAGACCCTGAATGCTCAGGGACTGCAGAAATGGGCTTTCTGAGGCAGCGGCTGCGCGCTACGACGAAATCTCTGTTTTTCAAGTCCTCCAGCCTACTCGTCACGACGACGAAGAGGAGGGGGCAGGGAGGTGGGTGTGATGACGTGACCCAGCCAAGCATCCAACACATCGAACTGTGGACCGCGGGGGAAGTTGGAGGATGAGAAACAGGGCTCTTGCATGTCCTGTCGCCTTTTTTTTTCGCGCCTCCTCGGGGAACAGCTAGAGCCTCGTCGCCGCCGCGGCGGGCCTCGGCCTCTGTGCCGCCCTTGCCAGGACGCGCTCGGACACCAGAGCAGTCGCACTGGGCCCAGACTTCCGGCTGCTTCAATTTTTTCGATGCGTGGGCCCTGCAGAGGTCCAAACCATTTCCCTAGGGCCTGTACCTCGTCCTGGGCCGTCTTTTGACGCTCCCGAGGCCCGGCGAGGGCCTCCGGAGGCCGAAAACTGCCCCCAAATCCCGCCGTTCCCCTTTTTTCGGGGGGGAGCGTCGGATTTCTGACGGGGCACAGTCGTGGCGCTGAAGAAGGAACCCTTTTCGTTGGGGAGGGGCTCGGTGTTCCTCGATTGCTTCGCAGTTTGCCTTGGGTTTTCTTGAGGTTTCCCATGGGGAATCGAAGTTTAACTTATGAAGAAAAAGGGACCTCGTTCCTTATTTAGGGTTCCTTAGGTCAGCGCCCCGACTGTACGCTTCCGAGGGGCCCGCTCCCTCGACGCTCCGGGGGCGGCGTGGAAGCATCGAGACGCGGTCGCCGTGTCGCGCGCGCCTGCGTCTTTCCGGCGCCTCCGGGGGCCCGCCTTTTCTCGGGGGGGAAATCATACCTCCTCCTCCTCCTCCTCCTCCTCCTCCTCCTCCTCCTCCTCCTCCTCCTCCTCCTCCTCCTCCTCCTCCTCCTCCTCCTCCGCCATCATCCCGCCTGGAATCGTCGATTCCCCGGGAGAACAGGGGAAGTTATGGGAGGTGGGGGGCAGACGAACATCCCAAAGCAAATCTGAGTATGGGGAGTCCTGTGATCTGTGCCTGTGCATCCGTGTGCCCCAGGGCCCCATTTCTCTTCGGGGGCCAGAGGCCGGCCCGGGGGGGGATCGGCCCCGCTCAGGGGCGCGGCCGAGCGCGCTCCTCGCCGCGCGGTTTCCGTGGCGCCGGGGGTTGGTTTCCGCCCTGGGGCCCCAGGCTTGGGTCGGGCCTGTCCCTCTACAGGGGGAGTAGTCAGAAATAGTCAAACAATAGTCTGGGGACGATCTTGTTTTGCTATTTGGGCGTATGTTTGGGGCATTTCTTAGTTTTCGCCCAAGATCCGCCTGTGGGGGGACAGGCCCGACCTAATCTTGGAGGGTGAACGAGGGGGTCTGCAACAGGGGGTCTTCAAAGGGGGCTGAATGGCCCATGTATGCTCAATGTATCGCTCATGTATGTGATCGGGTACGATTGGGGAACAGGCGCCTGGGGTTAAACCCCAGGCGCCTGTTCCCCAATCAGTGCTTGCACTGAAGGGGTCCTATAGCGGAGGTTGAAAGAGTTGGCGAAAGTTTCCCGCCGACTTTGGTGGTAGGCTGGGTTCCCGGGTTCCCAGGTTCCCGGTTCTTGGTTCCGGGCCGCTTTAGGTGGGTTCTGGGTTCCGGGGCTCCTGGGTTCCTGGTCGATCTCCTCAGCGAGAATCATCAACTCATTGGGTGTTTCTCTGGTGTAGTATTTTTAACAAAGAAAGAAGTAACCCAAAATAATGAAATGGGCAATAACCGCCGTCATCGGCCCTCTCCTCCCGCCTCCCCCCCCTCCAACCACGCCACGCCGGTTTGCTCCCATTTGCAAAGATGCCTTGCGGATTTTTGGAAGATTTCCTCAGGTTTCGGGCGACCCCCCGCCGTGATGTGATCGGGCCCCCCTTCCCCGATCACGCCCGTTATCGCGAATAATCAAAAACAGGCTCCAGGGCATTCGGTCGCAAATCCTTGGAGGCTTGTGTGCACTCATGGTTCTGTCCTGAGATTCGCACTAGCGTCGATTAGCGTCTGGTAGTCGATGAGATAGTTTCGATTTAGCGTTGATACCATCGATTCGTGTCGATTCAGCGTCGGTTGACGTCGATTCGTGAGATCCAACGGGGTGGCATGGGAGCTCCCATGAGTTGCCCCAGAACAGGGGACGAGGAGGGTTGAGGAGGGGGTAAGGGTTCTGCACTCCCGTCTCGGTCCTCACTGGCTTCCTCGGGAGCGGCAAGACGACGCTGCTGAACCACATCCTGCAGGCGAATCACGGCAAGCGCATAGCAGTGATCGAGAACGAGTTCGGAGAGGTGGGCATCGACGACTCGCTGGTGAAGGCCGGTTCCCTGGCCTCCGAGGAGAACATTGTCGAGATGAACAACGGGTGCATCTGCTGCACCGTGCGCGGTGACCTCATCGCGGGCCTCAAGAAGCTCATCAAGAATTCGCAGAAGTCTGGAAAGGTCCTCGACGGAGCTCGGGGGCAAGAGGATGGTTTCTCTGTCTTTCTCGGCGTCAGACCACTTCCCCTGCATCCATCCCCAGCGCGTGTACGGTGACGGGGTGTCGCGCTGGCCCGCGGACCTTTGAAGCTCATGACATCTTCATGTGCTGCTCTGGCCCCCCCCCCGCCAGGAGTGCTGATCGAAACCACGGGCTTGGCGGACCCCGCGCCGGTAGCGCAGACCTTCTTCGCGGACGACTACGTGCAGCAGCACATGCGCTTGGACGGCATCCTGACGCTCGTAGATGCAGCGCACATCATCCAGCACCTCGACGACGAGAAGCCCGAGGGTGTGGAGATTGGCGGCGCGCACAATGGGGGCAGTTCGAGCGGGGGGGTGTTCTAAGAAAGCGAAGGCCCTCTCAGAAGGGGCCGGCTCCATCTGAGAGAGGCATCCACACAGACTCCGTGTAGTGTGCAGGGAGAGTGCTTCCAGCGGTGTGCCTTCTTGGGAGACCGCTCGGGCTCGGCCTGCTGCCTCCTGCGTGCCGCCGAGGAGAACGAGGCCGTGGAGCAGATCGCGTTCGCGGACCGCATCCTGCTGAACAAGTGCGACCTGGTGGACGGCGAGGAGCAGCTGGCGGAGGTGGAGGCGCGGATCCGCGCCATCAACAAGACGGTGCCCATCAAGCGGGTCACGAACAGCGAGGTGGAGATGGAGTTCATCCTGGGCATCCGCGGCTTCTCCCTTGACAAGATCATCGAGATGGACGACGCGTTCTTGGAGGACAGCCACGACCACCAGCACGATAACCGCGTCTCGTCCGTCGGCATCGACGTCCCTGGCGAGGTGGTTCAGCAGAAGCTGAACCAGTGGATCTCGTGGCTGCTCAAGGAGAAGGGCGTTGACCTGTTCCGCTCCAAGGGCGTGCTGGCGGTGAAGGGCATGAAGGAGAAATTCGTGTTCCAGGCTATCCACATGCTCTTCGCGAACTCGCAGGAGGGCGAGTGGGGCCCAGACGAGGAGAGGAGATGCAAGATGATCTTCATCGGCAAGAACATGGACAGGGAGGAGCTCACGAGTGGCTTTATGGCGTGCATGGCGAAATGAATCAGACATGCTGCGCATCAGTGCTTTGAAGGTCGAGGTTCCTTTTCACCACAGCGCGAAGGGCCATCATTAACTGCAGACCTGTTTTCGGCGGTGCACTTGAAGGCGGGAGTACCCGTCCCAGTAGACAGAGCTTCCCTGTGCAGGACAGTCTTGGTGCCCTGGACCAATCCCGTGCGATTCCGCCAGCAGCGGCACACATGGACAGCGAGGGAGCACACGAATGTCCTCATCTATCCCTTGCGGTTCCTCGACTTCTTGTACTAGTCGCCCTCCCTATGTTGTTGCTCCTGCCTTCTCCTGCTCCTCCTCCTGTGGATGATGTTCCTGCTGCCCCTTCTCCTCCTACCCCTGGACTTTCCGAGGGCACGGCGAGGACTGTTCTTGCTGCTACCTCCTGCTCCAAGCGCTCCTCCTGTTGCTCCTGATCTTCCGCCTCTTCCTTGTCCTGCTCCTGCCCCTCCCTGTTGCGTCTCCTCCGCCTCCTCCTCTTCGTCCTCGTATCGCTTGTCGTCTTCGTCCTCTGCGTCCTCATTATCTTGCTCCCTCGTATTCCCCCCTTCCCCCCTCCCCTCAGCACACCTCCCCCCCTGACCCCTGTCTATTTCCCTTCCTGCCGAAGTCCCCAGAGGTTTCTGGACGGAGGCCTGTAGAGAGGCCTGCCTCAAAGCAAAAGACCTCCATATTCGATCGTCGACGTTGCTTCTCCTCCTCCTCCTCCTCCTCCTCCTCCTCCTCTTTCTCCTCCTCTCCCTCCGCTCCTCCTCCTCCTCCTCTCCTCCTCCGCCTCCGCCTCCTCCTCCTTTCTTCCTTCTGCTCCCCCCTCCGCCTCATCATCCTCAACCTCTTGCGTTCTGCGCGACGTTTTTTTTTTTGTGCGGACGGGTGTGAACGCGTGTTTCCGCCGTTCTCATTGGCGACTGGCGTCTGGGAGTCGAGAGCCCCATCTGCGCTTACTACGAGGACGAGCCTTTAGCTATGGTTTAGTCTGCACCCAGTATGAGCATGTTTATGTTGTTGCTCCTCCTCCTCCTCCTCCTCCTCCTCCTCCTCTTTACTTCCTCCTCTCCTTCACCTCCCCGTCATTCCCCGCACATCTCTCATCTTTCCTCCGCCTACTAACGTTCCACCACCTCCTCCTCCGCCTCCTCTGTCTCCCGGTCATCTCCCTCTTTCCAGTCCTTCCCCTCCTCGTTATTCTCCCCGTCTACGTCCACCTCGTCCTCGTCCCCCCTGTCTCCCATCTCCCCCTCTCGTGTTTTGTTGTGTTGTTCTCTCTCTCTCTCTCTCTCTCTCTATATATATATATATATATATATATTGATATACACATATATATACACATATCCCTCTCCCTTTTTCATAGTTGTCTCCCTCTGTCTATGCCTCTCTCTCTCTCTCTCTTTCTGTCTCTCTGTTTTTGTCTTTATGTTGTGTGTGTGTCTCTCTCTCTCTCTATCTGTCTTTCCCTCTCTCTCTCTATCGCTTACTCTTTGTATATGTGTATTTGAATATATACATACACGTATATGATGGGCTGCGCCCACTGCAGCCGCCCCCCTCCCCCACCCCCTCAAATTGCTTGGGTTGCCACGTTTGGTTGCTAGGCTGGTCGGGTTTCTTGTCGTCGGTTGACTGGCTGGCAGCTCGGTTGATGAGTTTGTGGTCTAAGGCTATCATCGGCAGTTGATTTGGGTTCTTGGCTGGCTGATTGGTGGCACGCGTGTGCCTCGGACGGAGGCTTGACCTGTAGCGCACGAGGGTTTGAGGCTTCGGGAGCGCGCCACGAGCCCCGAGCCGAACCCCCAGGGAACTGCGGGAGCATGCCTCCCGCACACATGAGACGTTCCAGAGAAGGCCTGCAAAAAAAACCAGGATTGCAAAAAAAAACCGGGATTGCAATCCTTGTGTTTTTTTTGCAGTCCTTCGGGTTTGTGTTGCAATCCTGTTTTTTTTGCAATCCTGGGTTTTTTTGTTTTGCAATCCGTTTTTTTTGCAATCTTTCGGTTTTTGTTGCAATCCTTCGCCCTCGAGGATCCAAGGAGGTGCCACCTCTCCCTCGTCGGGCAGCGGCGGTTAGGGGCGGCGGAGGGTCGGCGGCAGAGCAAGACGAGAGGCCGCCTCCGCCGGCGGAGTCCCGCGGAAGCCGGCGGCCAGGCCGGCGGCAGGCGGCGGAAGCGAAGGATGGCGCCCCCAAAGAGGTGAGCCCTTCTCACCCTCCCCCTCCTCCTTCTCCCCCTCCCCCTCCTCCCCCTCCTCCTCCTCCTCCTCCTCCGCCTCCTCCTCCTCCTCCTCCTCATCATCCGCCTCCTCCTCCTCCTCCTCCTCCTCCTGCACAACGTCGCGCAGGTTGACCGCGAGCGAGGCTCTCCAGCACGGACCCCCACGCCGGCGCTCTGATGCCCATCTTCGCGTCCATGGACATCGTTCAGAGCCCCGAATCATCAGGGGTAACTCGGTTCAGGGATAACTCGGGTTCCTTTTTTCGGGAATCCGAACCCGAGTTACCCCGGACCCGAGTTACCCCGGATAACTCGGGCGTCCAGAGCCCCGAATCATCAGGGGTAACTCGGGTCAGGGGTAACTCGGGTTCCTTTTTCGGGAATCCGAACCCGAGTTACCCCGGACCCGAGTTACCCCGGATAACTCGGGCGTCCAGAGCCCCGAATCATCAGGGGTAACTCGGGTCAGGGATAACTCGGGTTCGTTTTTTCGGGAATCCGAACCCGAGTTACCCCGGACCCGAGTTACCCCGGATAACTCGGGCGTCCAGAGCCCCGAATCATCGGGGTAACTCGGGTCAGGGCTAACTCGGGTTCCTTTTTCGGGAATCCAAACCCGAGTTACCCCGGACCCGAGTTACCCCGGATAACTCGGGCGTCCAGAGCCCCGAATCATCAGGGGTAACTCGGGTCAGGGATAACTCGGGTTCGTTTTTCGGGAATCCGAAATCCGAGTTAACCCAGAGGTAACTCGGGTCAGGGATAACTCGGGTTCCGGTTACCCCGGACCCGAGTTCGGATAGGGCGTCCAGAGCCCCGAATCATCGGGGGTAACTCGGGTCAGGGCTAACTCGGGTTCCTTTTTCGGGAATCCAACCCGACTTACCCCGGACCCGAGTTACCCCGGATACTCGGGCGTCCAGAGCCCCGAATCATCAGGGGTAACTCGGGTCAGGGCTAACTCGGGTTCGTTTTTCGGGAATCCAAACCCGAGTTACCCCGGACCCGAGTTACCCCGGATAACTCGGGCGTCCAGAGCCCCGAATCATCAGGGGTAACTCGGGTCAGGGATAACTCGGGTTCCTTTTTCGGGAATCCAAACCCGAGTTACCCCGGACCCGAGTTACCCCGGATAACTCGGGCGCCCAACTTGGCCACGAGCCCCGAGCCGAACGCCCAGCAAGCTCCGGGAAGCACGCCTCTTGCACGCGGATCCCAGCACCGAAGCCCCGCAGCCGCTCTGCTCTGGAGAGGGGTCCGTTGCGCTCTGGGGCGGGCTCCGTGGGGTGGGTGCGCGGCTTTGGGAGCGCCAGCGCGTAGTGTGTGTTAAGTCGGGCGTGTCCCTCTACAGGAGGAATAGTCAAAAATAACCCAAAGCATGATATTGGGACCATTTTTTAAACCCAAAAACAACAATGTTGGGGCATTTGTTGACTTTTTTTTATTTTTCGTCCAAAATTCCCCTGTAGGAGGACAGGCCCGACTTCAGCGCAGTGTACTTTGCAAGGGGCTGCTGGCTCGAGTGCGCAGTCTCGCCGCGACCTGCAAGGACGTGTGGGACCTCGGGAGCGCGACCCCTGGGGTGATGTACCAGGGACTGCGGCTTTGGGGAGCGCGTGTACGGCGCAGTGCACATAACAGGACCGTGGCCTCGGGAGCGCCAAGACTTGGAAGCGGGGCAGAGGGCTCGAGTTCGCAAACGTACTCTGGCTTGCCAGGGATTTGTGGCCTCGGGAGTGCGGGCCTGGTGCGGTTCACCAGGAGTTGCGTCTCGGGGCGCGCGGGTGTGGCCTGGCGTGTAGGGGATCTAGCCTCGGGAGCGCCAGGGCGTTGTGGTCTACGAGGTGTCGTGGGTTGGGGACGCAAGCCTGTCACAAGTCACAGGAGAGTGTGGCCTCGGGGGGGCGGACCCGTTGTGATCTACAATGGGTTGTGGCATGTAGCGCGCGACCATGATGCTCTCGTGGTCTAGTGGTTGTTGTCAGCGGATCGCGAATCTGGCGTCGCTCACCACGGAGTGTGATCTGGAGAGCGCGAGACCACAGCAATGTACTCGGGAGTGCCTGGTCCTGGAGAGTGCCCTCGAGAGCCTGTGTCCTCAACATCGCGAGTCTGTGTCCTCGAGAGTGCCCCTCGAGATCGCGAACCTGTGTCCTCGAAATCGAGAGTCTGTGTCCTCGAGAGTGCCCTGGAGATCTCGAATCTGTGCCATCGAGAGCGCCTTGCCAGCGTTCTAGTTGAGGGATCTGTGGCCTGGGGAGCCCGTGTGCGTCTGCTCTGATGTGCAGGGGGCTTCCGCGCCTTATGGGATAGCTCGCGTCTGGCGTAGTGTACACGGGATTGCGGCCCCGAGAGCGCGAACCCGCAGTGATCTCGAGGATCGAGGCTCGAGGCACGGGGATCCAGGCTCTGGTGGCTCGAGGCTCGAGGCGCGGTGATCGAGGCTCGAGAAGGGGTTGTGGCGCGGGGAGCGCGAGCATGGCGTAGCATACGAGGGACTCTGGTCTGGGGAGGGCGTACGTTACGAGGGATTGTTGCCTCGGGGGCGCGACTGCTGCGTAAGTCACGAGGGCCTGTGGCATGATGTGCGCGAGTCCAGTGTGTTTTTCGTGCGCCACGGCCCCCCGAGGACATCCTGAGACCCCAAAGACATTGCGGACCCTTTTGGGGGATCCTCCCTTTTCGTGCGGACTTCAGTCGCTACAGCAGTGGGCTTATAAAACGAGCAAATCTATAATTAGAGCTTGGAGCTGGCACTGGCGCAGAGAACTGGATCTCCTCCGCCTTGCAGCCTGTTCCCCCCCAAAGGGGGCAACATATTTGTTCGCATGCACGTGAATCTATATATATATATATATACATAGACATGGATATACATGTGTATACAGACAGTGCATATGTATGTTTCTGTGTACATATATATATATATATACGCACACATATATACGTATATATATGTGTATGTTCACACCCCCTCCCAAGATCTACCTTTTTCCGTGCGCTGTTCCAGTCTTCCCCTCCTCTTTCTCCTCCTAACCCCTATTGGATCCTGATTCGAATCAAATCCTCTGAGTCTGGGGTGCGCCCCATTCCGAGCGAATTCATATTGGATCCGTCTCCGCATCCTATTGCAATTCTCTGAAGCATGTCGTTTCCAATTGACAGAGGATATCAGGGAGCGGAGCAGCGTATCACAGAATTGTGTAGAACATGTCTGTTCAATTGAACGCGTTCGTCGCTAATCTGGTGGCTCACGGCACCTGGCCAGGCAGGTCTTATTTTTTCTGGTATGGGAGCCCACAACCTTGCCAGGCGTTGTTCGGTTGGTTCATGAAACCTTGACAGGCGTTGTCTGGTCTTGGAGCTCACGAAAGCTGCCCAGGCGTTGGTTCTCCGATGCCTGGCCAGGCGCTGGTTTAGTTGATCTGGTCTCGAAGCTCAGGAAGCGCAGCCAGGTGTTCGTATTTCTGGTAGCTCACAAAACCTGGCCAGGCGTTGTTTTTTCATGTTTTGTTCTGGCCTGGTGGTTCGCAAAACCTGGTCAAGCGTTGGTTTTTTGGTGTTTCTGGTCTGGGGGCTAACTAACCTGGCCAGGCGTTGGTTTCTGTTTTTTTGGGGGTCTCGGTGCTCACGAGACCTGG
>CAUYUJ010017653.1:158540-191040 GCA_963575745.1 Prorocentrum cordatum | reverse complement strand
GTGCAAGCAAGTCCCCACCTGCGTGAAGTCACGAATGTCCTTTCGAGCCTCGCCATGCCCCCCCCCATGTGCGTAAGTACGCCTCTCCTTTGGCGTGTCGCGCCGCTGGTTCTGGCCCACCGCGCTTCGGCGCGACGCGCTACTTGCACTGCGAGTGGTCACAGGCGTCCAGTGCGAGGCGTTTTCCGCTCCAGCGGCAGCGTCGGGGGCGACACGCTATCTGAGTTTCAAGGAACGGCGTGTCGCTGGGGCCGCCGCCGCGACACGCTAAGCAAAGTTCCTGACCGTAGACCACGCTGCGCGCGTGATTGAACGTTGAACTTAGGAGGCCAGTGGGGTCGGCGAAAGCTTGCTTCAAACTCAGCGGGGGCCCGCGATCAATTCAAAGGGGTAGGTGGCAGCTATCGCGGCAACTTGCTTGACTCGAGCTGTCGATCGCCATGAATGGGAAGGGGATCCCGAAAGAATCGGGTCCAAGCCCCCATGGCTTGCCCCAAGGCAAGTTTTTCATCCTGAGTCGCTTTTGACGGTCCCGGGGCCCGCGGAGGTCTCCCATGGGCCGCACATGGCATGTTTACCTTTCTGCCGACGGGCGGACGAGCGACGACGCTGGCGCCGTCGACGGCGATGGTGTGAACCGACTTTTCGATGTCGACCTCCAGAGGCCCGTTCCGGGCCTGGGCACCGCGAAGCGTGGATCCTCAGGAATGGAAAAGCACACGGACGCAGTGAATCTTCGATCCCCGAGAAAAGATGCGAAAGCATGGGAACTGGGCGGGAAGACAGAAACACAGAAACTATGGGAACATGTGGGGGATCATTGTATTTGCGTGTATCTATTTGTGTGTCCTTGGGCCCCTTGAGATCCGTGGGGGGAGGACGGAGTTGGATGTTCTGGGCCTCCCGGCGGGCGCCCGTGGCCACGGCCGGAGGCGTAGGTTGAAACCCTTGTCAGGGGGGGGGCGTCGGGGAGGGGTCCGGGCACTGCTCTTGAGCGCAGCGGGGGGGGAGGAGGAGGGGAGGAGGAGGCGGAGGAGGAGGAGGAGGAGGAGGGGAGGGGGCCGACGCATGCCTCCCAGGGCCCACGGCGTGAAGGAATCGCGACGTCGAAGGTCTGGCCAGGCAGCCTCAGGAAAAGCGATCTTTTCCTCTGGGGCCTTCCCAGAGCGCTAATTCTTCATCATCATCATCATCATCATCATCCTCATCCTCATCCTCATCATCATCCTCATCCTCATCCTCCTCCTCCTCCTCATCACCATCAGCATCAGCATCATCATCATCATCGTCGTCATCATCATCGTCGTCATCATCAGCATAATCATCATCAGCAGCATCATAATCACCATCATAAGCATCATAATCATCATCATTATCACCATCATCATCATCATCATCATCATCATCATCATCATCATCATCATCATCATCGCCATCATCATCATCATCATCATCGTCATCATCATCATTAACATCATCAGCATAATCATCATCATGAGCATCATCACCATCAGCATCATCATCACCATCATCATCATCATCGCCACCATCATCATCATCATCATCATCATCATCATCATTAGCATCACCAGCATAGTCGTTAACATCATCATCATTAGCATCATTAGCATAATCATCATTATCAGCATCATCATCACCATCAGCAACATAATCCTCATCATCATCACCATCATCATAATCATCATCATTAGCATCATCAGCATAATCATAATCATCACCACCATCGTCATCCTCATCATCACCATCATCAGAATCGCCACCATCATCATCATCATCATCATCATCATCATCATCATCATTAGCATCATCATCATCATCAGCATCATCAGCATAATAATCATCATCACCATCATCATCACCATCATCATCCTTATCATCATCAACATCGTCAACACCATCATTATCAGCATCATCATCATCAACCCCACCACTATCATCATCCTTATTCGCATCATCAGCATAATCATCATCAGCAGCAGCAGCATCATCATCATCATTACCATCAGCATCATCATCCTCATTATCATCACCATCATCATTCTCATCATCATCAACATCGTCAACACCGTGATCAACATCATCAGCATCAGCATCACCATCATCATCATCAACATCGTCAACACCATCATCATCAGCATCATCAGCATCAGTGATCAACATCATCAGCATCAGCATCACCATCATCATCATCAACATCGTCAACACCATCATCATCAGCATCATCAGCATCAGCATCATCATCATGATCATCAACACCATCAACAACAACATCATCATCATCATCCTCCTCCTCCTCCTCCTCCTCCTCCTCCTCGTCCCCTTTCCGCCGGGCAGCACAGCCTTCCAGGGCACCTGCGCGCCGCCACGCGGGTGCGCCTTCCAGGTCCCCCTCCCCCTTGTCCTCCTCCCCCTCCTCCTCACACCCCTCCTCCTCCTCCTCCTTCCTCCTCCTCCTCCTCCCCTCCGTCCCCTGACCTCCTCCTCCTCCTCCTCCTCCTCCTCCCCCTGCTCCTCCTCACCCCCTCCTCCTCCTCCTCCCATCCTCCTCCCCCTCCTCCTCCTCCCCTCCTCTCCTCCCTCCTCCCCCATCCCCCTCCTCCTCCTCACCCCTCATCTCCTCCTCCTCGTCCTCACTCCTCCTCCTCCTCCTCCTCCTCCTCCTCCTCCTCCTCCTCCCCACCCCTCCGTGCCCTCGTGGCTCGAGCTTCTGCCTCCGAGCCGGGCCCTCGGCAGGCGCCGCGGCGCCGCGCGCTCGAAGGCGTGCGCGCGCTCGCAGCGGAGCGATGAGCGCGGTCGGGCTCGCAGACGTGCTCACCGAGGGCCTGGCGCACCGCTGGGTCGCCTACGCGGGGCTCTGCGGCGCCCTGCGGCTGCTGCAGACTGACCGGTGGCTGAGTGCCCGCCTGGGCGTGGCCTCGATTTGGCAGGAGGCGGCCTGGGCCTGGGGCGTGTCACCCGGCGGTCCCCGGAGAAGGAGACAACGCCATTTGAGTCGGACCTGTCCCTCTACAGGAGGAATGGTTAAGAATAGTCGAACAATGGCCTGGAGACGTTTTTTTATATTTTGTTTGATTTTCTTGTATTTTTCGATATGTTGTGATCTTTACCGAACAGCTTTTGCTGATAGGTTTTTAGTGGGATCAAAAGAGAGCATCTTGACGCCCCAGGGGGGTCTGGGCGGGATCCGGACAAGGAACCGGGCAAAAGGGTCAGCCCCGGGAATCATTAGGAATCCTTCGGAATTCTTAGGGATCCTTGGAAATCCATTCCCAGAACACCATTCCCAGGCCACATTTTGAATGCCCGGAGCCAACTGTAGGCCACTTCGTGTTCTTCGTCTTCTCAGAATACCAATCCCAGGCCACATTTTGAATGCCCGGGGCCAACTGTAGGCCGCTTCGTGTTCTTCGTCTTCCCAGAACTCCATTCCCAGGCAACATTTTGATTGCCCGGAGCCAACTGTAGGCCACTTCGTGTTCTTCGTCTTCCCGGAACACCATTCCGGTACTATATTTTGAATGCCATGAGCCAACTGTAGGCCACTTCGTGTTCTTCGTGTTCCCAGAACACCATTCCCAGGCCACATTTTGAATGCCCGGAGCCAAGTGTGGGCCACTTCGTGTTCTTCGTGCCCCCAGAACACAATTTCTATACCATATTTTGATTGCCCGGACCAACTGTGGGCCACTTCGTGATTTTCGTGTCCCCAGAACACCAGTCCTGTGCCATATTTTGAATGCCCGAGCTGAGGCAGGCTGAGGCCGAGGCAGGCTGAGGCTGAGGTTGAGGCACGCCGAGGCAGGCTGAGGCTGAGGCTGAGGCTGAGGCAGGCTGAGGCTCAGGCAGGCTGAGGCTGAGGCTGACGCAGGCAAAGGCCAAGGCAGGCTGAGGCTGAGGCTGAGCAGCACTGGCTGAGCTGAACTTGGGCGGCAGAGCTCGCTGAGCCAGGCTGAGGCTGAGCGAAGTCTATGCAAGGCTGAGGCGCTGAGAGCTGACCGACGTGAGGGCTGACGCACACAAGCTGAGGCTGAGCGACTGAGGCCGAGGCAGGCTGAGGCTGAGGCTGAGGCTGAGGCCGAGGCAGGACCTGAGGGTGAGGCTGAGGCTGAGTACAGGCTAGAGGCTGAGGCACTGAGGCTGTGGCCTGAGGCTGAAGGCAAGCTGCGGCTGAGGCAGCTGAGGCTGAGGCAGAGGCAGGCTGAGGCGGGGTGCCAGGGCAGCAAGAGGCTGAGGCAGCTGCGGCGCTGAGGCTGAGATGCAGGCGAGGCTGAGGCTGAGGCCGAGGCAGGCTGAGGCTGAGGCCGAGGCAAGCAGAGGCAGGCTGAGGCTGAGGCTGAGGCTGAGGCCGAGGCAGGCTGAGGCTGAGACAGGCTGAGGCTGAGGCTGAGGCAGGCTGAGGCTGTGGCTGAGGCTGAGGCTGAGGCCGAGGCAGGCTGAGGCCGAGACAGGCTGAGGCTGAGACTGAGGCTGAGGATGAGGATGAGGCCGAGGCAGGCCGAAGCTGAGACAAGGTGAGGCTGAATGGGGTGGGGGAAGGGGAGGGGGAGGAGGGGAGGCTGAGGCAGGCTGAGGCCGAGGCAGGCTGAGTCCGAGGCAGGCTGAGGCTGAGGCTGAGGCAAGCCGAGGCAGGCTGAGGCTGAGGCTGAGGCAGGATGAGGCTGAGGAGGCAGGCTGAGGCTGAGGCTGACGCAGGCTGAGGCCGAGCCAGGCTGAGGCTGAGGCTGAGGCAGGCTGAGGCCGAGGCAGGCTGAGGATGAGGCTGAGGCAAGCCGAGGCACGCTGATGGTGAGGCTGAAACTGAGGCAGGCTGAGGCATCCGTAGGAATCCATAGGAATCCTTAGGAATCCGTAGGTATCCTTAGGAATCCGTAGGCATAGTTAAGCATCCTCAGGAATCCTTAGGATTCCCTGGGAATCCTTAGGAATCCATTGGAATCCCTAGGAATCCCTAGGAATCAGGATTCCTAAGGATTCCTAAGGTGTACTAAGGATTCCTACGGATTCCTAAGGATGCCTAAGGATGCCTTAGGAATCCCAAGGAATGCTTAGGATTCCATTGGATCCTAAGGGCGTTGCCACTGCGACTGTCATTGCGAATGCGACTGCGACTGCGAGAACAGCAGAATTCTACAACTGGATTCTCACCTGAATCTTAAGGGGAATGCTTCCAGATATGCTTGTACACATCGCTGTTAGGTTGCTTTGCCGGGATAAATTTCAGCTTCCGTCCAAAATCCGCCTGTAGGGGGGAGATGCCCGACCTAACTTTTGTTGCGCTCCGCGCGGACTTCTCGGATCCGCGCTGGCCCCCCCCCGGCGGCGCCTCTGGCGCCGCCCCTGGCGCTCCCCGCGCGACGGGCGGGGGTTCCAGCGCGGATCCAAGAAATCCGCGCAGAGGGCCAAAAGTTGACGTTTCCAGCGGAGGCCCATGCCGAGAAACACCCTGCTGGCCTCCAGGGCTGCCCTGGGTCTCTCGGGCTCCCGTGCTTCTGCGAGATGGAACGCGCGACGTCCCCGCGGCCGAGCATCCGTGGGCGTCCCAGGGTTCTCAGGGTCGGGCTTCTCGCGGAAGGTCTCCCGTGGACGAGCCTCCGCTGGACCCAGACCCCCGACGTCATGCATTTTTCTTGACGT
This sequence comes from Prorocentrum cordatum, assembly GCA_963575745.1. Lineage (NCBI taxonomy): Eukaryota > Dinophyceae > Prorocentrales > Prorocentraceae > Prorocentrum > Prorocentrum cordatum. Next base: position 185,385 of record CAUYUJ010017653.1, on the reverse strand, counting down.
CGACCCCCAGCGGTCTGGACCCTTTCCCCGGGACCGGTTCTTCGTCCTGAGTCGTTTTTTGACGGTCCCGAGGGCCGGTAAGGGCCCCCAGAGGCCAAAAATAGTGAAAAACCTCCCGTCGTGATTTTTTCACGACTCGAGGAGGTCTGGGGACGCCGGTGCTTCTTCCTCCAGGCCCCCCGCGGGCGGCGCCCGCGGCGCACTGGCGGCGGGCGTGCTGCCTCCACGCGCAGCTGCGGGCGGCCTGGGGCGGGCAGGCGGCGCCCCTGGCGGCCGACGCCCGCGAGGAGCTGCGCTGCTGGCCGCGTGCCTGTCCAAGAGCACCTCACGAGACACAACAATCTACAGGGTTAAACTGCGGTATCAGGGGTTAACTCGGGTTCAAGATTTCTTGTCTCTCGTGAATCCGAACCCCGTTACCCCCGGCACCCTAGTTTATACCCCAGATAATCGGGCGTCCATAGCCCCCCGGATCATCAGGGGTAACCCGGGTCAGGGCCGTCGAGCGGGTGCGGCCAAAACAGAAAGGCGCCCCTGGCCCGCCACGACCGGCATATTATTAAATCATGCTAACTCGGGTTCGTTTTTCGGGAACTCAAACCCGAGTTACCCCGGACCCGAGTTACCCCGGATAACTCGGGCGTCCAAAGGACCTGGAGGTGCACGTCTAGGGGGGCGAACATGGGGACGGCGGGGGCGTTGGGTAAGGAATGCGCCCAGGACCCAGACCCCCTCGAGTTATGATACAATCACGACGGGAGGTTTTTCATAATTCTTGGCCTCTGGGGGCCCTCACCGGCCCTCGGGACCGTCAAAAAACAACTCAGGACGAAGAACCGGTCCCGGGGGATGAGACCAGACCGCTGGGGGTCGACGTCATGAAAAATTCATGACGTCGGGGGTCTGGGGAGGCTGCAGACCCTGGAGGATTCCTCATCTGATGCGGGCGGCGGTGATATCCATGGCCGAGCATCGATGGGAGTTCCACCGGCCTCCAGACCCTGGACTCCTTATCTAAGGTTTCCTTACCCACTGCCCCCACCGTAACATAAAGATCAAAACTCGGAGGTCCGCGCGGATTTCTCGGATCGGCGCTGGGACCCCCTGGCGGCGCCTCCGGCGCCGCCCCTGGCGCGCTCGGCGCGCCAGGTAGGGAAGTCCAGCGTCGATCCGAGAAATCAGCGCGGATCTCAGAGTTTTCATGTTTATGTAATTTTTCGTTCCCCTGACGTCGTGAAGTTCCTCGCAGGCGACGACGCGCTGGTCCTCACGTTGCCCACCCAAACGCCCCCCCCCGACCCGAATGCCCCAGGTTGCCTTCCGAATTCCGAAGGTGGGGGAGGGGGCATCCCTGAGCATGGACAAAAACACGGATGAAGCCCATACATCATACAGTCAACCCGCACAGTAAGGATGGGCGATTTTCCCAAGGGTAAGTGCCCTTGCATCCTTGCGCCCTCGGTCCATCCTCGGCCACTTTTGCTGGCCGCGCCCCGCTCGAAAAGCTTCGCAACGGCCTTCCCTTCCGAGGCCCCTGCGCCCTTCCCGTGCACCCTACCGTGACGGGCCGACTGCAGCCCCACAAGCCCGAGCTCTGGGACTTCGGGCTGGGCTGCGGTGGCCTGGTGCCCAGACCCCCGACGTCATGATTTTGTCATGACGTCGACCGCAAGAGGTCTGGACCCATTCCCCGGGAGCGGTTCTTCGTCCCGAGTCGTTTTTTGACGGTCCCGAGGGCCGGTAAGGGCCCCCAGAGGCCAAAAAAATACTGAAAAACTGCCCGTCGTGATTGCCACCCCTTGGACAAGACACGGAGGGGGGGTCTGGCTGGGCACCAGTCCTGCGGGCACATCCAAGGGCACGTTCAGCACCTGGGCCTTGTCGGCGCCGCGCCGCGGCCCGGAGCAGAGCCGCGCCGGGCCCCGCCCGAGGGGCGTGCGCCGACGCCCTCCCCGCCGCGCGACGCACACCCCCGTCACCACCCGCCCGGCCTCTGACGGTCGCACTGCACAGCCCAGCCCGCGACGCCTCCGGGCGGCACAGCCCGCGGCCCGGCGGCTCGCCGGCCTCGGCGGGCCCGCCGCGCTCCGGCGGCGAGCCGCTGGCCGCGCGCGTCCTGGGCGTCTTCCGGACGACGCGGCGGCACGACGTGCAGGACCTCGACGTCTCGCCGCCCGCGGCGGAGCAGCCCGTCGCGCTGCTGCTGGGCTCCAGCGTCTGGCTCGCCGCGGCGGTGGGGCCGTCGGCGTACGTGTGGGAGTCCACGGGCCAGGCCGGGCTGCGGCGCCCCACGGAGGCGCTGGGCGCCTGGGCGCTGCGGGCCACGCTGCGGCACTCCGCGCTGCTGGCGTCCGCGCACCAGGCCGTCTTGGCCGTGAGGCTGGGCAGCGGCTGTGGCTCGGAGCCGCGCTCGGTGACCCTGGGCGAGGACGGCGTGCTGCGCGGCTGGGCCTTCGGCGAGGGGCACGGCGGCCTCGACGGGGAGCTGCTCTGGCAGCGGGAGGCCGGCGACGCGAGGCAGGTGCTGGTGGCGGTGTTCCCCTCGGGCACGTGGTGGGGCTGCGGCACCGTGGCGCTGGCGCGCGCAGCCACACGCAGCTTCGAGGTCCTGCGGCTCGACACCGGCGAGCGCGTGGCGGAGGTCGCGGGCGCGTGGCCGACCGCGGCGCCCAGCTCGTTGCCGCAGACCGTGGTTTTTGACACGTGTGGGTTCCGAGCTCTCTTCAGCTCCATCACCGACGCCGGCGGTGGGCTGCTGGCCGAGGTGGACCTCCGCACCGGTGCAGCCCTCTCCCGCGAGGTCGTGAGCCCGCTGGCGGGAGTCGGCCGCGTGCTGCGAGTGGCCCTCACGGTGCCCGCGGCGGGCGTGGTGGTCGCGGTGGTGAACGCCCCTGGGCAGCCCACGGAGCTGCTGGAAGTCTGGGGCTGCGACGCCCTGGGCATCGAGGGCGCCGCCGCCGCGGCGCCGCTGGCGCCCGCCTGCCGCCGCCCCTCGGCGCCTCGCTTCCGCGGCCGGGTGCCTCGCCACGTGGCCAACGTGCGCCTGCTGGCCGCGGGCGGGCGCCGCCTGGCGCTGGTGGACCCGACGGCCATGATGAAGCGCGGCGAGCTCCGCGTGCTGGAGCTCAGCATCGCTCAAATCGACCCCTGCCCCCAATTATGCAGAAATCCTGGCGGGCAATGTTCCGCTATGTTCGGTCCCTGGGGGCCCCCACTGGCCCTCGGGACCGCCGAAAAACGATTCGGGACGAAAAACACGGGTCATGACGTCGGGGGTCTGGGGGCCCCACCCCCATCCAGCCCCCCCCCCCCGCCATCTCAGAACCCAAGCCGGGGTTCAGTACCCCTCTCGAGTCAGGAGGGAAAAAACACACAGACACAATTAATCCTCGATTCCCAGGAAAATATGGGAAAATATGGGAATTGGGGGGGAAGACAAAAACCCAGAAAATATTGGGGACTAATTTTATTTGTGTGTATTTATTTGTGTGTCCTAATTTCCCTTTATCGAGGCCCGACGGGAGCAGCCCAGCTCCCCATCCAGTGGGGCACGTCGGCCCGTGGGGCCCAGGCCACGCCGCTGGGGGCGGGGGTCGGATATCCGCGATGCTCAGGAGTGGCGCCCGAGGCCCCCCCCGCCTCCTGCCGCCGCGCCGCGCGCCGCGCGCCGCGGGCCTGGCCTGCTGCGACTGCTGCCGCGGGCGGCCTGCTGCGCGGTGGCCGGCCCCGGGAGCCCGCGGTGCTGGGGGGGCCTGGCCCGCCTGTGGCGGGGCCCGCGCGGGTGAGCGGACGGGGCCCGAGGAGGGCTCGCCGCGAGCGCTCTGCAGGGCGCGGGGTGGCCTGGCCCGCCCGTGGCCGGGCCCGCGCAGGCGATCCGGTGGGGCCGGGACGAGGACGGCCCCGTCCCAGAGCGTGCCGGGGCGCCCTCGGGGCGTTCAAAGCGCGGCCTGAGGAGGCCGCGGCGCCCGAGGTTTCCCCCAGCGCCGCCGGACCTCAGAGATCCCCGATTCGTCAGGAGGGGGAAAGACACACACAGACACAATTCATCGTCCACCCCCAGGAAAGTATCGGGGAACTGTGGGAAGTGGGGGGGAAGACGCGAACCCCGAAAAGGTAGGAAGATATGGGGAGTCCTGTGATTTGTGTATATTTATTTGAGTGTCCCAGGGCCCCTTCAGTCTGGCCTCATCCGAAGTCCTCCTCGTCCTGGCGTCGTCTTAGGTGAGGCGCCCTGCCCAGCGGCGGGCCCGCCCCTGCTCCACTTCTCTCCACCCATTGCTCTGCAACTAGGCCTCCCAGGTGGGGTCGGAGCGGGTGGGGTCGAAGGGTCGTGCCGATTCGCAGAGGCCTCGGCGATGCAGTTCGGTGTGGAGCCCGATGCTCATCCCTCAGAGGAGGGAAAGGTACCCATACTCGCTACCCTTCTCTCGTTTTCCCCTTTTTGGGCCTCCTGGGAGGCCCCCGCCGCTACCGCTGGATTCGCCTCGAAATCCTGGTCAGAACGCACCCCGGGAGAGGCCCGGGGAGTAGCGGTGTCGGTTCCTTTTGGCTTCCCCAATCCCGACGTTGCCGATGCATCGCCCTCGTCGCCGGTGCATCGCCAATTGCACCGCCGATGCATCGGCGAGTCGGCGCGATCCTCCGACCCCGTCCCCCTGGACCTCAATGGGGGATCCCCGTCCAGGGGTGAGAGTAGAGGCCTGGAGGCCTCTACTCTCACCTCTGGACGGGGAAGAATGTTGAGATGGAGGGTTCCCTTGGCGCATCGAGGGCCACCAGGTTCTGCAGCGCAGTATTCTTTCTCCCCAGACCCCCGACGTCCTGAATTTTTCATGACGTCGACCCCCAGCGGTCTGGACGCATTCCCCGGGACAAGTTTTTCGTCCTGAGTCGTTTTTTTGACGGTCCCGAGGGCCGGTAAGGGCCCCCAGAGGCCAAAAATAGTGAAAAACTTCCCGTCGTGATTTTTTCATGACTCGAGGGGGTCTGGGCCCTCGGCCAGTTGCCGGCAGTGTGTGCAAACGGGGCGGCCGCGCACGGAAGGCCGCGGCGCCCCCCGATGCCGCCCTGCCCCCGGAGAAGGTGCCGCGGCCCGCGCGCTCGAAGCGAAGCCCGGAGCGGGGGCAGTGAGCACGGAAAGATCGGGCGACGAAATCTATACATATCCATTGCTCCCTGACCATGCCCATCTTGAACCCAGGAGCTGTGTATGCGCCCTCCTGGCCAAGCCAGGAGGGCGTGGCGTATACACCGCTGCGGGGTTGAGGATGGGCCTGGCCAGGGAGCAGTGGATATGTATAGATTTCGTCGCCCTAAAAGACTGGATCGAGCGGTTCTCGGCGGAGAGCTGTGGTGCTCTCGGCCTCCAAGATGGGGTCGGAGTAGGTGGGGTCGGGGGATCGCCCCGCATCGCCGATGCATCGGCGATGCGGCTCGATGTGGAGCCCGCTGCGACGTCGGCGATGCATCGGCGATGCATCGCGGATATCGCCGACGCATCGCCGATGCATCGATGATGCATCAGCGATGCGGCGCGATCCTCCGACCACATCTACTCGGACCCCATCCTGGAGGCCTCTTAGGTGCACGCCCCGTTGTCCTTGCTATGCGCGGCCGCCCCTCGTGCCCGGTCGTTCGTGCCAGCCGTCTTGCACGTCGGTGTCGCCTGCCGTGGGCGGGCTGGGCTGCCGTTTCCGCACGTGCCTGCGCTCGTGGGCTACGCTTAAGGCGGGCCCGTCCCTCTACAGGGGGAATATTCAAAAATAGTTTTAAAAAAAAGTCAGGGAACTTTTTGGGGGGGCATTTTTATTATTTTGGTGTATTGTTTGAGCATTTTTTATGTTTCGTCCAAAATCCCCCTGTAGGAGGACAGGCCCGACTTAAGGCTACACACCGCAATCTCGGTGTTCAGGTTGTGCTCGTATGTCGTTCGTGTCCACCACTGTTTCTACCATGCTTCGTCGATGTTGTTCGAATGCGCCTTCGCATGCATGTGTCGTCTGTCCGTTTTGGGTGCCATGCTTCGTATATTGAAGTTGCATGCGATGCTTATGGTACATCCCCGTATGCATTCTGTGCGTCGCTTGTGGCTGGCATGCTCGTCTGTCCCTGTTGCCGTAAACCTGTTGATTTCGTTTGCCTTCCGTTCTGTACAAAAGGTTCGTCTGTCGTTTCCGAATGCTATAGGGAAGGCCTCACGGCCGGTGCCGCCGACCCTGAAGAGGGACGACGACGACGACGACGACGACGGCGGCGGCGGCGGCGACGACGACGGCGCTGACGCCCTTGAGCCTTTTTTGGGGCTCTCTTGGTGGGCTCTGTTTGGGGGGCTGGGGGGCCTTTTGGGGTTCTTCTTGGGAAGCTCCGCGGCCACTTCAGGGACACGAGCAATGATATAAACATGAACCCGGAGGTCCGCGCGGATTTCTCGGATCGGCGCTGGGGCCCCCTGGCGGCGCCTCTGGCGCCGCCCCTGGCGCGCTCCGCGCGCCAGGGCGGGAGTCCAACGCCGATCCGAGAAATCCGCGCGGACCTCAGAGTTTTTATGTGAATGACATTTCTTTGTTCCTCTACACCATGGGAGCCCCTTCGGAGCAGATCTGAGGCCTCTTGGGGGCATGTTGGAAACAACGCAGCACCCCACAGCAGTAGAGAAGGCTGAGAGGGGTGCCTCCCAGGGGGGTGGGTCCTGGATGAGGGGGGGATGGTGGTCCCCGTGTCCACAGGGGGGAGGCGGGGAGAGGGGTCCTGAGTTCCCCCTGTCCACAAGGGGGACCCTCCCCCCGCCCCGGGGACCCGCCCACCGCTGCCCCCTTGGGATCCCCACCCGCGAACCCCCCCCCCGAGAGGACGGGGTCAAAGGGAAGGGGCTCCCTGTCGAATCAACTACGACGTGGGTTGATTTCCGTCTGGCTGGAGCGATTGAGAAGAGGGGTCCAGGGAAGGGGGGGGAGCGGCGACGACGACGACGACTAAAACGGAAAAACGTGATCGTACAACAGGTTCGTCTGTCGCTTGTGTATGCTACTTGCTGTCGTTATCGTGTCTACTGTTTGTGATTTTGTCTGTCGCGTTTACATATCATTATGTGTCATTCGCGTGTGTGTATATATATATATATATATATATATATCAGAGTCAGGGGGCCGAACGCTCATTCTTTGTTCCCAGGTGCGTAGCTGAAGTGGGGATCCGCGGGGATGATTCTGCTTGTTGATGTTGTTGTTGTCGTTGTTGTTGTCCTCGTCCCCCCCCCAAACCCGACCGAACCACCCGCGAACCACCCCGCGGCCCGCCCCACGACCCACCCCGCGACCCACCCCGCGACCCACCCCGCGACCCACCCGCGACCCACCCCGCGACCCACCCCGTGACCCGCCCCTCGACCCCTCCGCGACCCAACCCGCGACCCACCCCGCGACCCACCCGCGACCCACCCGCGACCCACCCCGCGACCCACTCCGCGACCCAACCCGCGGCCCACCCCTCGACCCACCCCGCGACCCACCCGCGACTCACCCGCGACCCATACGCGACCCACCCGCGGCCCATCCGCAACCGGGCCCGCGGCCCACCCGCGACCCACCCGCGACCCTCCCCGCGATCCACTCACATTGCTTGAACGAAGAAATCGGCGCCTGCGGCGGGTTCACTATATAATTTGTAAAAGTTAGGCGCCTGCGGCGGGCTTCTCCAAAGCCTCGCCCCCTCACTCTTATCCGCAACTGGGGGGTGCTACGTATATCAGGGTGAGGAGGCCGAACGGAAATTCATTGTCCTTGGGTGCGTGACTGAAGTGAGAATCCGTGGTGAGGATTCTGCTTGTTGTCGTTTTTGTTGTTGCTGTCGTCGTCGTCGTCGGTGTTGTTGTTGCTGCTGCTGTTGCTGCTGTTGCTGCAGCTGCAGCTGCTGCTGCTGCTGCTGCTGTTGTTGTTGTTGTTGTTGTTGTTGGTGTTGTTGTTGTTGTTGTTGTTGTTGTTGTTGTTGTTGTTGTTGTTGTTGTTGTTGTTAGTAAGGGCGGGGCGCCCCGACCCGTGTCCCACAACACCCCCCCCCCCCCCACAACACTCACAACAACCGGGGGGGGGTCCGGACGGGCAACCGAAAGTTTCGGGCCCATTTCGGCGCACCCCTCACACGGTTCGTGGCCCCACAGGGGGCGGAGCCGAAGGCCTGGGGCCCATTTCGGCGCACCCCTCACACGGTTCGTGGCCTTACAGGGGGCGCAAGCGAAGGTCTCGGGTCCATTTCGGCGCACCCCTCACACGGTTCGTGGCCCCACAGGGGGCGCAGCCGAAGGTTTTCGCGGCCCCACAGGGGGCGCAGCCGAAAGCTTCGGGCCAATTTCGGCGCACCCCTCACACGGTTCGTGGCCCCACAGGGGGCGCAACCGAAGGTTTTCGTTGCCCCACAGGGGGGGCAACCGAAGGCCTCGGGCCCATTTCGGCGCACCCTTCACACGGTTCGTGGCCTTACACGGAGCGCAACCGAAGGTCTCGGGTCCATTTCGGCGCGCCCCTCACACGGTTCGTGGCCCCACAAGGGGCGCAGCCGAAGCTTTTCGCAGCCCCACAGGGGGCGCAGCCGAAAGCTTCGGGCCAATTTCGGCGCACCCCTCACACGGTTCGTGGCCCCACAGGGGGCGCAGCCGAAGGTTTTCGCGGCCCCACAGGGGGCGCAACCGAAGGCTTTCGCGGTCCATTTCGGCGCACCCCTCACACGGTTCGTGGCCCCACAAGCCCGCAACCGAAGGTCTCGGGTCCATTTCGGCGCACCCCTCACACGGTTCGTGGCCCCACAGGGGGCGCAGCCGAAGGCTTTCGCGGCCCCACAGGGGGCGCAACCGAAAGCTTCGGGCCCATTTCGGTGCACCCCTCACACGGTTCGTGGCTCCACAGGGGGCGCAACCGAAGGCCTCGGGCCCATTTCGGCGCACCCCTCACACGGTTCGTGGCCTTGCAGGGGGCGCAACCGAAGGTCTCGGGTCCATTTCGGCGCGCCCCTCACACGGTTCGTGGCCTTACAGGGGGCGCAACCGAAGACTTCGGACCCATTTCGGCGCACCCCTCACACGGTTCGGCGCCCCACAAAGGGCGCAACCGAAGGCTTCGGGTCGATTTTTGCGCGCCCCTCAAACGGCTCGTGGCCGCACAAGGGGCGGAACCGAAGGCCTCGGGCCCATATCGGCGCACCCCTCAAACGGTTCGTGGCCGCACAAGGGGCGGAACCGAAGGCCTCGGGCCCCACAGGGGGCGCAACCGAAACCCTCGGGTCCATTTCGGCGCACCCCTCACACGGTTCGTGGCCGCACAGCAAGCCGCACCGCAGACTACGACTACTACTACTACTACTACTACTACTACTACTACTACTACTACTACTACTACTAACTACTACTACTATTACTACTACTACTACTACTACTACGACTACTACTACTACTACTACTACTACTACTACTACTACTACTACTACTACTACTACTACTACTACTACTACTACTACTACTACTACTACTACTACTACTACTACTACTACTACTACTTAACTACTACTACTACTACTACTACTACTACTACTACTACTACTACTACTACTACTACTACTACTACTACTACTACTACTACTACCACGACTACGACTACGACTAGAAGTACTAGGGCTACTACTACTACTACTACTGCCACTACCAGTAGCACTACGAGGTCGGCGCGGTAGCGGGCGCATACTTGTAGCTGGTGGGAACGCGTGGGCTGCCGTAAGGACCTCGAAGCTTTCCTAGTGGATTCCTATGCCTTGGGGTGGCAGGAGGGTCGGTCACCGTCGCGCCCCCCCCCCCCCCCCGGACGCGACGTGCGACGCGTCGCGTCGCGCGTCGCGTCGCGCGGGGGGGGGGGGGTACGGGGTCGCAGTGCGGGCCTCTGCCATATAGCGGAGGCCCGCACTGCGACCCAGTGGGACGGGGTCGCAGTGCGGGCCTCGGATCTGTACAGGGCCCTATACAGTCTGTATCGGATCTGTACAGGGTCCCATACAGTCTGTATCGGATCTGTACAGGGTCCCATACAGTCTGTATCGGATCTGTACAGGGTCCCACACAGTCTGTATCGGATCTGTACAGGGTCCCATACAGTCTGTATCGGATCTGTATAGGATCCGATACAGTCCGTATCGGATCTGTATATGATCCTATACAGTCCGTATGGGATCTGTAGGGGGTCCTATACAGTCCGTATCGGATCTGGAAAGGGTCTTATGCAGTCCGTATTGGATCTGTGTAGGATCCTATGCAGTCCGTATCGGATCTGTGTAGGATCCTATTCAGTCCGTATCAGATCTGTGTAGGATCCTATTCAGTCCGTATCAGATCTGTGAAGGATCGTATACAGTCCGTATCGGGTCTGTATAGGATCCGATACAGTCCGTATCGGATCTGTATAGGATCGTATACAGTCCGTATCGGATCTGTATAGGATCGTATACAGTCCGTATCGGATCTGTATAGGATCGTATACAGTCCGTATCGGGTCTGTATAGGATCCGATACAGTCCGTATCGGATCTGTATAGGATCGTATACAGTCCGTATCGGATCTGTATAGGATCGTATACAGTCCGTATCGGATCTGTATAGGATCGTATACAGTCCGTATCGGATCTGTATAGGATCGTATACAGTCCGTATCGGATCTGTATAGGATCGTATACAGTCCGTATCGGATCTGTATAGGATCGTATACAGTCCGTATCGGATCTGTATAGGATCGTATACAGTCCGTATCGGATCTGTATAGGATCGTATACAGTCCGTATCGGATCTGTATAGGATCGTATACAGTCCGTATCGGATCTGTATAGGATCCTATACACGGACAGGACATTCTCACGGATCTGTAAAGGGTTCCCTAAGAATTCCCTAGACATATCTCACGGATTCCTTGTAAGGACACTTCCTAATGATCTCCTAAAATTCCGTGCAAAGACCACCGGCTCGCAAAGGCGAACACACGGGCTTCAGTAAGGAAGGGACCCTGTAAGGATCTCCCGAGGATTTCTCAAGACGCATAACCTAACTATAAAGAGGTATTCCTAAAGATTCCTAGGAATTCCTTGCTTCGCCGGTGCACACATGCTTTTTGCCAGCAGGGATTCGTTGGTGCCAGAGAGGAGGTCCGCAGATGTTCACACAAATCGAATTCAATGGCGTTGTTGTGGGTGTTGTGGGGGGGGGGGGGGGGTCGTTGTTGTGGTTGTTGCCGGGGGGGGGTCCGAGGGGGTGGGGGGGCGGGTCAGCGCTGGCCGCCCTTGCCATAAAAGGCAGGGCGGCCAGCGCCGACCCGTCACGGGTCGGCGCTGGCCGCCCTTGCTTTGTTGTTGTTGGGGTTGTCGTTGCTGTTGTTGTTGATGATGTTGTTGTTGTTGTTGTTGTTGTTGTGTTTGTTGCTATTGTTGTGTTTGTTGCTGTTGTTGTTGAAAAACATGTCTGAGCAAATAATTAATGTTGATCCCCCCTCGCCGGTGCACATTGTTTGTTCTCAATCAAAGTGTGCCCCTCGACGCTCGCACCCTGTTTTTTGACAGGGAAAGTCTTGATGCTCAAACTGCGCCCCTGGCCCCTGGGTTACAGCAACAACGGCTCCCGCCTGAGACTTCCTCATAGTTTAGCCAGGACCCCCGCTCCCGCCCGAGACTTCCTTGCATATTATTCAGGAAGCGCTCTCTCGCTGTGGATTTCTTTTTAATGTATTCAGAAATCGCTCTCCCGGCGCTGTGGAGTCGCGCTCTCGTTGGAGACTTGCTTGCAATTTACTGACGAATAGCGCCCTTGCGTTGGAATTTCTTGCAATTTACTCCAGCGCCGCGCTCCCGACACCCAGGCACCCAGGAGTCGCGCTCACGCTTAGGACTCCCTCACATATTACCTAGGAATCGGGATCTCGCTGCCATACGTGGCCCCGTTGCAACCCTTCGTGGCCCCCTCGCTTCGTTTCGTGGCCCCGTTGCAGCCCTTCGTGGCCCCCTCGCTTTGTTTCGTGGCCCCGTTGCAGCCCCTCGTGGCCTCCTCGCTGCTCTTTGTGGCCCCGTTGCAGCCCTTCGTAGCCCCCTCGCTGCCCTTCGTGGCCCCCGCTTGTTCGCGCCCGTGGTGGCCCCATATGCATGCACTTCGTGGCTACGCTGTCGCCCTTCGTGGCCCCCTCGCTGCCCTTCGTGGCCCCGTTGCTGCCCTCAGTGGCCCCATCCTTGCCCTCCGCGGCCCGAAATACGTATGCCCTTCGTGGCCCCCGCTCGTTCGCGCCCGTTTTGGCCCCATGTGCATGCCCTTCGTGGCCCCGCTGTCGCCCTTTGTGGCCCCCTCATTGTCCTACGTGGCCCAGGTGCTACCCTCAGTGGCCCCATCGTTGCCTTCTGTGGCTCCGCATTATCTGCCCTTCGTGGCCCCCGCTCGTTCGCGCTCTTCGTGGCCCTATACGCATTCCCTTCGTGTCCCCGCTGTCGCCCTTCGTGGCCTACTTCGTGTCCTTCGTGGCCCTGCTGTCGTTCTCTCTCGCTTTCGCTTGTCGTCGTCGTCGCCGTCGTCGTCGTCGTCGCCATCGTCGTCGACGTCGTCGTCGTCGTGGTCGGTTCCCTGTCCGTCCCTCTTGGGGTCGGGTCGACGGTCCGGGGCCGCCCCGCCGATCAGCGCTGCCGCTGGCCAGGCCGACGGTCCGCTGCCGCCCCGCCGCTTGCCGGGGCCTGGCCTGCAGGGAAGAAAGGTATACCCCCCAAAATGGGTTCGATCGAAGACGAAGAGGGCAGGCATCGAGAGTTTGGGAAATACGCGTTATTGGACACTCGAGCAGATAAGGGCCAACAGTCTTAAACTGATTGTTGCTGTTGTTGTTGTTGGTGGTGGTGGTGTTGTTGGTGTTGGTGTTGGTGTTGGTGTTGGTGTTGGTGTTGGTGTTGTTGTTGTTGTTGTTGTTGTTGTTGTTGTTGTTGTTGTTGTTATTGTTATTGCTGTTGTTGTTGTTGTTGTTGTTGTTGTTGTTGTTGTTGTTGTTGGTGTTGTTGTTGTTGTTGTTGTTGTTGAACATTACTACTTCTAAAGAATAATTATTGTTGGGGCCCCTGGTGCACGACCCCCCCGCCGCGCCTAGGCCGCAGCCTCATTTTCATCATTTTCGTGAGGAAGTCTCAGGCAAAACGGGGGAGTCCGGATCCGGTTGTGTTGTTACGATCGGTTTTCCCTTGCAAAAAATAAGCTAAAGTGGACATTTCTTGTTCTAACATAACCAAACTTCAAGAATCCCTTGCAAAAAATAAGGTAAAGTGGACATTCGCGCGCGCAAGACGAAATCCTTCCAAAACCTTAGTTTTCGTAGCGATTTTAACATAAAAACATCAAAAGTCCAATGGTTTTTCAAAAAAAAAAAAAAGTGTCAACATTTCATCCCGCGCGCTCTTGCGGATTCGCAGGGAACCCAACACTTTTTAATCATTTCTGTCAAACGGGCTTTTGCGAGCAACTTTTTCGAACTTCTGCAACAACGGTTGCGCACCTGCCAGGGCCATCATCCCTGTCAAATAATACCATGCGGGACACATTCGTTTTTTCTTCGCGCGCGCACGCCGTCGTCGTCGGCCGCGGGGCCCTGAATAGTAGCCACGGTCGTCCGCATGCCACGAAGTGAAGTGTCCGAACGTCATAGGGCGGGAAGCTGGGTGTGGGTGGTGGCGAAGAGTCGTTTGGAAATTTGGTAGAGCTTGAACCGGCCCCCCCACAAAGTGGGGGTATTGCCCGCCTCCTATGAAAACCCTGGCACTGGTGAGAACGGAGTGTCCCCACGTGCTAGTATGTTGTTGTTGTTGTTGTTGAACATTATTTATTCTAAAGAATAATTATTGTTGGGCCCCCTGGTGCGCGCCCCCCCTGCGCCGCCTAGGCCGCAGCTACATTTTCATCATTTTCGTGAGGAAGCCTCAGAAAAGAGGGTGTGTACAGGATCCGGTTGTTTTGTTGTAATCCGCTTTCCCTTGCAAAAAACAATAGAAAATGACATTTCTTGTTCTAATATAATCAAATTTCAAGAATCCCTTGCAAAAAATAAGGTAAAGTGGACATTCGCGCGCGCAAGACGAAATCCTTCCAAAACCTTAGTGTTCGCAGCGATTTTAACATAAAAACATCAAAAAACCAATGGTTTTTCAACAAAAAAATGTCAAAATCTCATCCCGCGCGCTCTTGCGGATTCGTAGGAAACCCAACACTTTTTAAACATTTCTGTCAAACGGGCTTTTGCGAGCAACTTTTTCGAACTTCTGCGACAACGGTTGCGCACCTGCCAGGGCCATCATCCCTGTCAAATAATACCATGCGGGACACATTCGTTTTTTCTTCGCGCGCGCACGCCGAAATCTCCAAAAACCATTGGGCTTCTTAAGAATTTTAGCACCGCGCATCATCACCATCGGGACAACCATCGGGACAACCATCGGGAACAACCATCGGGACAACCATCGGGACAATCATCGGGACAGTCATCGGGACAACGATCGGGACAAGCACAACCATCAGGACAACCATCGGGACAATCATCGGGACAACGATCGGGACAACCACAACCATCAGGACAACCATCGGGACAACCATCGAGACAACCATCGGGACAACCATATCCTCTCTCTCTTGTGTATTCCCACATCCCTCAGGAATTTGCCCTAAAGATGTGATCAACTATCTTGTGAGTACGTATCATGTGTATCATGTGTATCATGTACCATATGCATCATATGCAACAGATGTTCTGTGGAAGGCTTAACAACTTCTGTGGGTTAACAAGGCTTAACAACTTCTGTGGGTGTACGAACGTAGGCTTAACAACTTCTGTGGGTGTGTACTCCACGCCAGTGTAGTAGCCACGGTCGTCCGCAGGCCACGAAGTGAAGTGTCCGAACGTCATAGGGCGGGAAGCTGGGTGTGGGTGGTGGCGAAGAGTCGTGTGGATATTTGGTAGAGCTTGCACTGCCCCCCCACAAAGTGGGGGTATTGGCTGGCGTCGCATGAAAACCCTGGCGCTGGTGAGAACACTGAGCGTTCGGGTAAAGTGATTGTTGTTGTTGTTGTTGTTGTTGTTGTTGTTGTTTGTTGTCGGCGTCCCCCCCGCGACCCACCCGCGACCCACCCCGCGACCCACCCGCGACCCACCCCGCGACCTACCCGCGACCCACCCCGCGACCCACCCCGCGACCAACCCGCGACCCACCCGCGACCCACTCGCGACCCACCTCGCGACCCACCCCGCGGCCCACTCCGCGACCCACCCGCGACCCACCCGCGACCCACTTGCGGCCCACCCGCGACCCACCGCGCGACCCACCCGCGACCCACCCGCGACCCACCCCGCGACCCACCCGCGACCGATCCACATTAGTTTGACCAAAACATCGGCGCCTGCGGCGGGCTCGTTGTATGATGTGTGAAACTTTGGCGCCCGCGGCGGGCTTCTCCAGAGTCTCGCAGACTGCCGACGCCCCCACCGCCCCCTCACTCTTATCCGCATCTGCAGGGTGCTACGTATATCAGAGTGCGGGGACCGAACGGTCATTCATTGTCCTTGGGTGCGTGGCTGAAGTGAGACTCCGTGGTGAGGATTATGCTCGTTGCGTTGTTGTTGTCGTTGTCGTTGTCGTTGTTGTTGGTGTTGTTGTCGTTGTTGTCGTTGTCGTTGCTGTTGTCGTTGTTGTTGTTGTTGCTGTTGTTGTTGTTGTTGTTGTTGTTGTTGTTGTTGTTGTTGTTGTTGTTGTTGTTTATGTTTATGTTTATGTTGTTGTTGTTGCTGCTGTTGTTGTTGTCGTTGTTGTTGCTGTTGCTGTTGCTGTTGCTGGTGTTGTTGTTGTTGCTGTTGCTGCTGTTGAACATTATTTATTCTAAAGAATAATTATTGTTGGGCCCCCTGGTGCGCGCCCCCCCTGCGCCGCCTAGGCCGCAGCTACATTTTCATCATTTTCGTTAGGAAGCCTCAGAAAAGAGGGTGTGTACAGGATCCGGTTGTTTTGTTGTAATCCGCTTTCCCTTGCAAAAAACAATAGAAAATGACATTTCTTGTTCTAATATAATCAAATTTCAAGAATCCCTTGCAAAAAATAAGGTAAAGTGGGCATTCGCGCGCGCAAGACGAAATCCTTCCAAAACCTTAGTGTTCGCAGCGATTTTAACATAAAAACATAAAAAAACCAATGGTTTTTCAACAAAAAAATGTCAAAATCTCATCCCGCGCGCTCTTGCGGATTCGTAGGAAACCCAACACTTTTTAAACATTTCTGTCAAACGGGCTTTTGCGAGCAACTTTTTCGAACTTCTGCGACAACGGTTGCGCACCTGCCAGGGCCATCATCCCTGTCAAATAATACCATGCGGGACACATTCGTTTTTTCTTCGCGCGCGCACGCCGTCGTCGTCGGCCGCGGGGCCCTGAATAGTAGCCACGGTCGTCCGCATGCCACGAAGTGAAGTGTCCGAACGTCATAGGGCGGGAAGCTGGGTGTGGGTGGTGGCGAAGAGTCGTTTGGAAATTTGGTAGAGCTTGAACCGGCCCCCCCACAAAGTGGGGGTATTGCCCGCCTCCTATGAAAACCCTGGCACTGGTGAGAACGGAGTGTCCCCACGTGCTAGTAATTGTTGTTGTTGTTGTTGCTGCTGTTGTTGTTGTTGATCCCCCCACCGGTGCACATTGAGTTTTTTCAATTGAAGTGCCCCCCCCCAGGGCTCGCACCTTGTTTTTTGTCAAAGAAAGTCTTCCTGCTCAAAGTGGCCCCCTGGTCCCCGGGTTACAACAACAACGGCTCTCGCTTGAGACTTCTTCACAATTTGGCCAGGACCCCCGCTCCCGCCCGAGACGTCCTCGCATTTTATTCAAGAATCGCGCTCTCGCTTTGGACGTCCTGACGATTTATTCAGGAATCGCTCCTCCTGCGCTCTGGAGTCGCGCTCTCATTGAAGACTTGGTTGCAACTTACTGAGGAATAGCGCCCTTGCGTTGGAATGTCTTGCAATTTACTCCAGCGCCGCGCTCCCGACACCCAGGCACCCAGGAGTCGCGCTCACGCTTAGGACTCCCTCACATATTACCTAGAAATCGGGATCTCGCTGCCCTTCGTGGCCCCGTTGCAGCCCTTCATGGCCCCCTCGCTTTGTTTCGTGGCCCCGTTCCTCCTCGGCCCTTCGTTGCAGCCCTTCGTGGCCCCCTCGCTTTGTTTCGTGGCCCCGTTGCATCGGCCCCCTCGCTTTGTTTCGTGGCCCCGTTGCAGCCCCTCGTGGCCTCCTCGTTGCCCTTCGTGGCCCCGTTGCAGCCCTTCGTGGCCCCCTCGCTTTGTTTCGTGGCCCCGTTGCAGCCCCTCGTGGCCCCCTCGCTTTGTTTCGTGGCCCCGTTGCAGCCCTTCGTGGCCCCGTTGCAGCCCTTCGTGGCACCCTCGCTTTGTTTCGTGGCCCCGTTGCAGCCCTTCGTGGCCCCCTCGTTTACTCGTGGCCCAATATATGTATGCCCTTCGTGGCCCCCGCTCGTTCGCGCCCGTGGTGGCCCCATATGCATGCCCTTCGTGGGTGGCCCCGCTGTCGCCCTTCGTGGCCCCCTCGCTGCCCTTCATGTCCCCGTTGCTGCCCTCAGTGGCCCCGTCCGTACCCTCCGCGGCCCAACATACGTATGCCCTTCGTGGCGCGCCCGTTGTGGCCCCATGTGCATGCCCTTCGTGGCCCCGCTGTCGCCGTTTGTGGCCCCCTCATTGTCCTACGTGGCCCAGGTGCTACCCTCAGTGGCCCCATCGTTGTCTTCTGTGGCCCCGCATTATCTGCCCTTCGTGGCCCCCGCTCGTTCGCGCTCTTCGTGGCCCCATACGCATTCCCTTCGTGTCCCCGCTGTCGCCCTTCGTGGCCTACTTCGTGTCCTTCGTGGCTCTGCTGTCGTTCTCTCTCGCTCTGGCTTTAGCTCGTCGTCGTCGTCGCCGTGGCCGTCGTTGCCGCCTTCGTCGACGTCGTCGTCGTCGTCGTCGTCGTCGTCGTCGTCGTGGTCGGTCCCCTGTCCGTCTCTCTTGGGGTCGGGTCGACGGTCCGCGGCCGCCCCGCCGATCAGCGCTGCCGCTGGCCAGGCCGACGGTCCGCGGCCGCCCCGCCGCTTGCCGGGGCCTGGCCTGCAGGGAAGAAAGGTATACCCCCCAAAAGGGGTTCGATCGAAGACGAAGAGGGCGGGTATCGAGGGTTTGGGAAATCCGCGTTGTTGGACACTCGAGCAGATAAGGGCCAACAGTATTAAAATAAGTGTTGTTGTTGTTGTTGTTGTTGTTGTTGTTGTTGTTGTTGTTGTTGTTGTTGTTGTTGTTGTTGTTTTTGTGGTTGTTTTTTGTCGTATCCCCCCCGCGACCCACCCGCGACCCACATCGCGATTCACCCTGCGACCCACCCCGCGACCCACCCCGCGACTTACCTCGCGACCCACCCGCGACCCAACCCGCGGCCCACCCGCGACCCACCCCGCGACCCACCCCGCGACCCACCCCGCGGCCCACTCCGCGACCCACCCCGCGACCCACCCGCGACCCTTCCCGCGTCCCACTCCCGACCTACTTGCGACCCACCCGCGACCCACCCGCGACCGATCCACATTGGTTTGACCAAAACATCGGCGCCTGCGGCGGGCTCGTTGTATGATTAGTGGAACTTCAACGTCTGCGGCGGGCTTTTCCGGAGGCTTCGCAGACTGCCGACGCCCCCACCGCCCCCTCACTCTTATCCGCATTTGCGAGGTGCTACGTGTACACATACGTGTGTGTGTGTGTGTGTGTGTGTGTGTGTGTGTGTGTGTGTGTGTGTGTGTGTGTGTGTGTGTGTGTGTGTGTGCGTGTGCGGTGCGTGTGCGTGCGTGTGGGCGTGGGCGTGGGCGTGGGCGTGGCGTGGGCGTGGGCGTGTGCGTGTGCGTGTGCGTGTCGCGTGCGTGTGCGTGTGTGCGTGTGTGTGTGTGTGTGTGTGTGTGTGTGTGTGTGTGTGTGTGTGTGTGTGTGTGTGTGTGTGTGTGTGTGTGTGAGTTTGTTTGTCCATTTCCTGGGACAGTCCAGCACCGTCCTACCGCTGGAAGGCCAATCGCGGACCTGCCCCTGGCAACGATCCCCAGTGTTCCATTCATCCGCACGATCACACAACCCCGGCGCTGAAAAGCGGAACTTGTTAGGTTCGGAAGGCGCTCCGTGGTCCATGCGTTCTTCCCCCGCGGCCCCAGAGCAGATGTCCCCCTGGCCTGGCGAGAAACAGTGGCTCCGTGACTTACAGTGGGGGCCCATGCCAAGAAACACCCTGCTTGCCTCCAGGGTGCCCTGGGTTTCTTGGGTTTCGATGGTTTTGCGATGGAAAGGTGACGTTCCCACACCAAAAATCAATGGACGCCCTGGGATCTCAGGCTTGGGTTTCTTGTGGAAGGTTTCTTGTGGACTGGCCTCCACTGTATTCTTGACTGCTCGGAGCAAGACTTGAGCTGCACCTGGAGAGCCCGTGGAGCCCATCGCCTGCCGAGGCTTCACCAGAGTGTGCAGCTCTGCCGCGAAGCCGTGCTCGAAGGTCGTGCCGCCACTGCGCAGCGTCACCCTCCCTGCGCACAGTTAAGTCGGGCCTGTCCCTCTACAGGAGGAGTATCAAAACGTAGTAAACAAATCATATGTGGACGATCGATCTTTAACAGGTTTGATTTTTGTTGTTTTAACTCTTTTCCCCAACATCTGCCTGTAGGGGGACATGCCCGACCAACCATGCAGGCTGATTCGCGCGCCTCCACCCTCATCCCCCTCCTCTCTTGCTCGGGTAGGGCCCGGACGAGGATAAATCCGTTCCAGAGCGTTCCGGAACGCTCTCAGAGCGTTCCAGACGGCTCTGGGAAGGCCGCGGCGCCCGAGGCATCCTCCAGAACCGACGGATCTCAGAGATTCCCGATTTATCCACACCCGATGCTGTCCTCGTCCTGGCTTCGTCTTGCATCCCCCTCCTCCTCTCTTGGGCTCCTTCCCCAGGCCCCCCTCCCTCGATCTCCCCCTCCACGCCTGCTTTCTGGCCCGAGCACTCTCGGGCGGGAGGCCGCGCGGCAGCGGCGAGCAGGGCATGCGGCTGAGCTGCGCGCCGGCGCACCAGCCGCAGTGGGATGGCGGCCGCCCCCCCAGCTCGGAGGAGGGCCAGTTGAGGCAACGGCGGCCTCTTCTCCGCACGCGTACACGACTCCGCGCTGGTTTCGAGAGCTCGCACTGCGCGAATGTTCGTATCACGCGGCCGGTCTCGCGGGTCAAGGGGCCGTGTTCTCAGCCACGCGCAGAGGGGGGTGGGGGGGAGGGGAGGGCTTCTCAGAAGCACCACTGCAGCTCAGAAGGCGCGGGCCTCATCTATAGATGTACAAGGCCGGCGCCTACTGAGGAGCAGCCTACTTCTGAGAAGCCCTCCCCCCTCCCCCCACCCTTGTTCAGGAGGGAAAGAAACACACAGACACAATTAATCGTCGACTCCCAGGAAAATATGCAAAAATATGGGAAGTGGTGGGGAAGACAAAAACCCAGAAAATATAAGAAAATATGGGGATTTGTTTTATTTGTGTGTATTTATTTGTGTGTTCCAGTTCCCCTTCACTTGTGCGCGCCGCCCACGCTCATGTGCACAGCTGGGCGCCTACGTCCTCTGTGGGCTCCCCGGTCTTCTCCTGCGCGGCCGAGGCCCGCGCAGAGCCGGCCCCCGGGCCCCCTCGCGGGGCCCGTGCGTCGTGAGCAGCCCGTGGTGCGAGGCGGGCCCAGGCGCCGCGACCGTTCGAGAGGGCCGGCGCAGCGAGCGCGCTGCGCACCGAGAGGATCCTCCCTCCTCCTCCCTCCTCCTCCTCCTCCTCCTCTCCTCCTCCTCCTCCTCCTCCTCCCCCTCCTCCTCCTCCTCCTCCTCCTCCTCCTCCTCCTCCTCCCTCCTCCTCCTCCTCCTCCTCCTCCTCCTCCTCCTCCCTCCCTCCCTCCCTCCTCCTCCTCAGGTGAGCGCCGGCGCCTGGGCCGTGCCCCCCCAGCCTGCGGGGGGGGGGCATCCACAAGCCAGGGGGGACTTCCTTCCCGAAAGGGCT
Organism: Prorocentrum cordatum; assembly: GCA_963575745.1. Taxonomy (NCBI): domain Eukaryota; class Dinophyceae; order Prorocentrales; family Prorocentraceae; genus Prorocentrum; species Prorocentrum cordatum. Next base: position 164,288 of record CAUYUJ010017653.1, on the reverse strand, counting down.
CTTGCAGCGAGCGAGCCGAGCTCTGAGTCGGGCCTCCCCTCTACAGGGGGAGCATTTAAAAATAGTTTAAAAAATGGTCTGGGGACGATGTCTCAAGTATGTTTTCTGTGACGCATTTCTTGATATGTCGCCTGACATAACAAAACATCGATTGTGACGTATTTATGTTTATTCCTGCTGTTGTGACGTAACAGAGTCTGGCCATTGTGGCGTATTTGTTGACCAGTTTTGAATGGTTCCCCGGAAATCTGCCTGTAGGAGGACAGGCCTGACCTAACCCGAGCTTTGGACCCCCTCTTTCAGCGCCCTTTTTCGGGCCGGATCGACCTGTGATGGCGAGGGGCCCGAGCCCGGGCGACAACTCAGAGGCCCGGAGGACGGCACCAACACCAAGATCGGCAGTGTGCCTCCACCGAGGGAGGCCGATCCCAACAACATCATATCGGTGATGGTGGTAATATTTGGGCTTCCCATGTGGCCGAAGTATTACCCCCATCACCAAATTCCAGGATCATCCTCCTCCAGTGGACGCAGCCCCCTATTTGGGTGTCGGTGTCAATCTCCAAGCCTCCAAATAACGCCCGTTGCGTTAAGTCGGGCGTGTCCCTCTACAGGAGACATGTCAAGAAATAGTCAGAAAATAGTCAGGGGGATTTGTTCTGCGTGTTTTTGAGCATTTGTTGGTTATTTCTTGGCTATACTTTTTATTTGTCGTCCAACATCCGCCTGTGGGGGGACACGCCCGACCTAACCGCTGCGAAACAAGTGCGACACGCCGGGATCTCAGGGCATGTAGCGACGCGGGGCCTCCATGGAGAGGCCCAGGAGCGGAGGCGACGACAGGGGCGAGAAGTAGCCCGGGTGCGGGCCTTGCACGCCTCCCTCCAGGGGCCTCGCCGAAGACATGGACCATCGGCGCCCCTGGATACATTCGGCGGCGAGCGGGGGGGGGGGGGCCATTGACCCAGACCCCGTCGCGTCGTAACGTAAAACAAAGACAACACGACAGGAGGTTTTTCGCTATCTTCGGCCTCCAGGGGCTCTCACCAGGCATCGGCACTTCCGAGCCTTCTGAGAGGGCACGCCCCTTCTCACTTCCCTCCCGGGCTCGCCGCCGATACATGTAATATGATGGGCCGATTTTCCACCACCACTGCCATAGGCAGGAAAGGGTGGAGGGGGAAGAGGAGGAGGAGGAGGAGGAGGATAATGAGGAGGATAATGAGGAGGAGGAGGAGGAGGAGGAGGAGGAGGAGGAGGAGGAGGAAGGCCTCCCCATCCTCCCTTCTCCCCCGTCCTACCTATGGTAGTGCTGGTGCGACATTGGCCCATCAATGTATGGCTCCCCCCTGGGCTATTCGCCCCTGTCCTCTGTCGTCGCCTGGGACAGAAGGGAGCGAGGAACTCCAGGAGCCCCCTGGGCGCCGCCGTTGCATTTCGATTGCCTCCCGCTCCGGCCAGCGCGCGGTTCTCGCGGACGCCCTCGCCGATGCCGCGGCCAGCGCACGGGGCCGCCGCGCACGCGGCGCCCGCCGCTCGCGCCGCCCCAGGCTCGACGACACGTGCGTAAGAGTGACCTTTCGCCGGAGTGACCATGCCAGAGGTCCGAGGATCTGTTTTTTTTCAATCCGGCGGTTCTTTCCTGGATTTCGGCCTCCGGCGCCCGTGGCCGGGGGCCATCAAGCATGGATCCGGGACGACGAGGAAGACAAACAAACGGGGAAGGGGTTGGGAGTTCTGGGGCCGCAGACACGAACCAAAAATCAGATCGGCGCATGGCTGGGTTCGGTGCGGGCACACAGGGGGTCTCCAGATGATTGAGCGCGATGCGATAGGGCGGGGGCATTCGTCAAGGAATGGGCCCAGGAGGCTTCAGACCCCGGGGGGGGTCCTTATCTGACGAGGGCGGCAGTGCTATCCATGGCCCATCCACGATCGTAGCTTCACCAGCTTCAGACCCTGGACTCCTTCGTTAAGGGTTCCTTATCCAATGCCCTCACCGTAGCAGCGTCTTGCGCGCTCGGGTTTGGCCTCCCCGCGGCCCCGGGAAGTCGCGCACCAGAGGCCGCTCTTGCCCAGGGCCGCTCTTGCGTGTCGCCGGCAGGCACCCTGGTCTGCGCAGCCTCTGCACCAGCGGCACTTACGCCCAGGAGCCCTCCTCCGTCCCTCCTCCCGCCTCACAGCCGACCAGTTGGCAAGGATTGCAGCCAACCGCGCTGCGGCCAGAGAACGACGCCACATGGGCGCTGACGCTTCCTTTCAAGTTTTAAAACTGCCCTGGGCCCTCTGTGTCTGTGCAGGTCCCAGGGATCCTGTCAACAGAGTTTTCTAGAGTTGAGCACGTCTTCGCGACACAGCCATCGTCCGCCGCCGCCTCCCTGGTTTCCAGACCTCCTCGGGCAGGGTCAAAATCCTCGGCGGGAGGCTTGTCGCTAGTTTCGGCCTCTTGGGGGCCCTGGCCGGGCCTCGGCGCCGTCAAGGAAGGACTCAGGCTGAAGAGCCTGTCCTGGGCCATGGGTCGCGACATCTGGGGGCCGACGCCACGAACAAGTCATGGCGTCGAGGGTCTGGGTAAGGCGGGTAAAGCGACGCGAAGATCGGGACAAAATCGGATCGGGATAATTCGAAATCTCTGAGAATCGGCGGGTTTGGAGGATGTATTGGGCGCCGCGGCCGCTCCAGAGCGTTCCAGAACGCTCTGAGAGCGCTCCGGAACGCTCTGGAGCGATTTATCCCGATCCTAGCACTGTTTTAGCGGGGTCAGGGGTCGCACCCAGCTGGATGCCAACACGTCCTGCTCCCAAGGGGGCGGTTCTCCCCGACTCCCACCTTCGGCGCTTGCCCCAGCCGCGTCGCGACTTTTTCATGGCATGGACCCCCAGCAGTCTGGACCCCTTCCCCGGGACGGACTGGCACTCCGAGTAGTTTCTTTAACGATCTCGAGGCTCGCTATCAGGGCCCCCAGGGGCCGAGAATGGCAAGGAACTTCCAGTCGCGCTGTTGTTCCTGGCCCGAAGGGGCCTGGAGTGCGCCCCTCCTGCAGGAGGCTACAGCTGGAGAGGTACATCGCAGCGAGCACCGCGCAGGACTGGCTGGAGGACTCGGGTCGGACGAAAGGGGGGGGGACAGCAAACTGGGGGTGAGCAAATCGGCGCACGTAGCTGACTTCCCTGGCGTCTCCCTGCGCCTCCCGGCGCCAATTTGTGGAGGAGAGCGCCTGAGGCGGGGGGGCCGGAACCAGCTGCGTGCAGCAGATTTCGACCCCCCCCTCCCGCTTCCCTGTCTTCAACTCCCAGGCATCCGCCGATATTTGTTTTTCAATCCGCGGCCCCAGAGGTCCCGAACAATTCCCTGCAATGGGGAGGGTTTTTTCGTCCCGGATCCATTTGTGATGGTTCCCAGGGCCGATAACGGTCCCCGGAGGCCGAAAACCAGGAAAAACCGGGGGAGTGAACAAATCATATCCTCGAATCTCTGGGCCTTCGCCCAACCCGAAGCCCCCCCGCCTTCTGAGAATGTTCCAAGCCTTCCTCGAAGACACAGAAAACCCTCCTCAGAAGGCGCGAGGGCTTTTGAGACGCCCCGCCGCCTTCTGAAAAGGCCTTCTCCTTCTCATGTCCCCCCTCTCGCTCGCCCCCGACCCTGTCCTCCACTGGCTATCTGTCCCGAGTCGTTATCGGATTGCTTCGAAGGCCAGCGAGGGCCTCCTTGAGAGGCCAAAAATTGAGAAAAACGCCCCGCCATGATTCTTTCATGACCCGAGGGGGTCTGTGTTCCCTGCCCCCCGCTCTCGTCGGGCCCGCAGGACAGGGCTCATTTCGATTCCTCCGATTCGATTCGAATCGACTTCGATGGCTTCCGATTCCGATTGGATTCGACTTGGGATTCCGATTTGTGTTCCGATTTCTTATTGGAGGCATACTAGCCTGCCGATCTCTGCCGATTCGACTTCTCCCGACTCGGCTGCCGATGTCCACCGATCCGATTCATTTCGATCGCCGATCCGACTTATCGATTCGATTCTGGGCTCTCCTGGCAGGACCAGGCGCCCGAGGAGCGCGGCGCGGCCTGCGGGCCCCCCCCCGCGCCGCGCGCGCGCGGGGCGCTGCCCCCGCGGCCGGCCGTCCGCCCGCCGTCGCTGCCGAGGCCCGCGGAGCACCCGGTGGGCGGCTCACTGGCCGGGCAGGGGCGACCATGGGGCAACGATAAGGGTACGGTAGGTTCGCGTCGTGTCGACCAGCGGCGACCCCAGCGCGGGCGTTCAAGGTTGAACGCCGACGGCGGCCCAGAATCGGTCGATGTTGAACGATCGGACGTTGCGGAGACGGCCGATCGTTCAAGGTTGAACGATCCAGCGCGGTGTCAGGAACCAACGCCAGGGTCGACACGGCACGAACCTGCAGTATGTCGGGCACGTCCCTCTACAGAAGGAAAATCCAAGCATAGTGCATGAACAGTCTGGAGACGATGTTTCCATCATCGGTGGTCTCTTCTTTTAGAGAGAAAAAAGTGGATATGTTCGCATTTGTCTTCCAAAACCCGCCTGTAGGAAGACATGCCCGACCTAGCGAGAAGGGGGGATACCGGACGGGGCTCGGACCCGGACCCCGTCGGGCCATGAGCAAAAATCACGACGGGGAGTTTTTCGCTACTTTCGACCTCTGGGGGCCCTCGCCGGGCTCTGGGGCCGTCAAAGAACGACTCGGGATGAAAAACCGGTCTGGTCCCGGGGAGTGGGTCGAGACCTTTTGGGGTCGACGTCATGATTTCGGGAGTCTGGGGACGAGGTTAGGACGCAGACATCGCACACATTGCCCTTCTGGCAAGCCGTCGTGGAGGATGAAGTCGAAACGAACTTTGCGTTGCACAGGGGCAACGATAGTCGAAGAAGAGAAAACGCCATAGGCACAAACTTTTGGCGCTCCGCGCGGATTTCTTGGATCCGCGCTGGGGCCCCCGGCGGCGCCTCCAGCGCCGTCCCTGGCGCGTTCCGCGCGCCAGGGAGGGGGGTCAGCGCAGATCCAAGATATCCGCGCGGAGCGCCCACAATTTATGTTTATGGCATTTTTTCTTCTTCTAGATATAGGGGATACTGGACGGTGCTAGGACGAGGCTAGGACTCAGATTTCGCACAGGCATTGCCCTTCTGCCACGCCGCCGCATCTCGACTGGCCTCCCCCCACTCGCGAAACTCCCCAGGCGCGTCCCGCTGCTTGCCAGGGCGCCCGGGAGGCCCTCAGGGGCCCTGCGCAGAGGACTGCCCGCGGCGTTGGAGGCTTCCCCATGGCGCCACAGCAGCCCTCGTGTGCTCGGCCACGGGCCTCTCAGGAGCCTTCATCGGACGGTGCCAGGACGAGGATAAATCCGTTCCAGAGCGTTCAGGCATGTCTTCCCGCAGCAGTCCGGAACGCTCTGAGAAGGCCACGGCGCCCGAGGCATCGTCCAAAGCCGCCGGATCTCAGAGATCCCCGGTTTATCCTCACCCGATGTTGTCCTCGTCCTGGCCTCGTCTCATGCATCGACCCCCAATCGCCCACTGATCGCCGATGCGGGCCTGCTAGCGCCACCCCGCCCAGGAGCGTGCGCAGTCGCTATCGGGGCCTATCTCGCTGATCTTTCGGCGATGCGTCGCCGATCCTGGGTCGACGATCCCCCCCCTGTGCCAGTCCGCCGCCTATCCCAGACATGCGACGTCGTGATTTTTCCATGCGCGGTCCCACAGAAGTCCCGACCCCTTCCCCGGGACCG
>CAUYUJ010017653.1:138540-156040 GCA_963575745.1 Prorocentrum cordatum | reverse complement strand
AGTTGCCCTCCATTTCCAGCGGGGGGTCGGGGAACGTGGACAAAAACGCATGTGAAACCCGCACCCCCCCCCCCCAACCCGAAGTTCGGGTCTTGGGGGTCAGTCCGAGTAGGGGGTCGACTACAGAGCTGTTTTACCCCAAACTTGAGCTTCTCTCGTCGAGTCTGCGGAACAATCTACAGCATTTCTACGCCTGTGTCGTTTTGGTTCGATGGGACACAATCTCGCTTTTGGGGCACATCAGTTCTGTAGTCTTTGTCGTATTGATTCGATGGGAAAAGCCAGATTTTTGGGGGGCGCATCACTTCTGGAGTCGCTCTGCTCCGCTCGACAGGTCCTGCTCCGCGGCGAGCCTGCCAGGGCCCGAGCCGCTCGCGGCGGTGGCCCTGGCCGCGCCGCCCGCGCCCTGGTGCCCGCCCAGGGGGCTGCCTCCTCCTCCTCCTCCCCCTCCTCCTCCCCCTCCTCCTCCCCCTCCTTCTCGCCCTCCTCCCCTCTCCCTCCTCCTTCCTCCTCCTCCTCCTCCCCTCTCTCTCCTCCTCCTCCTCCTCCCCCTCCTCCCCTCCTCTCCCCCCTCCTCCTCCTCCTCCTCCTCCTCCTCCTCCCTCCTCCCCTCCTCTCCTCTCCTCTCCTCCTCCTCCTCCCCTCCTCCCTCCTCCTCCTCCTCCTCCTCCTCCTCCTCCTCCTCCTCCTCCTCCTCCTCCCTGGTGCCCGCCCGGCCAACGCGCCCGGCAGCCTCCGGTCGGCGCGGCCGGGGCGGTGCGCCCCCTTGGCCGCGGGCCGCCCGCCGCCCCGGCGCGGTCGGCGAGCCCCGCGCGCCCTGCACGGCGCGGGCGGTGGCACTCTTGCGGCAGGAGCTTATCGGAGGGCACCAGCTACCCATAGACCCTCTCGGCGCATGAAGAAATCAGGCCGGGCAGTTTTTCGCTATTTTCGGCCTCAAGGGGGCCCTTACCGGCCCTCGGGGCTGTCAAACAGCGATTCAGGCCGAAAAACCGGTCCCGGGGAATGGGTCCAGCCCGCTGCTTTGCACGCGGGTGAGTTGTGCGAGGTAAATGCGACTTATGACAGAGTTATAAGAGCCTTGCTGCGTATATGCATTGCGCTCGTTATAACTACACCATTATTGGACTTATAATATGGCTGTGAAGCGCTAATTAAATACTTATCCGTAAGGGCTTCGCCCCCTGCCGCCGGCCCCCTCTCTCGGAGAATGGGCCATGGAAGAGCGAAGTCATGAGGCTTTGGCTTTGCCGTGAAGCAGTGTCGGGACCTATTTGTTTTTCGACCCTGACCCTGCCGATCTGCGTGAGGGTTGCCGCCGAATTTCACACATGTGGCAAATCCTTTTTGTTTTTGGACCCTGACCCCGCCGATCTGCGTGAGGGGTGCCACCGAATTTCAGAAATGTTTCAAATCCCATGTGTTTTTGGACACTGACCCTGTCGATCTGCGTGAGGGGCGCCAGGAAATTTCAGAAATGTGGCAAATCCTTTGTGTTTTTGGATCCTGACCCCGCCGATCTGCGTGAGGGGTGCCAGGAAATTTCAGAAATGTACCCCGCCGATCTGCGTGAGAGGTGCCACCGAAGTTCAGAAATGTGGCAAATCCCTTGTGTTTTTGGACCCTGACACCGCCGGTCTGCGTGAGGTGTGCAAGGAAATTTCAGAAATGTGGCAAATCTTTTGTGTTTTTGGATCCTGACCCCGCCGATCTGCGTGAGGGGTGCCACCGAATTTCAGAGATGTGGTAAATCCTTTGTGTTTTTGGACCCTGATCCCGCCGATCTGCGTGAGGGGTGTCAATTTTTACCCCCCCAGGAATTCTGAGAACCCTTTCGGAAGGCGCTAACCAGGGCAGTTTTCGGCTCCCCCCCCCTCGCGCGGACAGTAACAATTTACAGTAGGGAGCAGAAAGCAGTATTGTAGCAATGGGAACTGGAAACTGGAACTGGCGCAGGGAGCAGCAAGCTTAAGCCTCGCAGCCTGATGGCCCCGCAAGGGGGCCGGCGGATAATTGCGTTGTAAGTTATCAGGGGATTGGGATTGATTTCAGGCCCTCGGGCGATCACGTCTTATCTGTGTGCTAACTCTTTCATAATTTCCCATACGTGTTCTATAATTTTGTGTTTGGGTGCATGGGGGTAGGCTAGCGTCCTCATTGGGCTTCGTTGGCGACGCGTGCTATTTCGTGGCTTCCCCATTCCCCCGAACGGTGCTTGCGCTCAATATTTCTGGATTGTCTCGTATTATCCCCGAGGGCTTCGTCCGTAGCCCATTTCGCTCAGCAAACCTGGTTTCATGGAGCCTCCTCCCAAGAAACCCCGTATGGCACAGATCGTTCAGACGTCTGGGTTGCGTTCTTCGTACGCTGCTATCACCCGTTTTTAGATGGTCTTCTTGAGGAGTTGCCTGTTTCTGAGTTCTCGGACGTCAGGTGCGCAGTGAATGCATATATCGTGGAAGTGGTCACGCCGAACGGACCCGTCGTTATTCATATACTCTTGCCTTTGGAAGACGGCACCACGTTTCAATGGTCCGTTGCATCCCTTAGTGCGTTGCTCGTCCATCCGTGCGCGTGTCACCCATTGTGGGCTCGATTTCTGCACGAGTACATTGGCCCAGTGGGCGGCAAACCCAGGCGATCGAGCATCGCCGTCTGGGGCGATGAAGCGAGTGGGGGCAATCATCTGAGGCCAGACCATGTTGGTAAGTATCTCAGCGTGTATTTCGTTTTCACTGACCTCCCCGAGTGGTACCGGTCGTTAGAGCACGGATGGTTTCCAGTTGGGGTTTTGCCATGCACCAAGTTGTTGCAGGTCAAAGTTAAATGCAGCGGCGTTTTTTTCTATCAATATTTCACATGTTCTTTGCGAGGCGGTTGTGTTTCGCCACGGGGTTTCGGTTGAGCGATGGCCGAGGGAACTCGTGCGTCGTTACGTCCAAGCTCCTACGCGTGATTCAGGACGAAAGGGTTCACAAGGAGGCGAAACATGTAAAAGGGGGAGCAGGGGGCTGCTGCTGCTCCAGTTGCAAAAACGTTCACGGGCTGATGCCACACCGCCTTGCCCCATAACATGATACTTTCCACGCGTAGGGCGGTTAGCAAGGGGGGAAGAGAGTGGGGGGGAGGGAGGAGGAGGTGACAGTTCGGATCCGCATGCCGCGGCGCCCGCCCACCGCTTCAGCGGATGTTCAATGGTAGGTTGGATAGGTTGCGCGGCAATCCATATGTGGTCCATTGCGCTCACGCGTTGCCTGAAAGCTTTGATCCGCATGGTGACGCGTCAACTTGGGAGATGCGCGATGTATTGCAGGCGAAAGTCAGGGTCCTGGGGAAGTCTGATTTCGCCGAGCTTGAGCAGGCCTGCGGGCTGAATCACGAACCCGATTCCTTGCTGAACGACCGTGCATTGCGGCCTCATGTGCCGCCGATCTCAACGTGCTATTGGGATTGGATGCACATTGTGTGCGCATCTGGCGGTGTTGGACAATGCCATGTGAACAAGTTCGTCCTAACAGGTTTGGATCATAATTTGACGCTCGAACAATGGGATTATTTCTCAGCTGCCGTTCTGTCGTGAAGCACAGCCCGATTTTACTATAAATCCTTTGCGATGCTCTTGGGGCAGACGGCTCACACACGCCCTATATTTTGTTCGTGCCGCCGTCTGGAAAATTTGGTTTCGAATGATGCTGGGTTTCCAGGTCTAGCGTGTCCGGGTTTACGGGGCCTTGAACTTCTATACCCAGACGCCCTCGAGCTAGTGCAACCAAAATCATGGCGGGAGGTTTTCTCACGATGTTCGGCGTCCATGGGGACCCTTCACCGGCCTTCGGGACCGTCCAACAACGATTCGGGATGCAAAGCTGGCTTCAGGGCATGGGTCGAGACCTGCGGGTGTCGACGTTGCGAAAAAATCTTGACGTCTGGCTACGGTGGGGGCGTTCGATAAAGAATTGCCCCAGGAGGCGCCAGAGCCTGGAGGATTCCCTCTATCATGAGGGCGGCGGTGGGATCCACGGCCCGTCCACGATCGGAGTTCCACTGGCTTCCAGACCCTGGATTCCTTGTCTAAGGGTTCCTGGTCGAATGCCCACACCGTGACCACATCGGCGGGGAACTGTTTTTTTCGCTCGTTCCGGCTCCTCGGGGGCCTTCAGCGGCCTTGGGGACTGGGAAAAAATTCGGAATGAAAAACCGGTCCCGGGAACTGGGTCGAGACCCTTGGGGGTCCACATCATGCGTTGCGCGTAAGGGCTAGGAACTTGTGAGCGGGTTGCTCCCTGACACTTAGGGGCGGCTTGCTGGTTCTCAGAGAAGCGTTTTCCCCCCATCGCCCAACCAATCATGACGTCGGGGGTTTGGGGAGGGTCTACACCTCGTCGCCGATCCGGCCCAGGCCAATCCTGGGCCCACCTGGAGCTCCGAGGAGCTGATTTTTCTCCGTCCGGCGGTTTTTCATGGATTTCGGCCGATATGGGGGGCCTGTTGTCGGGGCCGGGGGCCGTCAAAAATTGATCCGGGACGCAAAACCACCCCCGGGGGAAGGGGTCAGGACATCTTGGGGCCGCGGATTGAAAAAGTCATATCGGTGGATTCGGTGTACCTGCCGCCCTGCCCAAGCCAGGAGGGCGTACACACCGATATCCCGGGTCCAGGATGCGCCTGCCCAGGAGCGGTGTGTAGGCGTATCGTCGGCTCCCTCCTCAGGAGATGGGCCTCGCCAGATGGGGCGCGGGCGCCGCCGCCGCCGCAGGCTTCGTTGCTGGCGCCTGCAGTGGCGACCGCAGCTGTTGGGAGCCTCTGCGCCGCGTCCCTGCAGGCGCCCGTCCAGGTGGTGGCCGCCACGCCGGTTTTCGCGCAGGCCGCTCCGCAGCCACATGGCGCCCTCACCAGCCGGGCGCGCTGCCCGCTGCCCCCGAACCGCGTGAGCGTCGCGCACACCGTGAGAGAGGGCGATTTGCTGGCGCTGCACTGCGCGGAGCCTTCGAAGCTGTTTCTCGGCTGCTCTTCGCGGTCGATGTCCACGCACGTGCCCTCCGAGCCCGTGTCTTCGGGGCGCTCGCTGCGAGTCTCGCCGCCGCCGACGTCGCGCCTGACGCCGGGCGCACCGCCCCAGCAGAGCCCGAGCTGGCCAGAGCCTGTAGAGCCCGAGCTGGCGACGCCGTGGCCGCCGCGCAGGCGCGCGGGCGCGTCGCCCGGCGCCGTGAGCGACGACGACGACGACGACGACGACGACGACGACGACGACGACGACGACGACGACGACGACGACGACGACGACGACGACGATGGCGACGACGACGACGGCGACGACGACGACGACGGCCACGTCGTGGCCGCGAGCGCAGGCGCGCGGGCACGTCGCCCGGCGCCGCGAGCGACGCTTCGCTGGAGTCGGTGCGCCTCGGCGAGGCGGGCGCGCGGAGCCCGCCGCCCGCGCCCGCGCCCGCCGCCGCCCCGGGCGCGGAGGCGCGGCGCGCCTGCCGCAGGCGCTGGGGGCCCGGCAGGAGGGGCGCCGGCAGCGCGGCGGGCCTGGAGCTCGGAGTCTCCCCAGACCCAGACCCCCTCCAGTTATGAAAAAATCGCGACGGGAGGTTTTTCGCTATTTTCGGCCTTTGGGGGCCCTTGCCGGTCTCCGGGACCGTCAAAAAACGACTCAGGACGAAGAACCGGTTCCGGGGAATGGGTCCAGACCCTTGGGGGTCGACGTCATGAAAAATTCATGACGTCGGGGGTCTGGGGACCCCCTCGGGTCATGAAATTATTCATTGCGTGGAGCTCCCCATATGTGCATCTATTCGCATGGACCTGTCCGCCGTGAGTGGCTAGGCGCATGAGAGCTTTCGAATATGAACGGGCTTCAGTTGTGACGGTCTGGTCATAAATCGAACTGAGAATGAGTTGGAGTGCGAATGAGCTGGGAGTCTCCCCAGAACCCCTCGGGTCATGAAGAAATCATGACGGGCAGCTTTTCGCCAGCTATTTCTGGCCTCCCAGGGGGGCCCGGACCGGCCCTCGCGGGGCTGTCAAGCAGCGGCTCAGGAAGAAGAACCAGTTCGCGGGAAGGGGTGCAGACCTCTGGGGGTCCACGTCATAGGAAATTCATGACGTCGGGGGTCTGGGTCGAAGAGGAAAAAACAAAAACGGCATGAACATAATTTTTCCCCGAACAGACACCGAAGAGGGCAGGGCTGTTCAGCAAACGCCCAGGGCCGTTTAGCAAACGCCTGTCGTCGGGGTCTGGGTGGTTTTCCTTTTTCTTCACTCTAGAGGAACAAAAAACCGCGTAAACATAAACTTTCGGCGCTCCGCGCGGATTTCTTGGATCTGAGATGGGCCCCCCTGGCGGCGCCTCTGGAGCGGGCCTGGCCCTTTCCACGCGCCAGGGAGGGGGGTCTAGCGCAGATCCAGAAAAACGCGCGGAGCGCTGAAAGTTTATGTTTATGCCGTTTTCTGCTCCTCTAGAGTCAAGGGAGGAAAAAACACCCTGATCCCGACCATGGGCGCTTGCTAAACGGCCCTGGGCGTTTGCTGAACAGCCCTGCCCTCTTCGATTTCTTCCTTGGGTGCGTTTACTAAACGGCTTCGCTTGTCGGGGTGCTCATTATGGGGGTGGATTGTCTGTCCCTTACAGTTCAGTCGGGCATGCCCCTCTTCAGAACGAACATGCAGGAATAGTAAGAAATTTGTCCGGGGACGATTGTTCGTGCTCTTTTGACTACTTTTGTTGTTTTGATCTTTTTTTATTTTTCTTATAAAAATACGCCTTTAGGAGGACATGCCCGACTTAACTTTACAGAGGAGCACGAGGTCATGATAATGGTACGCTCCAGGATTTCCAGGTATCCCAAAGTTTCCCGGGCCATGGCAATGATACGTTCCAAGTCTGTCCGCACGTGCATCTATTCGTCCACGCTGGCTGTATGCTCACGTGTCCCCGTCTGCCCTCCAGAGGACGGCTCCGCCAGAGCGGGCACGCAGGCTGCACAGCGAAATCGAGACCCACGGTTTCCGAAGGTTCCCCACGGGCTGCAGAAACGAGAGCCGCCAGTCTAGGCCTTCTAGATGGGTTCGGAGCAGCTGGGGTCGGAGGATCGCGCTGCGTCCCCGATGCATCGCCGATGCGGCTCGATGCGCAGCCCAGTTTGCTCCACGTCGACGTGGCCGATGCATCGCCGACGTCGGCGATGCATCGCCGGCGCATCACCGATGCATCGCCGATGAATCGCCGCCGCATCAGAGATATATCGGCGATGAGGCGCGATCCTCCGACCCCATCTATACGGGCCCCATCTAGGAGGCCTGTCCCCCACGGGCTGAAGAAACGAGGGCCGCCTGATACCCTGGGAATCCTGAAACGTCTCCTGAGCCAGCCCCATCATGGCATCGCTCTCGTCCAAGGAGCAGCCGCGCACGCCGCGGAAGCCGCTGGCGCCTCGTAGCCTGAGCTGACCCCGCGGTGGTCAGCGGGGCCCGACGCGGGGGAGCCCCGGGGGACCAGCGGCGGCTCCGTCCAGAGGTGGTCGGCGGGGGGCAAGGGGAGGGCAGGGCTCACCGAGCGCGCTCTACTGCTCGCAGAGTGCCTAGGATCGTACTCGCGAGCTCCCGACAAGAGCACGTGTTTGCCTCGATGTGATTGGTCGAATCATAAACTTTTGGCGTTCCGCGCGGATGTCTTGGATCCGCGCTGGGCCCCCCTGGCGGCGTCTCCGGCGCCGCCCCTGGCGCGCTCCACGCGCCAGGGAGGGGGGTCTGGCGCAGATCCAAGAAATCCGCGCGGAGCGCCAAAAGTCTATGTATATGGCGTTGTTTTCTTGTTCTACCGACAAGAGCACATGATTGCCTCGATGGGATGGATCGTAGGACCCCTGCGCCAGATCCAGGCCACTTGCGCGTAGAGTTCCTTTGCGAGCCGAGGAGCGCGCTCGTCTCACCGGGGCGAGGGGGGCGGTCGTCGGGGAAGGCAGGGCGGCCTTCTCTGGTGGGCCTCGCCGCCCCCCCCTTCTGCGCACAACCCCGTCCGCATCAGCGGGCGCGCGGTTCAAACGCCCCGTCCAACAAGCATCTAAGGGGGTTTCCGCCTGCGGGGGGGCCCCTGGGGTGGTCCACTCCAGTAGTCATAAGATGTTCTGAAGGAGAGTGGATGGAGCCTGGTTTGGGCGGTTCTGCCCGGGACGTCCTCACACTCTGCCTGGTTTGGCCCCTGGTCTGGCCCTGGTTTGGCCTGGCTTGGCCCTCCCTTCGGAAGTCTAGGCCTCCCAGATGGGATCGGAGCAGCGGGTGTCGGAGGATCGCGCCGCACCGCCGATGCATCGCCGATGCGGCTCGATGTGGAGCCCGATCTTCTCCACGCTGGCGTCGGCGATGTATCGCCGATGTATCGGCGATGTGGCCCCAGACATGTGACGTCCTGATTTTTTCAGGACGGCGTCACTGGAAGTCGCGACCCTTTCCCTGGACCGGTTTTTCGTCCTGAGTCGTTTTCTGACGGTCCCGAGGCCCGGCGAGGGCCCCGCAGGGCTGCAAATAGTGAAATCTTGCCTTCTTTTTTTCCTACCTAGGCTCTGCCTAGAAGGGTTCTTACTGTGTTTGCTTAAAGGGGCCGGGCAGTGCTTCCTTCCCCGTGCGGTTCCCCCAGGATCCGCCCCGCGGTTCCCCCAGGTACGTCTCCTTAGCTTAGCGTTGCTTATCTCATCTTAGCTTAGCTTATTTCATCTTAGCTTAGCTTGGCTTCATCTTAGCTCAGGTTTCTCTTAGCTTAGCTTAGCTTCATCTTAGCTTCGCTGAGCTTTTTCATAGCCAAGCATAGCCAAGCATAGCATAGCATAGCATAGCGCAGCATAGCATAGCATAGCATAGCATAGCATGGCATAGCATGGCATGGCATGGCATGGCATAACATATCATAGCGCAGCTTAGCATAGCACAGCATATCAGATATTAGCATCGCATAGCGCAGCCTGACATAACATAGCTTAGCATATCATAGCATAGCATAGCATAGCATAGCGCAACATAGCATAGCATATCATACCATAGCATAGCGCAGCATAGCATGGTATAACATAGCATAGCATAGCAACTAATGCTGCTTTCCTGGGTGCCCCAACTTCTAGGTAGGGTCGTACTGGGGTCATTTTTTCGACGCGATCATGTCTGAGGCGCGATCCTCCGACCCCATCTCTGCTCCGACCCTGTCTAAGGAGGCCTCCTAAGTTCGAAAGTCAGACGTTCGCCCCGCCGCAGCCCGCAAGAGGCGGCGGGGCCTCTTCGGCAGGCCGCCGCCCCCCGCCCCGGGCTCTGCTGCTCCTCGTGCGCACCACCGGGTAGGAGGAGGAGGGGGAGGAGGAGGAGGGGGAGGAGGAGGAGGAGGAGGAGGAGGAGGAGGAGGAGGAGGAGGAGGAGGAGGGGGAGGAGGAGGAGGAGGAGGAGGAGGAGGAGGAGGAGGAGGAGGAGGAGGAGGAGGAGGAGGAGGAGGGGGAGGACGAGGAGGAGGAGGAGAAGGAGGAGGAGGATTGTAAGCCCCAAGCTCTTCCACGCTGTTGCAGTCAACCCTCCCCCTAAGTCCTTTCGGCACAGGCCCCGAACATGATTTCTTTTCACTGCGGGCAGAACCCCGTTGGATGACAACCGATTGAACATCTTCAAAGCACCATTATTTGGACGTCAGCGCCGCGAATTAACGTGTCTGTTGCGTCCCGTCAATCCTGAAAAGTATTGAAGCACAGTTTTGGGGACACCATTACCGCGAATCAGCGAGACTGTCGCGCTCCGACTCCCAGATCGTGCCACAGCATAATCTCTGGCACGTCAACCACAGGACTCCCAGAAACTGCTGTCAAGTGTTAAGACGAGAGGGCACGGCGCAAAGAGCGGGATCCACATTTTGGAAAGGAGCCGCCTTCCATGCGCGAAACCCTTGTGAACGTTTAGGTCGAATGTGCGCAGCGCTACGGCGTGAGTCACGTTTTGAAAATGAGCTGCCCTCCACCCGTGAAGCCCTTGCAGCTCTGAGTGCGAATGAGCGCGGCTCGATGGCGAGGGCCACATTTTGAACACCGCCCCCCTCAGACATCAAGCTCCAGGACCATAACTTGTGGGGTAGTCTCAGGTGAAGCGCCCATCCGCCCTACCGACCCGTCTCGGGGTCCGGGGCAGTGATGATGCTGCTGATGATGTTGATGATGATGATGATGATGATGATGCTGATGATGATGATGTTGTTGATGATGATGGGAAGGAGGAGGAGGAGGAGGAGGAAGAGGAGGCGGATCCAGTGATGATGGCCAGCTCCGAATTTGTTGTGCACGTCGAATCCAGAGCTGAAAAACAATGGTGTTGCGAGAGCGTCACCTCGTTGCCGCCGCCACCACCGCCGCCGTTGTCACATGCCGTCAATTCCTATTCACCCAGCCTCCGACATATCACTCCCCCCTTACTCCTGCCATCTTCTCTCCCTCGTTACATGCCTCCCCTCCTCGCGGTTGTTGCCCCGAAGCTTCCCCGACGGCTTCCTTGAACTTCACAGGGTATTCGATGTAGGCGTTTCCACTGCGGCACCACAGGGCTTCCCAAGAAGTCCCTGCGGTTTGGGCAAGCGGTTGGCGTCAGAGGCCTGTGCGTCTCACGACGCCTCGCTGGCGCCACCCGCATCTGCCCTCCTTTCCCGCCCGCTCCTGCGTCGAGCTCCAGGCTCTCCACGGGGCGCCACAGGATGTCAACGCAGCAGCTCCCCGCAGCCCCCAGACCTCCCCCATGTCCGAGGCCTCCCCGGGCTTTGGAGCCCCGGGAGGCTTGCCAGGGGAGCATCCTGGCTTTCTCCCTGCGAAAAAAACACGGCGCGCGACACCGGAAACAAAAAAACACGGGGAGCGGACGCCCGAGCGCTGGCAAGCGCTAGGCGCTCCTCGGGGCCCCCGCGGGCTCCCCGGGAACCTCCTGTGGGGCTTTTGCTTCTTGCTTGCGGCGGGGCTCCTCGGGGAGCCTCCTGCCCAGACCCCCGACGTCATGAATTTTTCATGACGTCGACCCCAAGCGGTCTGGACCCTTTCCCCGGGACCGGTTCTTCGTCCTGAGTCGTTTTTTGACGGTCCCGAGGGCCGGTAAGGGCCCCCAGAGGCCAAAAATAATGAAAAACCTCCCGTCGTGATTTTTTCATAACTCGAGGGGGTCTGGGTGGACCACCCTGCGCAAGAGAAGCCCGCGCGACACCGGAGAAAAGAGCACGGGGAGCGGACCCCGCCGAGCGCTGGGGCAGGCCGGGCGGGGCTGCATGCGCGCCCCCTGGGGGCCTCCCAGCGCAGGCGCCTCCCGCAGGGCCAGGGGGCGCCCACGCAGTGGAGGCCCCGGCCAAGAAGCAGCCTGCCTGCCTCTGCAAGAGCGGTTTTTTGAAGGCAGAGCTGCCTCTTCAAAACATGGTCTTACCCTGCAAGAGCGGTTTTTTGAAGGCAGAGCTGCCTTCAAAACATGGCCTTGCCCTGCAAGAGCGGTTTTCTGAAGGCAAGGCAGATCTGCCTTGTAAGAACTGTTTTATGAAGGCAGGGCTGCCTTCAAAGCATGGCCTTGCCCTGCAAGAGCGGTTTTCTGAGGGCAGATCTGCCTTGTAAGAACGGTTATTTGAAGGCGGAGCTGCCTCTTCAAGACATGGTCTTACCCTGCAAGAGCGGTTTTCTGAAGGCAGATCTGCCATGTAAGAACGGTTTTTTGAAGGCAGAGCTGCCTCTTCAAAACATGGTCTTACCCTGCAAAAAAATTGTTTTTTGCGGGCAGATCTGCCTTGTAAGAACGGTTTTCTGAAGGCAGAGCTGCCTTCAAAACGTGGTCTTACCCTGCAAGAGCGGTTTTCTGAGGGCAGATCTGCCTTGTAAGAGCGGTTTTTTGAGGGCAGAGCTGCCTTCAAAACATGGTCTTACCCTGCAAGGGCGGTTTTCTGAGGGCTGATCTGCCATGTAAGAACGGTTTTTTGAAGGCAGGTCTGCCTCCAAAAGACCGTTCTTACAGAGTACACCTTGGGCGATGCTTAAGAAAACTCAAGTTTTCGGCCAGAGTCTCGATTTGTCTTAACGTTTCAATGTGAATCCTAAGATTTCAATGGAAATGTTGTGTTTTTATCCAAGTTCTGAGACTATGAATTTCTTAATCCATGATTTCTTAAGCATTTCGCAGGGGGTAGAGCAGGCTTGCCTCCAGGGGGGCCCTGGGCTCCTTGGGCTGCGAAGCTTCTGCCCCGGAGAGAGCGCGGCGCCCCCACGCCACAGGTCAGGAGGGGAAAAAAAAAACACACAGACACAATGAATCGTCGATTCCCAGAAAATATGGGGAAATATGGGAAGTGGGGGGGAAGAAAAAAAAAAACAGAAAAATACCGGAAAATGTGGGGAATCGTTTTATTTGTGTGTATTTGTTTGTGTGTCCCAGTTTCCCTTCAACAGAGCAGTGGACGTCCTGGGGTCTCAGGGTT
This sequence comes from Prorocentrum cordatum, assembly GCA_963575745.1. Classification (NCBI taxonomy): domain Eukaryota; class Dinophyceae; order Prorocentrales; family Prorocentraceae; genus Prorocentrum; species Prorocentrum cordatum. Next base: position 143,577 of record CAUYUJ010017653.1, on the reverse strand, counting down.
GGATTTCTCGTGGAGGGTCTGCTGTGATCGAGCCCCTCCTGCAGGAGCTCCCTGCGCGCCTCCCGAGAGCCTCCCAGGGGGGTCCAGGGCGCAGGGAGGCTGCCCACGGGCCTCCGTCGAAGAAGAGAAAACGGTAGACTCATAAACTTTTGGCGCTCCGCGCGGGTTTCTTGGATCGGCGCTTGGGCCCCCGTGGCGGCGCCTCCATCGCCGCCGCTGGCGCGCTCCACGCGCCAGGGAGGGTGGTCCAGCGCAGATTCAAGCAATCCGCGCGGAGCGCCAAAAGTTTGTGTTTATGGCGTTTGTTCTTTTTGTTTCATTGTTTTTAGTATCGACGTATATAATTTGTTGTGTATTCGGGTTAGGTGGGGGTGGTCTGGCAGGTAGTCAGGCCTTGCCATTCCACGCCGCCGCATCTCGACCAGCCACCCCTCCCTCGCGAAGCTTCCCAGGCGCGTCCCGATTCTTGCCAGAGCGCCCAGGAGGCCTTCTGGGGCCCTGCGCAGGAGGATTGCCCGCGCTGGAGACTTCCCCCTGACGCCCCAGGGTCGCCCCGTGTGCTTGCCTGCCGCACTGGCACGACACGAGCCTGCCGTAATATCGACGGATCCTCGATCGACCGATCCTTGATCGATCGATCGACGACGACGCGAGCGACGCGGGCCGCCGCGGCGGCATCGTCCCCGCCGCGCTCCGGCGACGCCCCCGACGAGCTGCACTCGGCGGCGGCGCCGAGCCTCAGTGGGCTTGGGAAGGTAGAGACGTGGCTCAGGAGGGGGAAAAACACACAGACACAATGAATCGTCGATTCCCCCAGAAAATATGGGACAATATGGGAAGTGGGGGGGAAGACAGAAACCCAGAAAATACCGGAAACTATGGAGGATCTGTTTATTTGTGTGTATTTATTTGTGTGTCCTGGGGCCCCTTCAGTGGCGCCCAAACCTGCCTCCAAGGCGCGGTCCCCGCGGCCCCCCCTCTGCCGGGGGCGGTGGCCTCCGCGGGGCCCCCGTGGCCAGCCAATCCGGAAACCAGACACCACTCAGGCGATCGCCACCATGGAGGGTCAGGAGGAAAAGAAACACACAGACACAATGAATCGTCAATTTCCCCGAAAATATTGGAAAATATGGGAACTGGGGGGGAAGACAAAAACCCAGAAAATGCCGGAAAATGTGGGGAATCTTTTTATTTGTGTGTATTCATTTGTGTGTCCCAGGGCCCCTTCAAAGGGGGCGTGGATTAGCGACGGGTCACGTTTCCACGGGGAATCGCGGATTTCAGCCGCCGACCGAGGCGGCACCGGCCGCATTTGGGGGAGGGCACCTCCCCCGATCCATGGGTGTGGCGACCGCGCGCCAAATCCACGGATCGCTAATCCACGTTTGCGCGCCTCCGAACCACACCGCAAGCTCCGCAAAAATTGCTCAAACAGAGTCTGGGACGATCTTTTGATTGTTGTAGGATTGTGGTTGACTATGCTTTGACACTTTTTTAGATCTTTCAGCCCAAATGCGCCTTTGGGAAGACACGCCCGACCTGACGCAAGCTCCGAGAACCACGGCTGCTGTCGCCTGTCGTGGCCCGCGCAGCAGGCCGCTGCTTTGCACCGAGTGGGCTCTGCTCGGCGTCACCCCAGCATACTTATACTAGATGTGCGTCGCCCCCCCCCAGGGGGCGACGCGCGCTCCGAGAAATCTTCTGGTGTATGTGTCGTGGCGGGCGCTCTCTGGCCACACCGCTCGGGAAACGACTTACTGCAAGATGGGTATACCATATGGTCGGATCGGACGCGCGCCTCCAAGGAGGACATATGGTATTAGTATGCCTCTGTGCGTCCCATTCCCAGAGATCCGATGCCATTTTTTTTTTTCAATACGGGGTCCCCGGAAGTCTCGACCCGTTCCCCAGGACCGGTTTTTCGTCTCCTGAGTTGTTTCTTGACGGTCCCAGGGCCCGGCGGGGGCCGCCAGAGGCCGAACATCGAGAAGCACCTCCGTCTTGATTTTGTTAATGCGTTGGAGGTCTGGCCCTGTTGCCGCCTCATCGCGGGGCTGGTCGCCGCCCCCGGCAGAGGGGGGGCTTCGGGCACAGCGGGCTGGCCCACACCGAGCCGCTCCCCCTCGGGTGGAGGACCGCCCGGGGCCAGGGGCGGCCTCCTGGCCGACCCCTGGCATTATGCTGCTCCCGTCGCACCTGCGGATCACATCCCAGAAATGGCTTCGAGCACCCAGGAACGCACCCTGACATGCTCGCGTCGTAAAAAAAGTCAGGACGGCAAGTTTTCCGCTATTTTCGGCCCTTCGGGGCCCTCGCCGGGCCTCGGGACCGTCAAAAAACGATTCAGGACGAAAAACCGGTCCCGGGGAAAGGGTCGAGACTTCAGGGGCGCCGTCTGAGTATCGAAGACGCGTCCAACGAGTATCGCATCCCAGGGCCCGACACATGTGAACCTTCCAGTGTCGGTACTTTCCTGGTGCTCGAAGTTCGTTCTGGTGATCAAGGCTAAAGTAGGCTGGAACATCATAACCCTAGCATCGAGTCGGGCACGTCCCTCTACAAGAGGAGTATTCAAAACAAAGCCAACAACAGAATAGGGTTACGATTTTCGATTCTATGTGTTTAACGAATATGCCCCAAATCCGCCTGTAGGAGGACATGCCCGACCTAACCTAGCAAACCATCCGCTTCCATGACTCGGGGTCCCTCTACGGGAATATTCAGGAATAGTCAAAAATAGTATGTGGACGATCTCCTTGTTTTTACACATATATATATATAGCATGTTTGAAAACATGTCGTCCGAGATCCGCCTGTAGGAGGACGTGCCCGACCTAAGCTTCCCCGCCCCACGCCAGCCAACACGCCTGCAGCCTGACTTCGATCTCGCGTGGGCGGACAGCCCTCCGCCTGGCCGCCGCCGTGCGTGGCGCCGCCGCGCGAGGGCGCTCCCCGCCCTTCCCCCCCCCCTCTGCGGCCGCCCTCCTCTGGCCCTCCCCCCTCTTGCCTGCGGGACACTTCGCAACGCCGTAGCCTTGTGTGTTCGTCTACACGTTCTCTAAACTCAGAGATTTTTCACGAGCCTCTGTGGCGCAGTTGGTTGGCGCGTAGGTCTCATAATCCTAAGGTCGTGAGTTCGAACCTCACCGGGGGCACTAAGTGGAGAACCAGGGCATCGATCCCTGTGCCTCTCGCATGCTAAGCGAGCGCTCTACCATTTGAGCTAGATCCCCGTTGGGATGGTCTCCGGGGGGGGTTGCTCTCTCCACCCTCTCTGAGCATCGGCCGGGGGCGTTGCTAAGGGGGGGGGGTCGCCGCATTCCATCGCCCGCTGGGGTTGGAATGCCGCCCCTGCGTGGATCGCTCCCGCCAAAGTTCCCCCGAAAGGGGGAGCCTAGGCGGGACGCGCGAGCGGATCGCCTCTGCCGCGCCGCGGCGAAAAAGTGAGCGGACAGCCCTCACTCCTGTCTCAGAGCCTTGCTGGTGCACATGTGCGCGCATGCAACTGCAGTTTACCATGCGAGCCTCTCCAACTAATGGTGTCGGCGTGCATCGGTTTACCGCAGTCGCGTGAGGGAGGTACAAGTTCGTTGCGCTTCGCGTGTCCCCACCAGCCCATCCAGCCACGCTGTCCAGGCGAGATGCATCGATGCGTGGGGTCACGCGGTTGAAAACAAGCGGAGGAGGATCAGTAGGAACTTGGACATTTGGAAGAGACGCATCAACGTATGAGGAGCACCCCCGTTCTTATTGGAGGATCGTTGCGGCCGTCTGGAGTCATCTAAGAATGTTCTCAGTAATGTAGAGGTCCTCTTGAACTGAAGTATCGAAGACGCCTACGGCGAATCACCGCCGCCCCCTGTCTTTGGAAACAGCCACGTGGCCAAGCTTTGGGCCGAAGCTTGGCGACGCTATTAGAATGTGTGCTTCCCCAGCCCTTGTGACCCTTCTGGGGGGGAACACTGGAGTGAGTAAGAACAAGGAGGACGAGGAGGAGGAGGAGGTGGAGGGGCATAGCGGCATAGCGTGCCGCCAGGGCATAGCGTTTCGTTTGCATGCCGTAGCCTCTCGCCAGGGCTGCCGCCGCGACACGCCATGCAACAGTTTCTGGCCGCATGTACTTACACATTGGAAGATGCGATTATTGAAGCGCGTGCAAGAGGAGCATAAGAGGGCGTAGCTTGGTTCAAGCCTGGCCTCAAGCCTGCGCACAGCCACTGTTGCAGAGTGGCCGTGCAGCTTGTGGGCGGCCAGGAAGCCAATGCCCGTTTTGAGGCTCCATCGCCTCCCTGTCAGTGCTTGTTGTGGCGGCGTCCTAATGGAGCTGCGATATAAGGGCGTGCCACCTGAGGACTCTGAACCGCCAGGGAGCCATTCGATCAGCAGCTAGGCCAATGGAGACCAGGATATGGGACAGCTGAGTACAAGCAACTCGTGACATTGGGGGGAGGGGGGGAGCGAAAGGAGTTCCGCTCAAACCTTGAAGAAAGAGCCACTGCCGTTCGGAGCATCTTGCTCGTTATTCCCACTGCTTTTCGTTCTCCGACTGCCCCTCGGGCTCCTCCTTCTCCTCCTGCTCCCCCCTGGCCGTACTTGTTTTTCTTTCCTGGTCTTGGCCGCCTGCGTCCTCTTCTATTTGGCGGCCGCGTGTGTGTACTCCCCCAGCAGTGTTTTTCCCATGAACACACAGAGGAGAGATGAGAGGAGGAAGGAGGAGTGAGGGAAGGCGAGCGAGATGAGGCGGGCATGTGCCCGCCAGCAGTTGGGGGGAGGGGAGGGCCGAAAGGAGCTCCGACCCGACCCTGAAGCACCACGCGGAGCCCTGAAGGTCTCCGCTTCCTTCTCTAGGGCCAGCTCTTCGTCACGAGCGGCTTTTGTGACGACCCAGGGGCCCTGACAGGGCCCCCCCTCCCCCCCACCAGGAGGACGAAGACGGCCAGGCGCGTCCCGTCATGCCTCCTTCACGACGCGGGGAGGTCTGAGCTCTCCGCCGCCGCCTCTCTGGACCTCTCCTGGGGTGCGCCTCGACCAGGAGTT
>CAUYUJ010017653.1:103540-133540 GCA_963575745.1 Prorocentrum cordatum | reverse complement strand
TGGCCGCCTCGGATTCGAACATGGAGGTGGGGACCCCGTTGGGAGGGCCCCCCGCTCGAGATGTGCTCGCCATTCACGCACGGACGAGGCTCCCGCTCGAGACATCCTCGGGATTCAGGTCCCCCGATGTCACCAAACCTGTGTGTTCACATGTCTCTCGGATGGCCGCGTCGGATCACAGCATGGAAGCGGGGACACAAAAAAGGGAAAGGCCCCCGCTCGCGGCCTCCTCGAGATTTGCTCGCAGACGAGACTCCCGCTCGATACCTCCCGTGGAGGAGGAGGAGGAGGAGGAGGAGGAGGAGGAGGAGGAGGAGGAGGAGGAGGAGGAGTCGGAGGAGGGAGGAGGAGGGAGGAGGAGGGAGGAGGAGGAGGAGGAGGAGGAGGAGGAGGAGGAGGAGGAGGAGGAGGAGGTCCTCGGAGCATGGAGGGGGGGAGGCGCCTGCCGGAGCGTGCCGCGCCACTCGCACACCGGCGAGGCTTCCTCTCGAGCCTCCCTCGGGCGTCCGGCCCCCCACGCGTCACCAGGCCTGGCCCTGCGTGGCTGCCCGGCGGCCGCCTCGGATCCGAACACGGAGACGGGGACCCCACAGGGACGGGCTCCCGCTCGAGAGTCCCTTGCGGTTTGCTCACACACCAGTCTTCCGCTCGAGGCTTACGCAACGTGAGGTGGCAAAGATGCGAGTGAGTGTGCGCGATGATGATGATGTTGCTGATGATGATGATGATGATGATGCTGCTACTGATGACGATGATGCTGATGATGCTGATAATGATGATGACGATGATGATGGTGATGATAATGATGATGATGATGATGATGATGATGATGATGATGATGATGATGATGATGATCATGATGATCATGATGATCATGAGGAGGAGGATGAAGATGAGACTGATACTGATAATGATAAGAATGGTCATTATGCTGGTGCTGCTGGTGCTATGGCGATGGTGATGATGCTGCTGCTGATGGCGATGATGATGCTGATGATGATGATGATGATGATGATGATGATGATCATGAGGAGGAGGATGAAGATGAGACTGATACTGATAATGATAAGAATGGTCATTATGCTGGTGCTGCTGGTGCTATGGCGATGGTGATGATGCTGCTGCTGATGGCGATGATGATGCTGATGATGATGATGATGATGATGATGATGATGATGATGATGATGATGATGATAATGAAGGTGGCGGTGATGATGATGGTGGTGGGAGGGCGATGGGGGGAGGAAGGGCGGGGGGCAGGTTCCTTATTCTACGCGGGTTGTGATGAGGAGAACAAGAAGTTTGTTGTTGTTGTTGTTGTTGTTGTTGTTGTTGTTGTTGTTGTTGTTAGGAAACAGACCCTCACTCAGGATGCGGGGAACTCCGAACAGGGTATTCAAAAAAGCAAGAGAGAGAGAGAGAGAGAAACAGAGAGAGAGAGAGAGAGAGACAACGAGGCTCACGGGACGATTTCCGCTCCGGATTTGAGCATGGAGGTGGGGACCCCATTGAGAGGGGCTCCCGCTCGAGACTCCCTCGTGGTTAACTTACAGGCGAGTGAGCGCCCGAGACTTTTTCCAGTCTGCCCACCAAACATGTGTTATGACATAGTCTCCTGGTGGCCAACCCGGAGTCGCACATGGATGTGGGGAAGCGCCACAGGGAAGTGTTCTTGCTCGGGACTGCCTATCGATCCGCCCACAGACGATGCTCCCGCCCGAGACTTGCTCAAGGCGAGTTGGTGAGTGTGTGCGTGAGCGTGTGCGGTAGTGATGATACTGATGATGATAATGATGATGATGATAATGATGATGTTGATGATGATGATGATGCTGATGATGATGATGGTTATGATGATTATGGTGATGGTGATGTTGATGGTAATGGTGATGATGATGTTGATGACGATGATGATGATGATGATGATGCTGATGATGCTGATGGAGATTATGATGCTGATGATGATGATGCTGATGATGATGATGATGCTGAGGATGATGATGATGATGATGATGATGATGATGATGATGATGATGATGATGATGATGATGGTGGTGGGAGGGCGCTGAGAGGAGGAAAGGTGGGGGGTGCGGTTCTCTCTCTCTCTCTCTCTCTCCTGCGCGGGGTGCCCTGAGAAAGCAATAGCCCAACTCAGGGTGCGGGGGGCAAGGCCCCCACGGAGGATGTCGGGAGCAAGACCCCACCCAAGGAGGTGGGGAGCAAGACCCCAAGCTGCCACGAAGGACCAAAGTTAAGTCGGGCGTGTCCCCCTACAGGCGAATGTCGGACGAAAAATAAAACATACTCCAAGAATGCTCCAAAATGGAGAAAAATACCCAAACAATAGTCCCCAGACTATTTGTTGACTATTCTTGAATACTCCCCCTGTAGAGGGACACGCCCGACTGAAGACCAAAGGGACTCAAGGGATGATGGCCGCCTCGGGTTCGGGCAGGGAGGGGGGGGCCCCAGTGCGGAGGGGCTCTTGCTCGAAGCGCCCTCACGGCCCAGTCGCAGACGAAGGGCCGTCCGTGCCAGCATGTCGGCCTGCTCGGGAAGGAGGCTCCTGCTAGAGTTACGAGTCGGGCATGTCCCTCTACAGGAGGAATACCCACAAGTAGTAACAGAATCGTCTGGGAACGATTCTTCTACTATTTTTGAATCTTTGTTGGGTATGTTTCTGCTCTTTCTGCATTCTCCTACAAAATCCGCCTGTAGGAGGACATGCCCGACCCAACGCTAGAGACTTCCTCTAGATTCGTTGAGTGCGTCGCGCGGAAGTCTCGAGCGGGAGCCCTTTTCCCTCTGGGGTTTTCGCCTCACGTTGGCAATCTGAGGCGGCCATCGAGACACTGGGAGCCTGGATACCGAAGCAGTCCAGAGTGCTAGCCTCGTTCCTGAGCACACTGAATGGGTGTCTCTGGCGCTCGCCTGTAAGTGAATCGTGAGGAAAGCTCGAGCGGAAGTCCCTGCATATGTGCCCCCCGCTTCCTGTCATTACTGCGAGGCGGCCATCCTGATTACCTGTAAAAGCAGAGTCTGAATCTGGAGAGACTCTTGAGCGGGAGCCTTTGTCCTTTGCCGGGCGTCCTTTGTCATCCGAGGCGGGCATCCTCAACCAAGCATGTAGAGGACTGACGGATACCAGACAGTAGCAGAGCCCTTGTAGTCCCAAGGACGACGATGATGATTACCCCCACATAGTTTGCACGATTATCATGCGGGGGGTCTTACCGTCGGAGTAGAATTTGTTGGTCCTCCAGAGACTTCGTGGAAGACCCCCGGGGACTTCCGGAGATGGGGCCTCCTTAGGGCCTCGCGTCGCCACGGCTGGATTCACGCTCGAGGTCCTGGCCAGAGATCGCGCCGCATAGCCTGTGGGAAAAGCACACACGCACACCGTTGGAAACAAAAACACACAAAAAACAAAAACTCGGTGGGCAAACAAACACAGTGTGTGTGTTTTCCCACAGTGAGTGTGTGTGTGTGTGTGTGTGCGTGTGTGTGTGTGTGTGTGTTCCCCACCAACACAGTCACATAGATTATACCACTACCTGGGCCAGGCGTGGCGCGCTGGACCGTCGTTCTGGACTTCTTCGGCACTGGTGGGCTCCCGTGGGAGCCTACTGACCGTGCGCCTTCTCGCATTTCGAGGTGGTGTGGTTGTGATCAGTGTGGAGCAAAGCTTGCACCTCACAGTCTACACCACGTAGTTTATTCCTCGTAGCTTGCCCCGCGTACCTTGCACCACGTAGCGCACACCACATAGCTTACACCACATTGCCACCGAACTTGTCATAGTGTGTCTCGCAATGCATGTTGCCCAGACGCCAGATTTCTGAGGCACGGCCTTGCCCACCTGGTCTGAGCCTAGAGCCATACGGTGCCGTTAGCGGTGGGCGCATCGTATCGCATCGTAACGTTATCACATACAGTGTACCACATAGCTTGCACACCTACAGTGCATACGTTGCTGTTTGGGGTTCGCGCTGGCAAACCTGTTAGTTGTGGTGTGTCGGGCCTCCATGGCCCTCGTCGCCACGTATGTATTCGAATTGAGATCCATGTCAGAATGCGTTCTAGGATCGGTCTTGGTGCCGATCTTGATGGGGGGCAGAGTGGACAGTCTTGTGGGGCATTGAACGCGAGCGCTCTCGCTCATTGCGGGCTCCCGCAGAGCCTCATCGCGTGCGGGTTGCGCTTGGCTGCGGTGCCTTGCAGCTGTTGACACTATGTTCTGAAGCCAGCCGCAACGAGACAGCATTCTGCTCGGGTCCCCTGAAGTATGTCAGCGCAGAGAGTATTTGAGTTATGTGAGACCTCGCTGCTGCGGTGGACATTCAGGCAGGTGCCGCTTGGGGTCTTCGGAGGCGTCTTGGCGCCCCTCGGGAGCTCCCGTGATTTCCTGAGGCTTTTTCTGTGGCGGGGGGCGCCTCGTTCCGTGCGGAGGCCGTGTTCGGCGAGGGCGCAGTGAGCCCTGGGCCTGCCAGGGGCCCCTGTGCGCCCGCAGGCCGTCCCTGGCCGCCTGCGAGCCAGGAGTCTCTTGGAAACTTTCGACGTCGTCGACAGCACTGCAGCAGGAGCTCGACCACAAGAGACTTCCCACAAGAAGCCCAGCCCCGAGACCCCGAGACCCCTGGACGTCCATGGGTTTTTGGTCGTGGGAGCCGCATGCTCCCCATGCAAGAAACCGTCGAAGCCCAAGACACCCAGGCCACCCTGGAGGCAGGCAGGGTGCGTTTTTTTGTTGGCATGGGCTTCCACCGCGGGGACCCACCCGACAACGCGCGAACGCCTGCGACCTCTCGCAGCCCCCGTGGTTCTCCCTGCGGCCCGCCGGGGGCCCCACCCCCTGCGGCCGGCTCCCTCCTTCCACGCCACTCTCTCTCTCTCTCTCTTTCTATCCCCCCCTCTTGTTCTCTCCCTCCTCCTCCCCCTTGTCCCCTCCCCCATTCCCCTGCCTCCTCCCCTCCCCATCCCTCCCCATCCCCTCCCTTCCTCACCTCTCCCCTCCCCTCTCCGCCGGGGGCCTTCCGGGCCACCGGAAACCCTTGGACATGCGGCGAGGCGACAGCGGCGGCGGCCGCCACGACGCCGGCGGCCATGGCGGCGGCAGCCGCGGCGACGGCGGCGGCGACGGCGCCGGCGAGGCACGACGACGACGAAGGGCCCCGCGGAGCCTCCTGCGGCCGCCTTGGCTCCAGCGCCGGCCTTCCCCTGCGCTGCAGAGGGGGCGCCGTGTGCGCAGCAGCGCTCCCGTCTGCGCGCCGCGCGCGGGGGCCCCGGCACCGCCCATGGAGGACAGATCGATCGATCCTCCAGCGATCGGGGATCCATCGATGCACGGTCGAGCTCTGGGGAGTGATCCTCCAGATATTCTTTTGCAAGCCGCCCCCCCACGCCCCAGTCGGAGTCCACCGCCCAGGGCCACCTGCATTGTACACCTTAGGCGATGCTTAAGAAAACTTTTTTTTTTGGCCAGAGTCTTGATTATTCTTAATGTTTCAATGTAAATCCTAAGATTTGACTGGAAACTTTGGGTTTTTACTCAAATTCTGAGACTATGAATTTCTTAACCCATGATTTCTTAAGCATTTCGCAGGGTGTACCAAGGACCACGGTCCAGGGATGTAATCTTGCATGCTAGACCCACGACTACGGTAGGTTCGTGTCGTGTCGACCGGCGGGGACCCTGCGAGCGGCGTGCAACGTTGAACGCCGCGGGCGGCCCAGAATCGTTCGATGTGGAACGATTTGGACGTTTCGGAAACGGCCGATCGCTCAAGGTTGAAGGATCCCCGCGGTGTCAGAAACCCACGCCGAAGCCGGCAGGACACGAACTTGGCGCAGCACCCTCTCCCGCCCCCCCTGCAAATTCTTCGATCGGAATGAGGGTCTGTGGACCGCTTGCGGCCTTCCTGGCTTCCTTGGCCGCCTAAGGCCTCCAAGAACCTTCAGAGGCCGTCGGGGGTCGTCGTCGTCGTCGTCGTCGTCGTCGTCGTCGTCGTCGTCGTTGCCGTCGTTGCCGTCGTCCTCGTCGTCGCCGTGCGTTGTCGTCGTCGTCGTCGCTGTCGTCGTCGTCGTCGTCGTCGTCGTCGTCGTCGTCGTCGGCCGCTGCATCATCGACATCGTGGTCATCGACGTCGCCTGGAGGTTCTTGCTCGAGCAAACAGGTCCCCAACTACTCGATCCAGCAGCTCGATCGTCGGCCGACGACGGCGACGGCGACGGTTGCAGTGCAACCGACAACCACGACGACGGCCACGACAAGGACAGTGACCATTGCGACGACCACGACCAAGACGTCACCACGACCACGATCACGGCAACGACGTCGACACCGTCCAGGACGACGATCACGACCCATCCGACGATCCCTGCGACGGCCCTCGGCGCCCAGCCCTCGGCGGCCGTCGGCGGGCGCAGCCTCGCCGAGAGGAGCCCGGCGCCGTCCCGCTCGGGCAGCTGCTCGCGGCAGCCCTCGCCGCGCACGAGCGCGCGGACGCCGCGAGCAGGCCCCGCGCGCCCTCCGCCGATCAGCCGCCCTGCATCGCCCGGGGAGGACGCCTGGCGACTGCGACGACCGACGAGAGGCCGATGGGATCCCCTGACGGCGACGGCGACGGCGGCTGCCAATCACGACGACGACGGCGGCGACGTCGACGGCGATGACGACGGCGACGACGTCTGGCGACGACGCCGACGACGACGACGCCCGACGCCCGACGCCCGACGCCCGACGAACGACGACGACGACGACGCCCGGCGACCGACGACCGACGACCGACGACCGACGGTCGACGACCGGCAATGACGGCGACGACGACAACGACGACAAACGTCGACGGCGACGGCCGCCCCGCCGCCGCCGTTGCCGTCGATAGATCGAGGATTCGAGGATGGTGTTCGAGGAGCAAGGTCTGTCGCCCTTTCCGGGAGCCTCTGGGGAAAGTTCTCGTCGGTATTGCTGGCTCGGCGGGGTTTCTTCGAATTGCAACACATAATGAAGCTCACGATGGATCCAGGGTTTTTATTTAGACCTCCTATGCCGCCGCCGTCGCTGTCGATCCAGCGACGACGGCTCCCGACGGCAACTGCGGTGGCGGCGGTGGGTGGTGGCGGCGGTGGTGACGACGACCGCAGTTTGGACGAGCGACGACGTCATCGGTCGATCGATGTTCGAGGATCGGGGCTCGAGGTTTTGTGCGAGCGTTGACGTTCTGAGGCCTGAGGATCGAGGCCCTCGGCGCGGACCGAACCCCAAGGCTCGTGAGGTTTTCGAGGTGCTCGAGGCTTCTGGCGATCCTTCTCGAGGACCGCCGCGCTCGAGGGCCGAGGCCCGAGGATTGACGTCGTGGCTCTCGTCCGACGCAAGCGGCCGGCCCGGCAGGGGCGTTGCCTCAGAGCTTGCCTCTGCGCGGGAGCACCTGGCGGAGATCTCTCCCTGCGGGGGGGCCGCCGCCGTCGCCGTCGCCGTCGCCGCCGACGTCGCCGTTTTCGCCGTTTTGGCCAGCGTCGTGGCCGTCGCCGTCGTGGTCGCCGTCGTGGTCGTGGCCGTCGCGGTCGTCGCTCCAGTAATCGTCGTGGTCGTCACCGTCGGCATGGCTTCGTCGTCGCCGTGGTCGACGCCGACGGCGTCGCCGCCTTCGCTGCCGTCGCCGTCGCCGTCGCCGTCGCCGTCGCCGTCGCCGTCGCCGTCGCCGTCGTCGTCGTCGTCGTCGTCGTCGTCCCTCGGATTGGATTTTCGGTCCAGGCCGCTGTCTGATTACCCAGCAGCGCGGAAATGGTACCCAGAGGTCGAGTCTGGGAAGAAACGCCAGGATCGAATAAACCACGTAACCACGTTCTCGGAGATCTGGGTCCGCCTGACCGTTCTCGCTCAAAGCAACTTCCCAGGCGCCTTCGGTTGCCAACTCGGTTGATTAGTCGATCAGCGCCCAGACGTTGCCTCCAGGAGACACGCGTAGGCTTAAGTCGGGCGTGTCCCTCTACAGGGAGAATATTCAAAAATAGTCAAAAATAGTCTGTTGACTATTTGGGGAGTATTTTCTGACCATTTGGGGGCATTTTTGGAGTATTTCTTAGTTTTCGTCCAAAATTCGCCTGTAGGGGGGCACGCCCGACTTACGCGTAGGCCGAAAACCGTCAAGATCCTCCTTCTCCGATCTTCCTCGTTCTCCTCATTCTCCTCCCTCTTCCTGGGGGAGGAGGGCAGTTTCAATGCACTGCGGCACCTCCTTGGCTTCGGGTGAAAGGGTCGGCGGCGATCTCGGGGGGAAGTGAGAAGGCTCGAAAGCCCCCTGGCCTTCCGAGAAGTTCTCGAAGCCTGCCCCGAAGGCACAGACCACTTCTCGGATGGCCAGAGCGCTTCTGAGAAGCCCCGTCGCCCTCTGAGAGGACCTTCTCCTTCTCACTTCCCCTCCTCGCTCGCACACACACACATATATATATATAGATAGATAGATATGTGTGTACATATACATAGATATATGTTCCTTCTCGAATATTCTTTACCGGGAAACTCCGGGTCCTCCCCCCTCCCCCCGATTAATTCCACCACGGCCGCCGAAAATTCCGATTTGCCGTTCCTGGGCCCCCTTCTCGCGCTTCGCCCGCCCAGGACAATCCCATATTGCTTCCAGGCCGATTCCGCGCGGCACCGACGTGGCCCCGGATGGCTGAAGAGCGCATTCCGAGGGTCTCTCGACGGCCCACCACCGCTCCCGACGATTTCCACGAGCCCTACGGGCCTCACGAGCCCTCCTAACCCCGCGGGCCCTGCGAGCCCTGCGAGCCAGATGATCACGGGCTCTACGAGCCCTGCGAGGCCTACGAGCCCTACGGGCCTACGAGCCCTGCGAGGCCTACGAGCCCTACGGGCCTACGAGCCCTGCAAGCCCTACGAGCCCCACGGGCCCACGAGCTCTACGAGCCCTACGGGCATGCGACCCCTACGAGCCCTACGGACATACGAGCCTACGAGCCCCACAGACCTATAAACCCTACGAGCCCGACGGGCCCCCGAGCCCTACGAGCCCTGCGAGCCTTACGGGCCTACGAGCCCTACGGGCATACGAGCCCCACGAGCCCCACGGGCATATGAGCCCTACGAGCCCCAGGGGCCTACGAGCCATACGAGCCCAACGCCCCCCTTGCGCCCCAAGAGCCCATCACCCCTATATGCCCCATCTGTCCTACGAGCCCTATGCGCCGACGAACCCCGCGAGCCCTACAAGTCCGGTGAGCCCTGCAACCCCGTAAGTCCCACGCGCACTGCGAAGCCAGTGAGCCCCATGACCCCTCTGAACCTCACGAGGGTACGCGCACCACGAGCCCTGCGTGCCCAGTGAAGTCTGCGACCCCCCCAGCGGCCCCACGAGCCCACTTGCCCTCAGCCCTCATGGGCCCTGTGAGCCCCAGGAGCCCTACAAGCACTACGACACCCACGAGCTCACGCTTCATGAGCCCCATGACTTCCGTGAGCCGCGCCAGCGATAAATCACTATAACCCTTGAAGCACCGCGAGCCCTGCGAGCCCCCATGAGCCCTACGACCCATAGAAGGCCAAACAAGCCCCGCAGGTGGTCGCAGCGAGCTTGCCAGGCGCCATGCGACCAAGATGTTTCTCGGCGACGCGCAGCGGACCGGGATACATCTTGTGTATATATTTATATATACATGTATACGTTTACATACATACATATATATATATATATATATATATATGTATACATAGAGATTTACATGCATACGTTTACATCTACATGTAACGTATGATCTTTTTGATAAATACATATAGATTGAAAACACCCCCCCTCGCTCGCCGCCGATCTGTTTCGGGTGCACGGGTCACCAGACCGCGGGCGAGCGAAGGAAGGCTGCGGGGCCGGCGGCCCGCAGGGCCTGCGGCCGCCCGAGGGGACGCTTTCGGCCCCGGCCCTGCGGCCCGGGCGACAGAGCTGCCGCAGCAGAGGCGCTCGCGTGCCGCAGCGGTCGGGGCACGTGCTGCCGCAGGTGCGGGTGCGATCGTGTAACCGATTCCTATCCCCATCCCCATCCACGTCTCGAACCCCACCGTCTCACCACCTCGGTTGGGGATCTGCCCCTCGAGACCCGAAGAGAGCAGCCGATGTCCCCATCCAGGGGGTGAACTCGGTCAGTGGGGCCCAGCCCACGCTGAAAGGGATGGGGATCGGTCAAACGATGCTCATGGCTGCGCCTTCCGGGCTCGAGTGAGTCGAAGAAGAACAACGCTGTCAGCATCAACCTTCGGAGCTCCGCGCGGAGCTCCCCGATTCGTCCCAGTCCCCCTTAAGGCAGCGCCGTCGCCGCCCCTGGCGCGCCCCGCGCGCCAGGGGCGGGGACCAGCGCTGGCGGCAGCGCGGGCGGGGCCCCCCTGCCCACGCCAGGCTTGCGCGGCGCAGGGCGGCCCCCCCAGGACAGTCGCGCGCGGCGCGGCGCGCGGTCTCTTGGCTCTGCAGAGCCTGCGCGCCATGGCGCAGGGGGACCAGGGCGGGGCGCTGCGCAGGCGCCGCCGCCTCGGGACGTTCCCGCAGCCGCGCGCACGCACGCATGCATTTTCACTTGCAGTCGGACCGAGGTGTGAGATCGAGGCCGGTTCGGGGAGGCTGCACCCTGCGATGCTTCGTGCCTGCTGGATGCTCCCTGTGCATCCTGGGTGGGGAGGGTGCTCGTGGGTGTCCTCCGAGTTTTTGCTGGCTGACGGAGGGTCTCGTGTTCTTGAAGGGATCGGCGGCGAGCGAGGGGGGGAGAATGAGAAGGAGAATGAGATGAGAAGGCCTTCGAAACCTTCTCAGAAGGTTTCGAAGTCCCCCGGGGCTTCTGAGAAGTTTTCCAAGCCTGCCCCGAGGACAGAACAAAATGCTCAGAAGGCCCGAGGGCTTCTGAGGAGTCCCGCGGCCTTTGAGAGGGCCTTCTCCTCCTCACTCGCCCTCTTTGCTCGCCGCCGAGAGGATGGTTCAGTGCCGATCCAAGAACTCCGCGGGGACCTCTGTCAAGGGTGGAAAAACCACCCCGACCCCGACAATTCGCGTTTACTAGACAGCCCTGGGCGTCCACTGAACAGCCCTGCCCTGCTCGATTCCTTCCAGGGGGGCGTTTACTAAACGGCTTCGTTTGTCGGGGTGCTTATTATGGGGGTGGATTTTCTGCTCTCTACTCTGGAAGCTGACTGTCTGTTGTGCCTCTCTTGCGGGGCGCGCGCTCTGCAGCGCGGTGCCGGCCCTGGACCGCCTGGGCCCGCCGCGGGGCAGGCGTGCGCTTGGCGCAGCAACCATTCGAGCAGGGGATCAGCTACAGAATTCGTTGGTCCGTCCGTCGAGTCGACGAAACACGCGTGTGATGTCTGTAGATATGCGGGCATTCTAGTGTCAGTTTGTAGATTCGACGAGAAAACGAATTCTGGAGTAAATCGGTGTTGTAGTCGATCTCCTACCCGAACCGTGGCACCACGTGCAGGGCTTCCCCATCCCTGGGCGACCGAAGCCTCAAAGGTGCCTTGAGCAAAAGGCTCGGCAACGCCAACTTCAAACCAGCCAGCAAACCTAGCAGCTGCAACAGCATGCGCAGGAGGATTATCATCCTCCTCTTCTTCCTGCTCCTACTCCACCCTCCTCTTCCCCCTCGTTTCCCTCATCCTATTCCTCCTACTCCTCTTCCTTTTATCCTATTCCTTGTCCTCCTCCTCCTCCTCCTCCTCATCCTCCGCCTCCTCCCCGTCGTCTTCCCCCGCCTCCTACCATCTTCAATCTGGACAGGATAGCCTTGGAGAGAGGATTCTCGACAAGGAGGCCAGGATTGAGAAGGGCGGTTGAAAAGGTCCTCGGATGCGAAGTTTGGAGGCCTCCGGAGGTCATCGGAAGCCTCTGGCGGCTGCAGGAGATCCAGAAGGGATGCACAAACTTCGAGCATGTCTCAACCCTCCTCTTCAGCATTCCTCGGTCGGCCTCCAGAGTAAGGAGATTTGTCGGTCTGTCGGACTCGGCATCGCAGCAGTCTGCGCGCCGTCTTGCTGAAGGCTCTCACACCGAGAGCCTGTTTTCGAAAGCCACTTGCCAGCCTCTCCAGCGAAGGGAAGCTCGGCCCAGACGGCCCACCGCATGCAAACTGTAGAGCGGCGAACAGCGCTAAACGCAAAGAGGAGTGGTAAAAAAGGGACGGAGGGATAACATTCCTATGAGGAGGGAAGTGAATGGCGGAGCCATAAGGAAACCACAGTCAAAACAATAGGAATGCGTTTTGAGTTCACGAAGTTTGTGACACTACCAAAACATGGGATAGTACCAGAAAAACGACAATCAAAGGTTGTTGGCTTACATACGCACTTTTGGCAGGCTTTCCCGCCCAGCGCTGGGATCATTGGTTGTACTATGGAAGTCCGGTTTCCTGGATGTTGCTTCACGACATCTGTGACACTGCCAGAAAATTCCCCCGAACAAGGAGGGAGGGAGGAGAGGGAGGAGGGAGGAGAGGGGAGGAGGGAGGGAGGAGATAGGAGGGAGGGAGGAGAGGAGGGAGGAGAGGAGGGAGGAGGGAGGAGAGGAGAGCAGGGAGGAGAGGAGGGAGGGAGGGAGGAGGGAGGAGAGGAGAGGAGGGAGAGAGGGAGGGAGGAGAGGAGGGAGGAGAGGAGGGAGGCAGGGAGGAGGGAGGAGAGGAGGGAGGGAGGAGGGAGGGATAGGGAGCTGTGCCTCCTCTCCCCAGGAGCTCGAGGACCGGCTCCCGGGCAGGCTCGTGGCTTCGGAGGCGGGCTTCGGCGCCGGTGCCGCGAGCGCCGACACCTACAAGTTCGAGGCGGCGGGGGCGCAGACGAGGACAGCGGCTCAAGCAGTGGCGAAGCGTCCTGGCTCGCCCAAGTAGGCCCGCCAGAGCAGGGTCGAAGGCCCTTTGTTGGTCTGCACGAGATGTTCTCAGAGCATATCCGGCTGAGACCGTCTTGTGTTGACACATCGGGCTTGCGTTCTAAGAACATTCTTTTTGGGGTATTAGAAGATATGTGGGTGCTGAAAACACATGTCGTGGTTCGCCTATTAGGAATGCCCAGACGGTCGGCCCCTGCTCAAACGACGACGACGACGGCGGCGACGACGACGACGACGATGACGACGACGACAACGACGGCGACGACGGCGACGGCGACGACGGACGACGACGACGACGACAACGACGACGACGACTAGGCGGCGGCGGTGTTTTTCACGAAAGGCTGATCAGTAAGTCGACCCTGCCAAATCAAGGGTACCCTCGTGTCCTGTGTTTCGCGACCTGTGCCTTTTGCATTCCTATGGCAGTGTGGCCCTCTGAAGGGTCTTGAGTCCTCTCGCGTGTCCTCTTTAATCAGCTTCGACTGTTCATATGGACATGCTTTTGGCTTATTGTGATGATCGTATGTCTTATTCCTGATGCTGTTACGGGCCTGAGGCCGATTCTGGACCTCATTATTTCTCTGGAGGGCCCGATCGGGCTCACGCTCAACATGAACAAAATGTGTCCTCCTTGGTTGGTGGTGATACAACGGTGGATTATATTTGCAACCTGGTGCTCCACCCTCTCGCCAGCTCATTGTTGCCCATAAGCGTTGTGCGCAGCTGTTGAGTAACGGTCCTTCGAACGCTATTCGCGAACTCTTGGAAGGATTTGCATTGTGTGGGGGGAGGATAGGTATCAAGCACCTTCCGCACGTCAGTCTTGCTGCACGCGCCCGGTGTGCAACGCACTGCCCTTATTTTCGTTCAGAGTTTGGCAAGCTCCGCGCCTTTATGCAATCCGATGAGTGCTGTACTGCGCGACGGTTCCGTGGGTGGTGGAATGGATGTATCTTATATCATATGTCGGCGGCTCTCGGAAATCTGATCCTTGTTATCCTTGATCTACCACTGACGGTACTGCGTAACGCTGTTCAACGTAAGTTGTTTGCATACTTCTCTCGCATGTGTCGTCGTCCTGGGCGGTCTGTCATGGAAGTGTTGACAGCCAGACTCGAGAAGTGGCTCCCTGAGGTTGCCCCTGGGGTCCTTCCTAACATGCTTTGGAGGCTGCAGAGAGTCAGCCGTGCCACCAGCCCGTATCTTGCTGTGAACCAGGTTCGGATTGCCTGTAGAGGGCTGTGTACGTCAGCTCGTTTCAGGTTTGCGGCGAGGCGCTGTCTTTCTGGCTGCAGTGGTTTTGGGGATAAGGATTGCTTACGGCACTACTCTGCGTGTCCACGTCCACGGATGCGTGAGATGTTGGAGCCCTGGGCCGAAGTGAGCTTCCTGACCATGGGCATGATTGGTTTTCTGACTTCCTCGTTTTGACGCATCGCCTCAGCCCCGAAGCTGACATTCGCTTCGCTAGTGTGTGTGTGTGTGTGTGTGTGTGTGTGACGCGTTCTACTTTCTGCACAATGCCTGGAGGCTTGGTGCGACGTTGCAGCCGAAGCAGTTGTTTGAAGCTCGGATCCGAGTTCTATGCCGTAAGCACCCTGCGGTGCAAGCCGCGTGGAATCAGGGCCCTGACTCGAGCTGATGATGTTGTTTCCTCTTCTTTATTGTGGTTCACCTGCGGCTCACCTGCTGGGGGCACAGCCTGTTGGGCTGCGGGGCAGATCTCGATGAACTGCTGCAGGCACGGCCTCCGCCGCCTTACCGTCAGGAGCCTTCGACAGCATGCGCTCGCAACAAAAAACAGCTTCGACTGCAGGGGCTTTTGCTTCTCGTCGTTCATGTGACTGGTTGGTACAGTCAACCCGCAGAGTAAGGATGCGCGGTAAGGATGCAAGGCCCTTGGACGCCCATTTCGAAGCGCTTCGAGCGGGGCGCGGCCAACGAAAGTGTCCAAGGATGGACCTTTGGAAGCAAGGACGCAAGGGTACCCCTTGGAGGGATGCCGCCTATCCTTGCTCTGCGGGTCGACCGTACTCCTCTTCTCAAGCCGGGAGGTGGAGGAGGAGGAGGAGGTGGAGGAGGTGGAGGAGGAGGAGGAGGAGGTGGAGGAGGATGAGGAGAAGGAGGAGGAGGAGGAGGAGGAGGAGGGGGGGGAGGAGGAGGAGGAGGAGGAGGAGGAGGAGGAGGAGGAGGAGGAGGAGGAGGAGGAGGGGGGGGGAGGAGGAGGAGGAGGAGGAGGAGGAGGAGGAGGAGGAGGAGGAGGAGGAGGAGGAGGAGGAGGAGGAGAGGAGGAGGAGGAGGAGGAGGAGGAGGAGGAGGAGGAGGAGGAGGTGGAGGAGGAGGAGGAGGGGGGGGGGGGTAATGCCGAGGCTGCGCCGCGTTGCCGCCCTTGCCGCTCGCGGGCGCCCCGTGCGCCGGGGGAGGGGGCGGGGGGGGCACACGCCGAGCCTGCGCCGCGCTGCCGCCCGCGCCCCGTGCGCCACAGCTTGCGCCCCGTTGCGGCCTCGTGGGCGCCACGTGGGCGCCACGCTGTCGCCGTCGTCGTCGTCGTCGTCGGCGTCGTCGTCGTCGTCGTCGTCGTTGTCGTATTTGTCGTCGCCGTCGTCGTCGTCGTCGTCGTCGTCGTCGTCGTCGTCGTCGTCGTCGTCGTCGTATTTGTTGTCGTCGGCGTCGGCGTCGTCGTCGTCGTCGTCGTCGTCGTCGTCGTCGGCGTCGGCGTCGGCGTCGGCGTCGGCGTCGGCGTCGGCGTCGGCGTCGGCGTCGTCGTCGTCGTATCTGTTGTCGTCGGCGTCGGCGTCGGCGGCGTCGTCGTTGTCGTCGTCGTCGTCGTCGTCGTCGTCGTCCCCTTTACCCTCTGTCGCACGCTCGCCGCTCACTGGGCCCCGCGAGGTGCAGGACAGGTGTGGGGGCGCGCCGAGGCTGCCCCGCGCGCGTGGGCGCCCGGGGCGCGCCCCCTGCGCGGAGCCTCCTGCAGGTGGAGCTCTCGCCGCACACCGCCTGCACGACGGGAGGCTTGCACCGCACTCGCGCCTACATCGAGCAGCCTCCTCCTCCTCCTCCTCCTCCTCCTCCTCCTCCGCTTTCCTCTTCCTCCTCCTCATCTTCCTCCTCCTACCTCCTCATGGCTCACACCGCCCGGCCTGCGCGACGTAGCCTGCACCTCCTGGCTCACACACGCAGGCGCTGCCACCTCCTCGGGCTAGCGCCGCACGGCTTCCGTGGCCCTCCGCTCACGCCATACAGCTTCCATGGCACCCCCGCGTGCCCGAGAAAGGGCCGCCGCCCGCCGCGCCCCAGGTGACCCCGGCCGCCTCGGCCAGGGCGGCGCCGCCGCGCGGCCACGCCGACCACCCAGGCGGGCGGAGCCCAGCGGCGTCGGCGCCGAGGGAGGAGAGGGTCGGCGGCGAGCGAGGGGGGGCATATGGGGGCATGTCGACACTGTGCGAGCGGGGCGCGGCCAGGGAAAGCGCCCAAGGATGGGCCGAAGGGCAAGGATGCAAGGGTAACCCTGGAAAGTTGCTCATCCTTACTATGCGGGTTGACTGCATCGGCGGCGAACCCAGGGGGAAGTGGGAAAGAGAAGGCCTTCTCGGAAGGCTCGGAAGTCCTCCCGGCCTTTGAGAGGTGTTCTAAGCCTCCCCCGAAGACACGAACAGCCTCCCAGAAGCGCGACGAGGGCTTCTGAGAAGTCCCGCCGCCTTCTGAGAAGGCCTTCTCCTTCCCACTTTCCCCCCTCGCTCGCCGCCGAGAGGGGAGGAGGAGGAGGAACAGGAGCTGGGGTTCCCGGCTTGTTCATCCTCGCTCACTCACAGATGGAGAGCGGGGTTTGGCAGGCCAGCGCCTCATCATCGCATATGATATGATATGATATGAGATGATATGGTATGACGTGATATGCCATTATATGATATGACATGACATGGTCTGATCTTATTTTCTATGGTATGCTATGATATGAGACGATTAGATCGGGTGTGTTGAGACCTAATTCCCAGATCTCGTCCAGACTCTCCCGAAAATCTCCCCCAGAATCTCCGGCAGCAGTGGTGGGGCCCCCTCAGATCTCCGGCAGCGGACCCCCCTGGCGAAATCTCCAAACTAATCCCCCGAGATTGGAAATCCCGGCCAAATCTCCAGCGAAATCTCCTGGAAGTCCCCTTCAGGTAGAAATCTCTGGCGAAATCTCCGGGAAAACTCTGGGAAGCCCCCTTCAGGTAGAACTCTCAAGCGAAATCTCCGGGAAGCCCCCTTCAGGTAGAAATCTCCGGCGAAATGTCCAGGACATTGCGCCCGCACGAGAATCTCCATAAACGGGATCCCAGTGGAATTTTACGGAATTCTATTGTAACCTCCCACAAACGGAGTCTTCCATAAAAGGATTCCTATTGAAATCTTCTATAACATCTTCCATAACAGGAATCCTCGTGTAATCCCCAATGAAAATCCTATTGAAATCCGATTGAGAATCCGATTGTAATCCTCCATAAATAGGAATCAGATTGCAATGCTGTACAAGAGAAATCCGAGTGTAAAACCCAAATGGGTTCCTATTGAAATCTTCTAAGTAAGGAATCCGAATGTCAGCCTTCACGTGAGGAATCGTATTGAAATCCGCCACCAAAGGAAACGTATTGTAATCCCCCACAACAGGAACCCTATAGTAACTCTTCACAAAAAGAATATTAGTGTATTGCCCCACAAAAGAAATGTTGTTTTCACCCAGCATAAAAGAATCCCCTTGTCATCTTCCACGAAGGGAATCCTACTGAAATCCGCCACGCAAGGAATCCCATTGTAGCCCTCCACAGAAGTAATCCTATTGCAATCCTCCATCAAAGGAGTCTTATTGTAGTTCCCCACACAAGGAATCCTATTGCAACCCTACACAGAAGCATCCTATTGAAACCCGCCACAAAAGGAATCCGATTGTAACCTCCCACAAAAAGAATATCAATGTAAGCCTCCACAACTGGAGTCCTATTGTTATCCTCCACAAAAGGACCCCACAGAAAGAATCCGTCCGGCACGTCCCGCGATACGCCCCGGCAAATCCCCAGGAATGGCTTCCTGTGGGAAAGGACAGTGTGCTGTCCGCCTCAACTGGTTGGGTCCCTTCCCCTGCTTCGGCACGGCCTCGAGCATCACCCAGATGACGACGGCCCGACGAAAATGGTCCAATACCGTTGGCCGCCAGTTCGAAGCACCAAGGGTTCGACCCCCTGAGACCTGAAGGCAGCCTTGCTGAATGAAGATCTGATGAATAACGAGGGTGCGTCTAGCAAATGTGCTCTCTCGTTTGACTGCCAGTGCGTGCTCGCTCCCTGTCGTAAGGGGCCCAGAGAAGAGGACACCCCCGGAGGGGGGACACTTTGTTAACCTCTCTGTCCCCGCCGCGTGGCCGATGCCACCGACCCCAGGGCCAAGGGGGGGAGACAGTTTGTTAACCTCTCTGTCCCGTCGTTGCACCACCGACCCCCCCTCAAAAAAATATCAAAAATGTGATCGAAGAGGGCCGGACTAACCTTTCAGGATGTCCCGAACGAGACGTTGAGCGACACGAGTGTGTGTGTGTGTGCGTTTGACATATGCATCGTTCATGTGGTCGGCTCTTACACCCAGAATGATTTTTTACATTGGTCGGGTTTTCACAATTCGTTATTCGATGTAGAATCGCGGCTCTGTATGTACGAAAACGTATACAAAGCAGCGAAATCACCCAGATGGGTGGGTCACCCGGGTGGGTGGGTCACCCGAGTGGGTGGGTCACCCGAGTGGGTGGGTCAACAGTGTGTCCCGACGCAATGACGATTGTGTGTGTGTTTTTACAGATGCATCGTTCATGTGGTCGGTTTTTACACCCAGGGGATGAATTTGTACATTGGGTTTTTCGTTTTTCGATTGAGAGTCGGGGCGCTGTATGCGAACACGTATACAACGCAGCGAAATCACCCAGATGGGTGGGTCACCCAGGTTGGGTGGGTCACCCGAGTGCCGAGTGGGTGGGTCACCCGAGTGGGTGGGCTCAGTGTGTGTCGACGCAATGACGATTGTGTGTGTGTTTTTCTACATGTGCATCGTTCATGTGGTTGGCTCTTACACCCAAAAAATGATTTTTAACATTGGGTTTTTACAAGTCGTTTATTCGATGTAGAATCGCAGCGCTGTACAGGAAAACGTATACAACGCAGAACACTCACCCAAGTGGGTGGGTCACCCGAATGGGTGGGTCATCCGAGTGGGTGGGTCACCAGTGTGTGCCGACGCAATGACGATTGTGTGTGTTTTTAAATGTGCGTCGTTCATGTGGTCGGCACCCAGGGGATGATTTTTTACATTGGGTTTGCACAATTCGTTTTTCGATGTGGAATCGCGGCGTTGTATATACGAAACGTATACAACGCAGCGAAATCACCCAGGTGGGTGTGTCACCCAGGTGGGCGGGTCACCCAGTTGGCCGGGTCACTCGAGTTCGTGGGTCACCCGAGTGTCACCGGTGTGTGCCGACGCAATGACGATTTTGTGTGTGTGTTTTTGCACATGCATCGTTCGTGTGGTCGGTTCTTACACCCAGAGAATGAATTTATACACTGGGTTTGACAATTCTTTTTTCGATGGTGGGTCACCCGAGTGGGTGGGTCACCAGTGTGCGCCGACGCAATGACGCTTGTGTGTGTTGTTACATATGCATCGCTCAGAATGTCGGCTTTTGCATCCGGAAAATGGAATTTTACATTGTGTTTTGACACTTTGTTTTTCGATGTACAATCGCGGCCCTGCACGCGACAACGTATACAATGCAGAAAAATCACCCAGGTGGGTGGGTCACCTGGTTGGCCCGGTCACTCGAGTGGGTGGGTCACTCGAGTGGGTGGGTCACCCATGTGTTCGACGCAATGACGATTGTGTGTTTTTACGTATGCATCGTTCATGTGGTCGGCTCTTACACCCAGAGAATGAATTCGTACATTGGGTTTTCACACATCGTTTTTCGATGTAGAATCGCAGCGCTGTATACGAAAACGTATAACTTACAACGCAGCGAAATCACCCAGGTGGGTGGGTCGCCCAGGTGGGTGGGTCATCCGTTTAGCCGGGTCACCCGAGTGGGTGGGTCACCCGAGTGGGTTGGTCACCAATGTGTGCCGA
The DNA here is from genome assembly GCA_963575745.1 of Prorocentrum cordatum. Lineage (NCBI taxonomy): Eukaryota > Dinophyceae > Prorocentrales > Prorocentraceae > Prorocentrum > Prorocentrum cordatum. Next base: position 113,513 of record CAUYUJ010017653.1, on the reverse strand, counting down.
CGCAATGACGGTTGTGTGTTTTTACATATGCATCGTTCGTGTGGTCGGCTCTTACACCCAGAGAATGAATTTTCATAGTGGGTTTTCACAACTTGTTTTTTCGATGTAGATTCGCGGCGCTGTATACGACAAAGTATACAACGCAACGAAGTCACCCAGGTGGGTGGGTCACGCGGGTGGGTGGGTCACCCGAGTAGGTGGGTCACCCGAGTGTGTGGGTCACCAGTGCGTGCCGACGCAATGACGACTGTGTGTGTTGTCGCATATGCATCGCTCAGAATGCCTGCCCTTGCACCCAGAGAATGAATTTTGACACTGGGTTTTGACAACTCGTTTTTCGATGTAGAATCTCGGCCCTGCATGCGACAACGTATACAACGCAGAAAAATCACCCAGGTGGGTGGGTCAACCGACATGCCAGGTCACCCGAGTGGGTGGGTCACCCGAGTGGGTGGGTCACCAGTGTGTGCCGACGCAATGACGATTGTGTGTGCGTGTGTGTTTTTACGTATGCGTCGTTCATGTGGTCGGCTCTTACACCCAGAGAATGAATTTTTACATTGGTTTTCACAAATCGTTTTTCGATGTAGAATCGCGGCGCTGTATACGTCTACAATGCAGCGAAATCACCCAGGTGGGTGGGTCACCCGGGTGGGTGGGTCACCCAAGTGGGTGGGTCACCCGAGTGGGTGGGTCAAGAGTGTGTGTGCCGGCGCAATGACGATTGTGTGTGTTTGTTTTTACAGATGCACCGTTCACGTGGTCGGCGCATGCACCTACAGTGGGTTTTCACAAGTCGTTTTTCGATGTAGAATCGCGGCGTTGTATACGAAAATGTATACAGCGCAGAAAACTCACCCAGGTGAGTGGGTCGCCCGCGCGGGTGGGTCACCCGAGTGGGTGGGTCACCCGAGTGGGTGGGTCACCAGTGTGTGCCGACGCAATGACGATAGTTTTTACATTTGCATCGTTCATGTGGTCTCGTTCCTGCTTGCCTGTCGTGTCTTGTTCCAAACTTGGTTCCAGGACTGTCTGTGGGAGCGCTCCACCTGGGTGCCCATGGGCGCGCTGTGCGTCGTTATCCTGACTCTGACTGTATTCCGCGTATTGTGAGTTCGCGTGGTGGTGGCGTGTGGCGGGGGGCGGGGCCGCTGCGCGTCGCGCCCCCGCCGACGACGGCTCCGCGCGCGCGGCGGCCGCGGGCCGCGGCGCGCGGGCGGCGCTGCGTGACGCGCCGGGTCCGCCGCTTATCCAGGAGTCCAGGGCGCGGGGCCATCCTCGCAAGGTCAGGGCATCTTGCGCTCAGGGCCAGCCCGACGCGCCGCGCGAGCGGCCCCGGCGAATTCGCAGGCGGCGCTTGCACGCGCGCAGAAGCGGGAGAGGGGGGAGATACGCGTTCTGGCCGAATGCGGTGGGAGAGGCCAGCGCGCGCTCGGCTGCTCCTTGGCGGCGCCCGAATGCGCCCGCGCAGCCGCGCGGCCCGCGGAGGAGCGGGCGCGATGGAGGCGGGGCGGCCGCGCGTGCATGGGCCGCGCCGTAGGGCCGTAGGGCACGCGCAACGTGTTTTTGCTGCTCCCTCGAGGGCATGCTCTCCCGCGTTCATTCCGCTGTTTGACGGTGATTTTCCCGCGGCCCCCTTCTCCGCTGATTCCGGCTTGGAATTTCCAGTATTTTCCGGTTTTCGCCTCGCGCGAGTCTCTAGAGGATTATCCGAGCAATTTGTTGGATGGAGATCATCTTGGGGGGGGGGGTGATTCTGCAGGGCCTGATTGAGTGGATAAGATTCGCCAGATTGTTTGTTGGTTGGGGGGGCCCCGCGGGGATCTGGGCGACATCTCGGGGGATTGTCCGAGAGATTCCCTGACGTGTTCTTGGAAATTTCGGGGACATTTAGTCGGGGGTGTTGATTGAGAATTCCGGGGGCAAGATTGTCCGGGAGATGTCCGGGATATTTCCACGGAGACTTCCGAGGGGCGAGATTGTCTCGGAGATTTCCACGGAGATTCCCGAGGGGCAAGATCGCCCGGGAGATTTCCGCGGAGATTTTCGAGGGCAAGATTCTCCGGGAGATTGCCGCGGGGATTTCCACGGAGATTTCCGAGGGGCGAGATTGTCCGGGCGATTTCCACGGAAATTTCCGAGGGGCAAGATTCTCCTGGAGATTTCCATGGAGATTTCCACTGAGATTTCCGAGGGGCGAGATTGTCCGGGAGGTTCCACGGAGATTTCCGGCGGGCGAGAATGTCTGGGAGATTTCCGAGGAGATTGCCACGGATATGGCCGAGGGGCAATTCTAGGAAATGTGGAGATCATTTGGCTCGATGGAGACTTTCAGGAGAATTGCCAGAGCATGGGCCGAGGAACATGATGTTTTGTGTTTGTGTAATGAAACAAACATATTTCACGCACGGTTTTCCCGATGATTTCCGAGGGGCAAGATTATCCAGGAGATGTCCACGGAGATTTCCGCGGGGCGAGATTGTCCGGGAGATTTCCGCGGAGATTTCCGAGGGCGAGATTGTCCGAGAGATTTCCGCCGCAATTTCCGAGGGGCGAGAGTGTCCGACCGGGATCGGATGCTGCTACGGTTGCTGAGCGAACGCCTGGGGAGGCCGCGGCGGGCGCGGCCGCGGCGGGCACGGCCGCGGCGAGTTCGGGCCGCGACGGGTTCGAGCCACGGCGGGGTGCGGCCACGGCGGGGGCCGGGCCCCGCCGCGGCCGCGCCCGCCGTGGCCCGTATATCGTCTAGCGCGCTTCGCGCGCTGAATGGTGGATTTAGTAAACCGTTTAGCGCGCTTCGCGCGCGGGGATCATGACTATCGTGAACCGTTCAGCGCTCTTCGCGCGCAAGGGTGGTGATTACTGTAAACGGTTCAGCGCGCTTCGCGCGCGGGGATGGTGATTATTGCAAACCGTTCAGCGCGCTTCGCGCGCGGGGGGGTGATTATTGTAGACCGTTTAGCGCGTTTCGCGCGCGGGGGTCGCGAACGCTGCAAACCGTTTAGCGCGCTTCGCGCGCGGGGGCGGTGCTTATTGTCAAACGTTTCGAGCGCTCCGCGCGCCGTGCACGCCTTTTTTTATATATATATATAAATATATAAAAAAATCGGCGCGGCCGGAAAAAAGTAATGTACTGGATTATTGGCCTTGTCGTCGTTAACTTCCGGTTGCTCGAGAGTTGATTTTGCCTGGCGCTCAGGTGCAGCTCCTGCTATATCTCGAACACGCGCGCCGCGATTTCGCATTAGGGAGCGGCCGCGGCGGGCGCGGCCGCGGCGGGTGCGGCCGCGGCGAGTTCGGGCCGCGACGGGTTCGGGCCACGGCGGGGGGCGGCCGCGGCGGGGGCCGGCCCGCCGCGCGGCCGCGCCCGCCGCGGCCCGTGCATTGTTTAGCGCGCTTCGCGCGCCGAACGGTGGATTTTGCAAACCGTTTTGCGCGCTTCGCGCGCGGGGGTTGTGATTATTGCGAACCATTCAGCGCGCTTCGCGCGCGGGAATTGTGAGTATTCTAAACCGTTTCGCGCGCTCTGCGCGCGGGGATGGCGATCCTTGCGCGCCGTTTAGCGCGCTTCGCGCGCGGGGGGGGGGGGGGGGACATTGCAGACCGCTCTGCGCGCGCGCGCGCTCGGCTCGGCCAGACGATGAAGAGGAGAGGGACGAGGGGGGAGATAAGATGGAAGGGGGGGGGGGGGCGAGGCGGCGGGGGGGGGGGCGAGGGGGGGGGGGGCGGGGGGGGGGCGAAGAGGGGCCCGACGCGCAGGCGGAGGAGGGGCAGGACTCCAGGACGTGCGGGGCGACGGCGACTCATGCCCCCGGCGCCCAACAGACGATTTTGAAGTCGAATCGTTGGCGCGAGAAGGATTGTTTGCATTCGTGAGAAGCGCGTTCACCTAAACGTCGCACATTCGGCGTCCCGCAAGACACGGCCGTCTACGCGTTCGTGTCGACTATTCGTCGAGATCATCGGCAGGCGCCCAGGTCGGGCCCCCTGCCCCATGCATGAGGCAGGGACTTGAGGGCCAACGGGAGGGGCCAGGCCGTCCTCTTGCTCTCTCTCTCTCTCTCTCTCTCTCTTTTCTCTCTCTGTTTTTTTTTTTTTCTCTCTCTCTCTCTCTCTCTTTCTCCCTGTCTTTTTTTTTTTTTTTTTTGTTTTTTTGTTCTCTCTCTCTCTCTCTGTCCCTTTTCCTCTCCCTCTCCCTCTTTCTCTCCCTCCCTTTCACTCTCTCTCTCTCTCTCTCTCTCTCTCTCTCTCTCTCTCTCTCTCTCTCTTTCTTTAACTTTTTTTTTTCTCTCTCTCTCTCTCTCTCTCTCTCTCTCTCTCTCTCTCTCTCTGTCTTTTTTTTTTTGTTTGTTTCTCTCTCTCTCTCTCTCTATCTCTCTCTTGCCCTCCCTTCCTCGCCCCCTCGTTCTCTCCCTGCCCTCCGCCTGCCGCCCGCCAGGCGCGGCTGCCGCTCCCGCAGGAGATCCCTCCTCAGCGGAAATCCGCGAACCACCCGCGATGACCAGCTTGCGACCGACCCCGCATCTGTTGGCGCCCCCTCCTCGGCCTCCTCCTTTTTTCTCCTCGGCCTCGTCCTCGCTTGATCTACCCCCTCCAGCCTTATCACCAGTGCCCTCAGCTCCGACGACCATCTTCACCATCTCGACCATCATCATCATCACCATCATCGCAGCATGTGTCAGCACTCCCCAGAACCTGCTGGTCAAGCGTCGCGCCGCGCGCGGCGTCCGGATGAAGGCACAACTTTACGGTGGCCGAGTGCTGTGTCATCGGGGAAATGCTGATCGGAGCTGTGCGCGCCTTTGGAGGAAGGGCGCATTGCGGCGCGGATGGGCATGGCCCGCCCCTCGATCGAGCGACTGCCTCGGCCACGAGGCCGGGCAGCGAACCTGGAGATCGGCGCCGCACCGCCAACCGATGGCCCTAATTCGCCAGGCGCACTGGCGCGTTTGGCGGCCACCGCGGGCACAGGCGTGCAAGCCACTGCGTTGTGGGTCTCGCAACCACCACTCCCTGGGCGAGCCGGATACAGGGCGCCGCTGCCGGCGCGCGCGTGCGAGAATCGCCTGTGCCCGCGCATGAATCATGTGGGATGGGGTTCGACGGTGCATTTGGGGCGAAAGCGTCTCGGGGCGGGGTGGACAACCCCATGCTGGCCCATGCTCATAACGAGCAGTGCCTTAGCCATAGTATCCTTCGACCTACACCAAAATAGCCCCATGCCGAGGATAGTAAACTCCCCCCCCCTTAAGTCGTTAGAGTTGTTTATCGTCGGCCTAGAAGGGTTTCAAATATAGGCGGAGGGCGCGGAGACCGAACTTCATTATCAGTGGGAAAGTTCGCCATCGAGGTTACTCCCTTCTTATGTTGAGATAACAGCATCAAGCGTTTACAAAGCAAGGGAATCAAGCATGTTTTCAAGGACTTTGAAGCGAAATAACCAATGTCGCAAGGACGTCTCAAGCGAAACAAGCAGTTCTTAAGGAATCCTGTCTTGGTTTTCCTCCTCCTGCTCCTCCTCCCTCCTCCTCCCTCCTCCCTCTTCCTTCCTCTCTCTCTCTCTCTCTTTCTCTTCTTCTTTGTGTTGCTTTATGTTTCTCTCTCTGACTCTCTGTCTCTCTCTCTGTCTTTCTTTCTCCTCCTCCCTCTGGCGCACTGAATTTGTTTGTCGTTGGGGTTGATTATCCGGGGAAAACTAAGCACATGAGCTACCCTACACGAGCAGATAAAACTTTTAATTGTCATTCAGCGCTTACAAATTAAATCTAATTAGTTTTCAACTTTGGATGTTTGCTTCTACCTCCTGCTCTGCTTCTCCTGCTCTTCCTCCTTCTCATCATTGTCCTTTTCGTTTTCTTATTTCTTTATCGTTCTCTGTGTATGTATGTATCTTCTTGTCTCCCTGGCCCCCTGAACTTGTTTATCGCTGGGGATGATTATCCTGGGAAAACTAAGCACATGAGCTACCCCTACACGAGCAGATGCAAAGTTTAATTTTCATTAAGCGTTTACAAATGTATTATCCCCCGAAACAGGTTTTGAAGATGTTTTGATACTACAGCTTCATTAAGTGATTTGAAGATGTTTCAAGCGAAACAGACAAATATTTCGAGGATGTCTCAAGCGAAACAAGCAATCCGTTGAGGATGTCTCAACCGTGACAAATCATTTTGACGATGTCTCATAGAGGACCGAAGACCAAGGATCCTCAAGATATCTTTGGTTTTTTCCTCTTGATATCTCTTTATGCTGGCTCTGGCGGGCAACTTGTATTATCTCCCCGAAAACCTCGAACTTTATTATCCCTGTGTGTTTATTATCCGCGGCATCTGGTTAGCTACGGCGGAGAGGGAGGAGGAGGAGGATGGCAAGTAGGGGAGATGATGAGGATGGGACAGAAGAGGACCCAGAGGCGCAGGAAGTGTGGCCAAGGCCTGGCGCGACTCGATCCGTTCGCCGGGCCGTCTGGGGACAGGAAACGCCGATGTGCCAATGCCCGCCTCCCTGCGCAGGACGGCGCCAGGGCCTGGGAGGCGGGCGAGGAAGTGGGAGGGGGGGGTGAACGAGCCGAAAACTAGTGTCCGCCAAGCGGCTGCCCGGCAGCAAGAACCGCCTCCCCGCGCAGGGCGGCGCCGCCAGGGCCTAGGACCTAGGAGGAGGCGGGCGATGAAGAGGGAGGGGGGAGGATGAAGGAACCGAAAGCTGGGGCCGCAAGGCGGCCGCCCGAACCGCCTCCCCACGCAGAGCGGCGCCAGGGCCGAGGAGGCGGGCGAGGAAGAGGGGGTGGAGGATGGACGCGAGGGAGGGGGCGGAGAAAGAGAATGAAGAAGTGGAGGTTGGGAGGGAGAAGAGGAAGGAACAAAGGAGGATAATCAGGAGGAGAAACTCGCCGGCCCAACGGCCCATCAGCGTATCAGATCCTCCGGCTTCTGCTTCAACTCCCCCCAGGCCGCTGGGGACATCTCCGTTTTTGGGACTTCCGCCTGGATCGTAGATTTTTGGGGTGTAGCCCAGAATTTTCCAGCGACGGCGAAGCCGCAATTCCTCGTTGAAAACCCTGGCGAAGGACCTGCCTATATGTAATCGTGAGTGCCGCAGTTGTGAGCGTCGTCTTCGGTGGGGCTCCTTATGGGGCCACGGCGCGTGTGAAGGGTGTGCCAAAGCGGGAGCGTGGCGGCATGCGGGCGCTGTCGCTGGGGCGTGCGGCGGAGTTCTCTCAAGGCCTTAAAGGGGCCACCAAGCGCGCGAGGGGTCCACCAGAATGGAATGGGGGAGGGGGGGGCGGCACCCTGGCGCTCCCTGTGGGGCCACGCAACGTGTGAGGGGCTTGGAAAGTTGGTAGGGTGGCGTTTTGCGGGCGCTGCCAGCGGGGCACCTCCCTATGGGGCTATGGCACGTGTGAGGGGCGTGCCAAAGTGGGGGGAGGGGTGGCGGCATGTTGGCGCTGCCACTAGGGCATTCGGTGGAGTTCCCGACGAGGCCGCGCAACCTGTTTGGGGTCTGCCAAAATGTTAGGGTGGCGGCATCCTGGCGCTGCCACTGGGGCCTTCAGTGGAGCTCCCTATGTGGCCACGGAGCAAGCGAAACGTCTGCCAACGTGGGGGGGGGGGGGGGGCGCACCTGGGCGCGGACGCTGGGGCCTTCGGTGGAGCTCCCGACGGGGCCACGAAACGGATGAAGCGTGTAGCTAAGTGGGGGGGCGGCACGCGGGCGCTGACACTGGGGCCTTCAGTGGGGCTCCCTATGTAGACGCGAAGCGTGTGAGCGGTGTGCCGAAGTGGTGGGGTGGCGCTACGCGGGCGCTGCCACTGGGGCCCTCGGTGGAACTTCCTGTGGGGCCACGAAGCCCGTGTGTGCGAACGCGGGGCCCTCGGTGGGACTCCCTGCGGCTTTGAGCATGGGGCCGTGAAGCGTGCCAAGGGAGTGCTCGAGTAAGTGAGGGGGGGGCGGCACCTGGACCGGTGGACCGGTAGACCAGTGGCTCGGTGGACCGGTGGACCGGACTGGTGAACCGGTGGGCCAGTGGACCAGTCGATCGGTGGACCGGTGGGCTTTTGGCATTTGGACCGCCCAGATCATGAGATCCCGAAGAAATCTGGTAGCGAGTGGCGTTACCGGTCGCGACCGAAAATCTTCGGAATTTCGGGATCGGGATCGGTCGAGATCGGTCGCGATCGGTCGTGGTCGATAGCGAATCGGTCGCTGTCGGTCAAGGATCGTTTTTCTCGGGATTGTCATGGTTTTGGTGGAATGGGGGGGCCGCTTGGTACCATCATCATCATCATCATCATTTGCAGCATCAGCAGCATCAGCATCATCATCATCATCAGCGTCACCAGCATCATCCTTATCATCCTCATTGTCGCCATCCTTACCATCCCCATCATCATTATCATCGCAGTCGCATTCATGAGCGTCATCCTAAGCATCATCATCATCATCATCATCATCATCATCATCATCATCATCATCATCATCATCATCATCATCATCATCATCACCACAGGTATCGTCATCATCGCTGTAACCTCCGCCGTACATATCGTATCTGCCATGCTAATCCCACGATGACATCATTGTCACCAACATGATTTTAGTGCAAGTCCCGTCTTGATGACCAAAATTATGGTCTTGGCCAGCCCTCGTGCCTCTCGGGCGAATGCCAATCACATCATCATCATCATCATCATCAGCATCACCATCGTCACCATCATCACCATCATCGCAAATACCATCCACCATCAGCATCTTCCGCGGACTTATCATCTCCATCATCATCAGCATCATCATCATCATCATCAGCATCATCATCATTATCAGCATCAGCATCAGCATCGACGCTGCGTTGTTTGCAAAAAGAAAACACACATGGTGATTGTGATAGTGATGGTGATTTCGTTTGAGAGGTTGTTCGTGATTTAGCGGTGGCAGAATTTCATCGGAAGATCTCATGGAAGAGTTATGAAGAGTTGTTGCTGGGGCCCCAAAGTGTCTCGGAAGATTTCATCGAAGATCCGTTTGGAGATTTTCTCGCGGCAAGATTTGGTTTGAGATGTGGTTTGAGATTTTCTCGCGGCAAGATTTGGTTTGAGATTTGGTTTGGGATATTCTCGCGGCACGATTTGATTTGATAGTTGGTTTGCGATTTTCTCGCGGCAAGATCTGGTTTGAGATTTGGTTTGAGATTTGGTTTGAGATTTTCTCGCGGCAAGACTTGGTTTGAGATTTGGCTTGAGAAAGGCAAGATTTGGTTGGAGATTTGGTTGGAGATTTTCTCGCGGCAAGATTTGGTTTGAGATTTGGTTTAAGGTGTTCTGGAGATTTCTCTCTCGGCAAGATTTGGTTTGAGATGTTTTGAGATTCCCGGATTACAGAAGGTCTTCAACACACCCGATTTAATGAAACGGCATGGCATGGCATGCCATGATATGATATGGTATGGGATGATTGAACATGATATGAGATGGCCTAGTATAATACCCATACATACACACTACGCGCACGGGCCCCTCCTTTCTCGGTCTCTCTGGTAACTTCGGCACGTGCCGCTCGTGTCCTGATGATGCAGCAGGCTGAGCTAGGTGATGACTAACTGGGAAAGAGCGCGTTCTGTAGTCGCTTGGACGGGGCGGGAGGGGGGGTAGGAACCGGACCCCCCCCCGCTTGGATGGAGGGGGGGGTGGGGGGTTCGAACCCCGCCCGGTTCCCGTGACGGAGGGGGGGGGGTGTTCGAACTCCCTGCCCTTTCCCTCCTACTTTTCCTCTCTCCGTCTCCTCGGGCCAGCGCCTGCGTCGGCGGCGGCTGGCGGCGGCGGGGACTACGATTTCCTTTTCTGGGCCGGCGCCGGCGCCTGCGGCGGCGGGCGGCGGCGGCGGGGAGCGTCGACGAGGACGACGGTGGTGGTTGTGGTGGTGGCTTGTGGTGGCGGTGGTGGCGGTGGTGGTGGTTGTGGTGATGTGGTGATGTGGTGTT
>CAUYUJ010017653.1:81040-98540 GCA_963575745.1 Prorocentrum cordatum | reverse complement strand
CGTGTGGAAGAGGAACCGGCACCCATCGCCCGAGCTGTAAGATGTTGAGACACAATTCTGCGCGGCGCTGCGGTCGTCGGCGACCGAGGGGGGGAGTCTCCGGTTCGAGGTTCGAGGTTTTCGGAGGGTTTCGTCGGTGCTCGGCGGTTGTCCAGCCTCTGGATACCCGCAAGCGGCTGCGCCTCGCCGAGGGCGTTCCTGGGGTGCCCGGATCGTCACGAACGGCCGCTGGAGACTTGAGTTACGGCCCCAACACCAAATTCGGCGGCGCGCCCAAGGGGAAGTGAGGAGGTGAAGGCCTCCTCAGGAGGCGGCGGGACTTCTCAGAAGCCTTCGCGTCTTCCGTGAAGTCGTCTGCGTCTTCGGGGACGGCTTCGAAAATTTCTCGGAAGGCCGGGGGACTTCCGAGCCTTCCGAGAAGGCCGTCTCCTTCTCACTTCCCCCAGGCTCGCCGCCGATACAGTCAACCCGCATAGTAAGGATGAGCAACTTTCCAAGGTTACCCTTGAATCCTTCCCCTTCGGCTCATCCTTGGCCGCTTTCGCTGGCCGCGCCCCACTCGCACAGTGTCGACATGGCCTGCCAAGGCCCTTGCACCCTTCTCGTGCGTCCTTCTTATGCTGGTTGACTGCAGTTTCATGTTGAAGCGGCCCGCCATGCAACGTTGTAAATGTTGCAAGCGCGTACAACGAATGTGTTGGAGATGCCGTGAGGATCACCGTTTGGAAGCAACACCCTCCCCTCCTGGGATATGCTGCAGCTTGTTAGGACGAGTGCTCGAGGCGATACGGCGATAACCCCCTCTTGGAAACGACCCGCCCTCCATCCAGGGCTCATTTCGATTCCTCCGATTCGATTCGATTTCGATGGCTTCCGATGTCGATTCGATTCGACTTGAAATTCCGATTTGGATTCCGACTTTTTATGGCAGGCTTACTCGCCTGCCGATATCTGCCGGCTCGACTTCTCCTGACTCGGCTGCCGATTCCCGCCGATTCCATTCCTTTTGATCGCCGATCCGACTTGTCGATTCGATTCTGGGCCTTCCTGGGGGCGGTGCGCCATACCAAGCTTCAGTCGGGCCTGTCCCTTGTCCCTTTACAGGAGGAATATGAAAAAAGTCAAACGTAGTCTGGGGACGATTTGTTTTGAGTTTTTCTGATTGCTTTAGGGCATTGCTTTTTTTGTTGTTGGGATTGTTTTTTTTTGTTTTACGATTCTGGGCTCTCCTGCCCAGCCTTGCAAAGGTTGGAAACGTCAAGTGTCAGAAGCACTCGGTGTGGGGGGACATCTCCCGCGAAACGTCCGGCCCGCCCTGGCCCACCCTGCCGCCACACGTCAGGGTGGCCCGGCGAACCGGAGGAAGAGGTATCCGCAAGGAAGAGGTGGAGGCGCAAACGGGGGGGCGGAGGAGGAGGAGGAGGAGGAGGAGGAGGAGGAGGAGGAGGAGGAGCAGGAGGAGGAGGAGGAGGAGGAGGAGGAGGGGAAGGAGGAGGGGGAGGAGGAGGAGGAGGAGGATGAGGAGGAGGATGAGGAGGCGCGGGGCGCTTTCTCCCGCCGGACAGGCGAGCAGGCCCTTGAACGCCCGCCTCCGAGCAGCACGCCGCTGGAGGCGCCGACAGCCAGCGCTGGCAGTGACTCCGACGCCGACCGCGACGACGACGACGCCGACGACGCCGACGACGACGACGCCGACACCGACGCCGACGCCGACGCCGATGCCGACGCCGACACCACCGCCGAAAACGACGACGACGACGACGCCGACGCCGACGCCGACGCCGACGCCGACGCCGACGCTGACGCCGACGCCGACGCCGACGCCGATGCCGATGCCGACGCCGACACCGGCGGCGACGGCGACGGCGGTGACGACGGCAGTCGTCTGGGGCGTTTCTTCTCGCCCTCTTCTTCGGTGGGCTTATGGGCCTCGGGAAGCTCTGAGGCTGCCTCTTGGGGCGCTCAGGGGTCTTCTGAAGACTTGGAGACCTGTGACCACGACGTCGCCGACACCGACGTCAGCACGCCGGCGTCGCGAACAAAAACACGGCTGGCATTTTTCCGCAGTTTGGGCCTCGCTGGGCTGTCCGAGGGGAGGACGACAATGTCTCGAGGAGGCGGGTGGTTCTCTTGCAGTGGCGGCCCCCCGATGTCGTTTTCGGGTCCAGGGCTGAATTTCTGCCCGCGTCGGAGAATAGGTTTCAAGCATGGCGTCGAGAGCACCAGAGATGACGGCAGCGGCGACGCTGTGGAATTTCCTTGTGGGACACCTCTAAGCATCCAGGAGCATCGGAGAACGTCCGTAGATAACACTGAGAAGGCAGAACAACTTACAAAAGTGAGAAATCGTCGACGACGACGACTATCTTGTCCTACCTCCTCTTCCTGCTCCCTTTCCTTCTACCTCCTGGACCGACCTATGGGGGAGATAGGGAGGGAGCAGGAGGAGAGGAGGGGGGATCAGGGACAAGGACAACGGCGACGCGATGACGGTGACGATGATGATGACAACGGCGGCGGCGATGACGAGATATTTTTTACGTTGTTGGTTTTGTCTGAGCCTCTGGACCCCTCCTGAAGGTTTTTTTTTCTGGGACGCCTCTAGAGGCTTCCGGAGACCTCCGGAACGACGAGCACGCGCCGACGACGATGACGCCGACGACGCCGACGATGACGACGGCGACGGCGACGACGGCGACGACGACGATGAGGACGATGAGGACGACGATGAGGACGACGGTGACGATGACGGCGACGACGACGACGACGGATTCGTCAACGACAATGACGGTGCCCTGGATCCCCCCGCAGAGGTGGTGCCGGCATCTTCAAGAAAGAGCGTGGAGGCGGCCTGGCGCCGACGGGGCAGCGGCTTCGCCATTGTCGATCGATCGAGTTCGCTATGGTTTTCATTGCGTGGGTGTGCCTGCCAGTTTGGCTCTTCAGGAGCCTCCCTCCAGTGACCTCCAGAGACCTTCAAGGATCCCTCCTGCACCTTCAGAGGTCTCTGGGAATCCTTCCTGTCGCCCTCTCAAGGTTTCCGATCGCTTGTGGCGTTTGTCGCATGCTTCCTACGTTGCCTGAGGGTATGTGATGTCCTCCGTGAATGAGTTCGGATGATTCGCAGCGCCGTCTTCGTCGTCGTTGGCGCGTCGTCAAGCCCGTTGGCGCGTCGTCGTTGTCGTCGTTGCCGCGTCGTCGTCTCCGTCCTCGTCCCTGTCCTTCTGCCCTCGCCTGTTGTTCTTCCTACTCTCTCTCTCTCCTCATCCTCATCCTCATCAAGACCTTTCTCATCTTCCTTATTTACCTTCCCCTCATACCTTTCTTCTTCCCTCCTGCGTCATCTTTCTAGTTTACGGGTGGGTGAGAAGCGAGGAGGAGGGAGGAGGAGGAAAAGCAGAAAAAGGATGAGGAGTAGCAAGGGAGGAGGAGGAGAAACATGAGGAGGAGGAGGAGGAGGAAAAATATCTGCAACCATTTGGGTTTAAGGATTGGAACCCCGTTCACAGGAGTTCGGACATGTGCCCGCCGTTGTGCGGCAAGGATGGAGAGGGGCGCCCGACGCATTCATTCCTGGGACTGAACAATAATTCAAGTTTTTTTGTTCGCTTGTACCGGCGGGGCCCACGGCCCAGGCCCCGGGACGTCGCAGCAGAGGTTTCAGTTGGACTGGTGATGCAAATCTCGCACGAATCGTTTTGGGGTGTCTATCTAATGATGTGGAGTTGGGAATTCAATGCGCAGTGTGTGGGGGTTGTCCGCTGGACAAAAAAGTTTTGTTTCCCGCGGAATCGGGATGCACGGCAGGACCCCTTGGTCTCGACCAAGAAGCAGCCCCCTCGGCCTCCCGGAGTGGGGGCCCCAAGGGACGGGACCTTCGGAAAGTTCTAGCTCGGCTCATGTCCCTCGACGCGCAGCTTGCGGCTCACAATGTCCCTGGCGGCGCACATGGTGGCGCCATGGAGGTGGACCTTGGCGCTAGCTCTTCCCCCGCAGGTGTTGGCGCCGACGAACATATCAGAAAGACCATGGGGAGATTGGCCATCGTTTCTCAAGAGATGGCCTGATTCGATAACCCGACTTACGCCAGTATTTCGGACCATTGGGAGGAGTGCTTTCATGCGGTCCGAGCTGAGAAGGAACGATTGCAGAAGCCTTTTCATGACATTAATATTCCGTGTGTCAACATGCAAGATTTTTGCGCGGCGTGCCATGGAGACGGGACAGGGCTGCCACGGAAGGCAAGGGGAAAGTTGGAGGAGGCGCGGCCATCGTTTCGAAGCAGCAAACTCTGGCATGTCAATCGGGTCTGTATGAGGCTGCAGCAACGTCATCACGGTACAGTTGGAGCAGATGGCATGACCGCGACCGTCGACACTGGGGTCAATTTAGGCGTCGGAAGGCTGGGCTCAACTATTGCTTGCGATGTGGGCCGACAGCAAACTTAGTGGCAAGCTGCCTGAGCTGATGCAAGTCAGGTCAGGTAAGTTTTTTCTCTTAAGGGCGGCGACCCAGGCAACCGTGAGCAAGGAACTGAGCCAAGACAAGCTGCCCGACTCCCGCAAGAGGCGGCTGACAGAGCCGCCCAAGGATCGCAGCAGCAAGTCGCGGAGCTCCGAGCGGAGGCACGCGAGCCCAAGAAGTGGCAGCCTGCGGCAAAGCCAAAGAGCAAAGCTGAATTCGAACGTAGGCGTGCCAGCGCAGCAGGTGCCGAGTGGAACGTGGAGTCCGCAGAGATGGACACCATAGCGGCGTGGAAGTCGGCAGACTGCGGCGAACTGGGCGGCGCGAAGCGGAGAGAATTATGCGCGAAGTTGCTGGCAGGTGGTTGCAGACCTCATAGCATTGATCATTATAGAAAGCGAAACGACCAAATTCTTAGGCAAGGAAAAGCTTGGCCCCCATGGCGATCTCGAGTCGACCGTGGCTTGGAGTAAGTGGAACTGCAAGAATCGCAAGGAGGCCCTGGAGTGATGCTGGCAACCATATCAGATCCGCGGAGTAGACACCGTGGCTGAAGGTAGTGGCCCGCGCATCGGGCACCACAGGATGATGCGAATTTCTTTGATGTCGGCCCGCTCCCCAGGCGCTTATCCCAGTTTGCGGAGGTCGGCGCGACGGGCGTTGGCAATTTCTGGTGTTGGCTCTGACGGACAGCGGGCTGATCGACGGCAGTCTCCATCGGGGCAAGGCTTGGAGTTGTTTGGCGGTCGGGCCGCTAGGCAGATTCACCCTAATCGGAAACGGGGCAATGGCCCGCTCGTCGGGGCGCCTCAGCAGCTGGATGTTTGCACGGCGGCGTCCCGCTTTTCGGGGCGCCGCGCCCAGTTGGTGGAGGCGTGAATTTCGGTGGTCTGGTTCGCTCTGGTCGCATATCCGGCAGGCAGCCAGGCGCGCGACGACAGCCATCATCGCGGCAAGGCTCGGAGTGGCTCGGTGGTCGCGCGGGCGAGCAGATCCAGCCCTACTGCGCAGGGGGCAGTGGCCCGCGCGTCGGGGCGCCTCATGATGATGAAATTGGGCTCGTTGGCCAGCTCCTCAGGGCGCCATTGCCAGGTGGTGGGGAGATGCAAAAAGAAAGCGCAGTTTGGTTTGGCGATGCAATTGGCAGAGAGCAGGGCGATCGACAGCAGCGTCCGCATGGGTTTCGCCCCCTGCCGCAGGCCCCCTCGGATAATGTGCTACGCAAGAGCTAAATCATGAGACCTCGGCGCCGCTGCGAAGCAGCGTCGGCGAGAGAAATTGAGATCCGGATGATATTGTTGAACTCAGCGTTGCATGTTGAACCTGCCCCCGCACGCCGCGCGCTGAGATTTCCCGCGGAATTTCTGGCGCGCGGCAAATCCCAATGGTTTTTTTCGACCCTGGCCCTGCTGATCTGCGCGAGGGGTGCTGCCGATGTTTGGCGAATCGTGGCGAATCCGATTGTTTTTTTGGCGGGGGGGGGCCCTGGCTCCGCCGATCTGCGCGAGGGGCGCCGCCGATTCTCTAACGCGGCAAATCCCATTGTTTTTTTTTCGATCCTGGCTCCGCCGATCTGCGCGCGGGGCGCCGCCGAATCTAAGACATATTGCAAATCCCATTGGTTTGTCGACCCTGACTCCGCCGATTTGCGCGAGGGGTGCCGCCGAATTTTTGAAATGCGGCAAATTCCATTGGTTGTTCGACCTTGGCTCCGCCGATCTGCGCGGGGGGCGCCGCCAAACCCAAACAACGAACAATGCAAATCTGATTGGTTTTTCGACGCGAGTGGCGCCGCCGAATTACGGAACGCGGCAAATCTCATTGTTTTTTCGACACTGGCTCCGCCGGTCTGCGCGAGGGGCGCCGCCGAATTTCAGAAACGTGGCAAATCCCATCGTTTTTTTCGACCTTGGCCCCGCCGATATGCGTGATGGGCGTTAATTTTGTTTCCCGCAGAGTTTTCTGAGACCCCTCCCAGGAGACGCCAACCGGGCTTATTTTCGGCCCCCCCCCCCCCTCGCGCGAACTACAACAAGGAACAGCAAGCACCATGAAGCAAAGCTGCAACAGTGGAAACTGGAAGCTGGAACTAGCGCAGGACATGGCAAACCCTCGCCCCGCAGCCAGGTGGTCCCGCGAGGGGGCCGGCGGATTCACTTCGGCACGGTTCGGGGAAGTTAGCGAGCGGCATAGATGATGATGCAGCGGCGAGGGGCGAGGGCCCAGAGCGACGGCTCGCATGCAGCACGCGCCGGAACTGGCTAAGCCGCTGCGCTCAAATGCGGACGGGCGACCTTTCCGGTGGCGTCGTGCATCCGAGCGCTGAGACGGACTTGCTGCTTTGGCGTGACCCTTGCATGGCTGGGCAGTTGCCGTTCCATTGTGCGCGCCATCGCGGGGCCGAGCTGGCCGGGGCCAGGGGGCCCCGCTCGCGTCGAGGGGCAGGAGCAACGCGCGGGAGATGCGTGAGGCGACCGGGCGAAGGGCAGGAAGGGGCAGAGAGCGCTGCGTTCGGAACTTGAACTGCGCGCGAAGCAAATGCTCGCCAATTTTGCCCGGTGCCGCGGCGCTTAAACATCGCACTGCGGTTGACCAACAAAGAACGTGGCTGCCGAACAGGATCGAGGGTCAGGGGGAGAGACGCTGGCCGAGCTGAGCCGCCCAGGGACACGGGCATCTTCCTGCCTGAACAAGCTCGAGAGCCAGAGCGTCATGCACTGCGCGAAGATCGGCATCGGGTAACTTGGGCTGCGACGTGGATCCATGGTGCGGGGGGGGCATGGAGTTCAAGCCGGCGGAGGGCTGGATTACGGTGGGGGCATTGGTTAAGGAACCTGCACGGGGGGCCTCAGACCCTGGAGGGTTCCTTCCCTGATGAGGGCGGCGGCCATGTCCTCTGCCAGTCCGCGCTTGGAGCTCCACTGGCTTCCAGGCCCTGGCTTCCTGACCCACTGCTTCCACGTCCAAGACCCCCGCCGCGCTTGGCGCGGGCCGCGCCTCAGGGGGCGCCCAGCGACACCCAAGAACAACGGGCTGACGAGGGAGGCGACCGAGAAATTTCATGGGGGGGCGGCAAGGAATCGGCGACTGAAGGTGCAGTTGGTCATCCATGTGAGCGCGTCTACGACAGCTCGAAGGCGGAGGGTGGGGCTGTTCCAGCGCATTCTGTTCGGGCGCGGACTTTCGGCGTGGGGGCTGGGCATGCCGCTGGGTTGCTTGAGCTGAGGTAAAGAGGCCGCTCAAGGGGTTGCTATAGGACCACGCGCTTGATATCGGGGGTCTCAGGCCCAGTGGTGCATATTGCGATGGCCAAAATGACTGAGGTGCAGATGATGGCATCCGCATGGTGAAGACTAGAGGTTGGGTCGTTTCTGGAAGCGTGATTTGGTTTCCCAAGTTGCAGGGGTCGCTGGGGTCACAGTTTTCATGAGATCACGCCAACCGTGGCCTTGTCGCAGGAAACGCATGCGGAGGGGGAAAGGATTCCCCATCTGCAGAGCCAAAGCAAGGACCACGGATACCGCCGTCCGTGGTGCCCGCGCCAAGATCATGGCGGTGGCCTGAGTAGATTGTTCAAGAACGGCACCAGTCTTTACATAGCCGCCTTTCCCGGGGGATGTCTGCGTGGGCAAGAGCAGAGCCATGGCAGCGCGTGTCTTCTGGGGGGCAAGAGGGTGGGAAAATGCGCGCGCTAGCCCGTCTCAAGAACTCAGTTGGAACGGGCGCGGGGGGCGCGGTGCTGACGGGTGAACTGGCCGATTGCACTGGCAAGCTCGAACTGAGAGGATATGGTTCGATGGCCGGAGGTGAGTTCAATCTCGACCACCGACGGACTGAGCGCAACGGAAGCACCTTCCCGGTCCCAGCTGCGGCGTCGGCTCAGGAGGCGATGGGCCCCCAGGGCAACTTTTGGCGCAGACGTGAGGACAAGCCTGTGCGGTTGCTCATCGATGCCAAGAGGTGGTCAGCATTGCCAGAAATCACGGTGGCCATGCTGCATGGAGCTACGTAGGTTTTTCCAGGCCACGCTGCAGTGAGGCTGTCTGCAGCTGCCAATGACCATGCTGCAGCCATTAAAGGCTAGTATCGTGACCTTGGCGAGGCTGTTCATGAAGTGAATCGCCACGCGCCTGGCCCACATCCAGGATATGGCATATCATGGTTCGCTGGCCGAAACCAAATGGGAGATGCCAGCTCGTCGCCTCGATCAACGCGTTCGTCAGAATTTGGGGAAGGGTGCGAACAGACAATCTCGCAGGCGAGATTGTCGTAGCACCTTGCGGCCGATCTTCGAGGATTTGGGGAAGGACGTTCTTCGTCAGACTGCGCCTGCAGTGTCAATCTCCCAACAGAGGTGGCGATGGAATTGAAGGCGGTAAGCAGCGCGGCCACGTTGTATGCATTCAAGTGCATTGACATTGTCAATGGTGCCAGTCTTTTTGCAGGCGTTAGAAGATTGCAGTCTGACTTGAGATGCTGTCGGTGCGATTGTAGGCTCATCAGATGCCACGGCGCGTAAAAGCGCGCGGTTCGCTCAGCAGGACAGCGGTGGCATCGCAAGGCGTTTTGGCTGAACGCACTCACGCTACCGCATCGCCTCTTTGTTGCTAATGCCGATCGCTGGCTGATCTGCGAGGCCCACGTATGACTCCGCATGGTTTGGTGGGCGACTTCGCCATGCAATGGACAGGTGCATTGCGCGCGGGTGTGAACCAGATCTGGAGCACAGTGAAGGTGTTTAAGCAGAAAGCACTCGATCTTGAGCCAGTGGTTGAGACAAGTCAGGCCTTGTGGCCATCGCCAACTTGGTGGTTGGCATGTGCAAGGCGACGGCAGGGAGGCTTGGCATCGAGCGCTTTCATTTGGGTTCTCAACCTTGAACATGACTTATGTGGCTGTCAACGTACACGCAGGAAGTTCAGGGGCAAGCTCCAAGGCACGACGCGCCGCCGAGTGCGACTCACGGGTTCAAGAGTAGCTGTTTGCGGCGAGCTTGGCAGTACATGGAACACGGGAGGGCTCCCAGCGGTTGCCCACGGAGCTGAGGTGGCAGGCGCCAGCGGTCAACATCTTGCCCAACTTTGACGATTCGCTGGAGATTTTGCGGGGGCCGAGTGAGAATGAGCGTCGCTAGCGGCGGTGGGCATTAGGTCACCCAGAGCATTTCATCTGACGATGCAATCTTTGTAGCGACGGTGGGCCGTGTCACGAGGCAGGCCAGCTTCATTTGGGATCGAAGATGCATCCTTGCTAAATTGGGGAGTGCTTCGAGAATGACGCATCGAAGTTTTTCAAGCAAAGAAGGTTTTCTTATCAACTCATGGTCCGTGGTCCAATGGCGGGCGCATGGTGCAGTCTTACTTGCGTTGGTTGGGACATGGGCCCCTTCGACTGCGCTACTCACGGATCAAGGGGATAAGATGCGACTGCTCTACGTTGGCCCGCGTCAGGTCAGGAGACTCCTGCGCGAATGAATGGAGAGATGGCAGGACAATAGGTTTCTGGATCATCGCGCTCTAGGAGTTGGCATATGGGGCCCCGCTTTCGAGGATAGCCATGACATCGGCGACTAGAGACCAGAAAGCGCATGTCAACAAGCTTCAGCGATCAGGTGGCGTTCGGGCATTGCGGAGTTGTGTGCCTTGGACCCTGGCGCAGGCGGCCCCGTTGGGATTGGCGCGCGCTGAGGCCTGTCGAGTTTGCGTTGGGCCCAAATTTTCCATTGGGACATCCATTACAGTGCTGCCATGGGCTTTTCGAGTGGAGTTGGCGATGGCGAAGGTTTGGTTAAGTCGGGCAAATTTTCCGGACTGGCGCAATCGACCCAGGCCATGACGCGCCGGAGCTACCCGCTGGCCAGCCAGTTCTACCGAGCCAACTGGGCAAGCGTAGCATGTAGGCCGACGCCGTGGTTTGGGGCGGCTGGGCCTCGAGCTCAGAGTTGTGGTCTGGTACGATTTTCTGGCTGGTTACCGCTGTGGGTCTTCCGCTCCAGAACCATGCAGGCGCGGGTGGGCAGTGGCGCAGGTGTCCGCAGCAGGTCCGCCACTTCGCGCCGCGTTCGGATTGCCACCTGGCGAGGCAAGCAGCCGGAAGAGCAGAAGATACATGCGCGGTGCACCGTCGCGTCGGATCTGAGTGGGCCAGCGAGAGAAGACCGAGGTTGAATATCCGAGCTGGCGCCTGCATGGCGCGCAGATATCTGGAACGAGTTGCGAACGGCTGTCAAGTTGTTACCGCCTTCTTTTGCTTGCACCCCAGCTGCTGTAACACATGAATTGATGAGCATCGTGAGTTCGTTTTGTCTTTCATCTGGCGGCGCGGCAATTGCTGGGCCGATGGCTAAGGCGTATCATGATGGTCTCAAGGACCCCGCAGCACGTCGACCAAGGTGTTGCTCAGGCAATGTATTTCATGTTCGAAGAAGGGGCATGGAAAGCTTTGAAATGTCGCCAAAGCCTCACAAGGAAGGCGCGCCAACGAAGCTGTTGATCCAAACGCGTTTGTTTGTGGAGCTTGGCATGTGGTGTACTAGATACAGGAGGTGCGGGAAAGGCGCAGCATAACCCAACTGATCAGCAAAGTTGCAGTTCATTCAATGTGCGCTCACGGAGTTGGGCCGCACGATGTGCGAGGCTCGAGTGGATGTCTGTGGTTTGTTCGGTTCCGAGGCAGTCATCCAGGCGCTGATCGTTGCGGACAGCTTTTTGCGACTTGGGGAGCAAGCTGGATACATGCTGGGCTTTGACAGAGTTCAAGAGGGCCGGACCGACTGAGCTCCACGACGGCGTGCGGCAAGCAGGCAAAGAGGAAGCTGGAAAGCTTCTCTGGTCGACGACGCCCTGTAGTAAACGAAGTCGTGCGTATGCCGCCGAGGGCCAAACCTCGCAACCTCACTGCACAGTGATACTGGGTGTAGCTGCGTCTTTGTTTTCGTATTTATCCTCGGTTCATGGCTTGGTTGCGGTGGTGTTTTGGTTACCACGCTTTGGCCCTGGAGGACGTACTGCTTGTTCAGGCAGGAGGGCGGGGCGCTGGGGACCTTCGGAAGAAACTGCAATCCGAAACCACCGGCGGAGCGGCACCAGCAGGGGAGGCCAGCTCAGAAGATAACCCACCCTGTCCTCCATGGGCCAGGCATGGCAGTTTGTTTTGGGGCAGATACTTTGTCTGCTCGTGCTCGTACGGGCTTCCGTTCGTGATGTGCGCCTGTCTGCACATGCGCTGACGCTGGGTGGCCGTCCCGGGGTACTTCGTGATAGTCGGCCACCATTTGCCGCGCGCGCTTGGAGCCTGCCGCGCCAGGGCGGCCCGTGGATGCACTCAGGATGGGCCGGCTTCGGCCCCTCCGCGATGCGCTCGTGGGCAGGAGCAGGAGGAGGAAGAGGCGGAGGAGGCGGAGGAGGCGGAGGAGGCGGAGGAGGAGGACGATCAGGACGAGGCGGAGGAGGAGGAGGAAAAGGCGGAAGGGAGGAGGAACGGCGGAGGAGAAGCAGGAGGAGCAGTTGCAAACGGAGGCGGAGGAGCCCCCCCACCCCCACCCCAGAACCAACGTTGCCTTGCAAATCCCTTGGGTATTGCAACAGCCCCTTTCCACCCTCCTCCTTTCCTCTTCCTCCCCCTTCTCCTCCTCCTCCTCCTGTTCCTCCTCCTGTTCCTCCTCCTCCTCCTCCTCCTCCTGTTCCTCCTCCTTCTCCAGTTCCTCGTCCTCCTCCTCCTCCTCCGCCTCCTTTTTGTCCTCCTCCTCCTCCTCCTCCTCCTCCTCCTCCTCCGTGTCTTGTTCATCCTCTTTTTCTCAAACATCCTTCTGTTTCTCATCCGCACCCGCCTTCTGTTCTCAATCCAGATCACGGCTTGGTTCCTCAGGGTTCCAGAGTTACTGGTGACATGGCGTCGAGCCACGAAGCTTACGCGAACTCCATGTCAGAAGGCCTTTCGGCGCCTCTGGGGCAATGCCAAGGCCATACCAAACTCTCGACTCACTTGGTGTTCGGCCAGGAGGGTATTTCTACAGGGGAGGCCTCCAGAAAGAAGGGCAACCGCTTCGCACGCCGATCTAGCAGCGGACAAGGGTGCTCACCCGTCTGGTTCTGGCAGACAATCGGACCCAGGCTCTCACATGCTGTAGTTGAGATGGCCACTAGGGTGGCACTTTCTTCCCCAGGTTTGAACTCTCGATCACCAGAGGACAGTCTGGGCACAAACGCGACCTATCAGGCACAAACAGGCCGCTGGGAATCCTTGGGCCTGGACTACCAGGCACCGTAAGTGAGAGTGCTGCCTGCGAGTGAGTGTGAACGCTGGTGTTTCGCGCCCGCCTCGGTGTCGCTGTCCTGCGCTGCCCCGCTTGAGCCCACAAGGTTTCAACGCAGCTGCGTTCCTGCAGTCGGCACAAACGGGCTTTTTCTCTCGGCGTCTGCCTCGACTGCTACGGGTATAGCACGGATGGCAGAGAAGCCCACGCTGGCGAAGCCGCACGGCCTGGAGATATTTGTCCAGGGGTAGGGCATCCCCGACACATCAAAGTGGACACGATTGCAATTAGTGATCCTTCCCTCGCCATGGTCGTCTTAACGGCTGACGGCGGCGGCGACGACGCCGACGCCGACGCCGACGCCGACGCCGACGCCGACGGCGGCGCCGACGGCGGCGACGACGGCGGCGACGACAGCGACGACGACGACGGCGACGCCGACGACGGCGGTGACGACGACAACGACGACGACGACGAGGACAGCGGTTCGGGACGTTTGTTCTTCCCCATTTTAGGAGTGCCTCCAGAAGAATCTCGGGGTGCCTCTCGGGGCGACCTTGGAGTCTTCCGGAGACTCTCGGCGACCCGTGGCCACGACGTCGCCGACACCGACGAGGACGACGACGACGCTGACGTCAGCACACCTGGCGTCGCGAACAAAAAACCTCGGCCGACAATTTTTCGCAGGGTGTGCTTTTCTGGGCCGTTCGAAGGGAGGACGACGACGTCTCCAGGAGCAGGACTGTGCCCTTGCAATGACGCCATCCGGAGGTCGTTTTCTGGCCCAGGGGCTAAGCACGTCGTAACTGTGTCAAGAAGCAGGTTTCAAGCATGGCGTCGAGTGCTCCGGGGCCCACCTAATCGAAGCGCGACGGTAAAGGTCCAGAGATGACGGCAACGGCGACGCTGTGGAGCTTCCTTGCGGGACACCTCTCAGCATCGGAGAACGTCCGAAAGCGTCCAAGAATTCTAGATAACACGAAGACCGCAGAAACATTTACACAAGTGCGAAGTCGTGGACGACCACGACGACGACTATCCTCTCCTACCTCCTCCGGCTCCCTCTCCTACCTCCTGGGCCGACCTATGGGGGAGATAGGGCGTGAGCAGGAGGAGAGGGAGGGGGAGCAGGAGGACAAGGGCGATGGCGACGCGACGACGGCGACGATGACGATGCAAACGGCGGCGGCATCGGCGACGACGGCGGCGGCTACGACGACGACTGAGGCCGCGGCGGCGACGACGATATTCATTTTGCGTGATTGGCCCTGTCTGAGTCTCTGGAGCCCTCCGGAGGGGCTCTTTCCAGGACGCGTCTGGAGGCTTCCGAAGACCTCCGGAACGACAACGACGCGCCGACGACGACGACGACGACGAAGACAACGGCGACAACGACGGCGGCGACGACGACGACGGCTGCGCCAACCACAATGACGGTGCCTTGGATCCCCCTGCGGAGGTGGTGCCGGCACCTTCAAAGAGGAGCGCGGAGGTGGCCCGGCGCCTACGGGGCAGCAGTTTTTGCAGTTGTCGATCGATCAGGTCCGTCTTGGTTTTCTTTTTGTGTTTATGCTAAGCAGTTTTTTTGTGCCCGCTGGCCTGGGTCTTCAGGAGCCTCTGGAGGCCATCCAGTGACCTCCAGGGACCTTTTCGGGGATTCCCCCCTGCACCTTCAGAGGCCTCTGGGAATCGTTGCCGTCGCCGCCTTCAAGGTTTCCGATCGCTTTCTGCGGCGCGTGTTGGTTGTCGCATGCTTCTTACATTGCCTAAGTGTATGTGACGTTCCCCGTGGATGAGTTCGGATGATCAACAGCGCCGTCGTCGTCCTCGTTGGCGCGTCGTCGCCGTTGTTGGCGCGCCGTCGAGATCGCTAGCGTGTCGTCGTTGTCGTCGTTGCCGCGTCCTCGTCTCCGTCCTCGTCCTCGTCCTTCTGCCCTTGCCTAGATGTCTTCCTCTGAATCCCTTCTCTTCCTCTTCCTCCTCCTCCTCATCCTCATCATCTTCCTTCTCATGCTCCTTACGTACTTTTCCCTCCTACCTATTCTCTTTTTCTGCCTCATATTTTAGGTTTACGGGTGGGGAGGAGCGAGGAGGAAGGAAGAGGAGGAAAAGTAGAAGAAGGATGAGCAGCAGGAGGATCATTAGGAGGAGGAGGAGGAGGAGGAGGAGGAGGAGGAGGAGGACTCGCAGGAGCAGGCGGAGGAGCACCCTCCCCCCCCCCCGAAGAACCGACGCACCCACCTAGGTCCTCCTAAATCCTGCAACACCCCGCCATCCTCCTCCTCTTCCAGCTCCTCCTCTTCCTCCTCCTCCTCCTCCTCCTCCTCCTTCTCCTGCTTGTCATCCGTAGCCATTTTGGCTCAAGGTGACATGCTTGGGGGGCTTTCAGCCTCCGAGCTTGCAAGGATTGCTCTAGTCCGAGCACAGTCTTCAACTTTGCGGCCTGTTCGCCCAGGTCAGGACCGCTCGATCAGATCGAGCCGCGCATTTGTGAGCTCCTGCTGGAACAACCTCGAGCACAGTGCAGGACGACGCCGCCATGCGGAAGCTTCAGACGTACACGGTGTGCAGCGGTTGCGGCGGCTGGGTCTTCGATTGGAAGCTCCAGCGCTTGGGTTGATGGTGCAACAAGTGCGACAACTACATCACGGGCTGGAGCTCAGCGGGATCGACGAGTACTGGTTTACGAGGTGGGAGTTCTCCGCCATGGAAGTCCCAGTCATCACCCGCAGATGGGATCCAGCAGACCCTCGACAAGTTCAACGACGGGAAGGGTGCCTTCGGCAAGGCAACAGAGAAGGTGGACCTCGGGCCCCTCCAGGAGCTCCAGGCCCAGCTCATCGCGAAGGATCAGAAGCCGCTGGATGTGCCCAAGTCTCAGGCATTGCGCCAGGCGATCAACACGCTGGACCAGAAGAAGGCAGCGTTGGGGAAAGCGGCGTCCCAGCTCATGGAGGCAGAGCGCTGGCTTAATATGGCACAGGACAAGCACGACAAGGCACTGGAGGAGGCCGCGGACGCTGAGGAGGAGCACGAGCAGAGTGTGGTAATTTCATTTATGGTTCCGCCACGCGGCCTCCCTGTGTCGCGGAGCCGCACGGGGACGGCGTCTGTGCCCCAGTCCTACTCCCTCTTTCTTCGGCGCTCTGCATTCCCTCCCTCCGCCTCTCCTACGCAGGGCACGGGGCAGGGCACGGCGCGCGAGCACTGCACGCCTTGATCCGTCCATCGCAGCCTACAGTACTGTTGAATCGGGCATGTTCCTCGACAGGAGGAATATTCAAAATAGTAAAAAATAGTCAGGGGACGATTTTTCGATTATTGTGAAGGCCTTACGGCCGGTGCCGCCGACCCTAACGACGACGGGGGGGGGGAGGAAAAGGAGGAGGAGGAGGGGGAGGAGGAGGAGGAGGAGGAGGAGGCGGAGAGAAGGAGGAGGAGGAGGAGGAGGAGGAGGAGGAGGAGGAGGGAGAGAAGGAGAAGGAGGAGGAAACGGACTCCCCCCTGGCTCCCCCCCCTGGGGAGGAGGACCCGAGGAGGACCTGTGTGGGAGAGGGAGGGGGGGGGGAGGAGGTGTACCCCCAGGGACGGATGCGTATCTTTCTCCCCCCCACCCCCCCCATGGGACTCCTCCCCACCTGGGGAGGAAGACTTGAGGAGCAACGACGCGCCGGAGAAGGACAGGCGTGGGCGAGGGGTTTCCCCAGAGGCGATGCGAATCTGACCCCCCCCCTCCCCCGGACCCCCCCCCCGCCAGGGGATGGACAAAGGGAAGGGGCTTCCGTTTGACGTAATGAGGACGTGGATCGAATTCCCTCAAGCTGCGAATCCATTCCCCGAGCGAGGAAGGATGCTCTCTCTCTCTCTTTCTCTCCCTCTCTCTCTCCCCCGACGGGAGAGAAGGATGGGATGGAGGGGACGAAAGAAGGCTCCCCGTCGACGGGACCAGACAAACACTTCACACACGCCGACAGGGTCGGCGGATATTCAAAACATTGTCGGTGGACGATTTTTCGATTATTTTTGATCATGTTTGAATATAGTTTGGCCATGCTTATTTTTCCTTCGAATATCCGCTTGCACAGAAATGCCCGGCCTAAGCCTACTGTGGAGGGATGGGATTTGTGGGTCAGGCTTCGGGAGAGTCGCGCGGTCCTCTGCGCATCCCTGCGCCCCCAGCCTCTGACCTGGAGAAGGCGGTGTCACGAGAGCAGGAGGTTTTCGGTTTGCGTCCGAGTTTTCTCTTCCTTCTCGTTCTCTTCAGGTTTTGCACTCTCTCCCTCCACCCCTCCTCGCGTGTGCCCTGGACGGGCACAGCAAACCGTTTGTTGCCGCTTTGGCGTTTTCTGTCCAATAGCCTCGTATGGATGGTGGGGATTCATTTGAGGATTGGGAAGGAGTGGGCACTTTGCTTCTGTTTACCACGTTCCGTCCGCTCTGTCGCGGGGGTCCCATCGTACTCTACTGTGCTTGCTTATTGGCGCCCGCGCACGACTATCTAGTTGTTTGCGTTTGCAATATTTTGCCAGCTGCACGGCCGCATTCCGCTGACAGGCAATCGGCTACAACAGGTCTGCAATCCAAAATCTTCCCCTCCTCCCACAGTTGGTCCTCCCAATCCGCAACCCTCCCCACTCTCCCTCTGATGACAACGGCGGCGATGATGACAAACACGGCGACGATCACGCCGCCGCTGCAGAAGAAGACAACCACGACGACGACGCCGACGACGGTGGCGGCAGCGACGACGATGACTGCGACGACGACGACGCCGACGCCGAC
>CAUYUJ010017653.1:20000-67500 GCA_963575745.1 Prorocentrum cordatum | reverse complement strand
CTACTACTACTACTACTACGACTACTACTACTACTACTACTACCACTACTACTACTACTACTACTACTACTACTACTTCTACTACTACTACTACTACTACTACTACTACTACTACCACTACTGTTACGACTACTACTAGTGTTTCTTGAAGGCTTCTTCTTCCTTTCCGATGTTTACCAGGTGTGCAACAATTGCAACGGGTACGGTTGCTGCTATCACTACTCCTACGGAAACTACTACTACTATTTCTACCATTACTTCTCCCACCATTACTACTACTACTACTACTACTACTATTACTACTATAACTACTACTACTACTACTACCACTACTACTACTAACAATACTAGTAGGACCATTGTGACGAAATCTGGTAAGTCTATCACTCGTAGAACTACTAGCCGTATGATGACGAGTACTAGTAGTAATACTACAATTAGTACTAATAGTACTACTTCTACTACAACAACTACTACAACTACTACTACTACTACTACTACTACTACTACTACTACTAGTACTACTAGTACTACTAGTACTAGTACTAGTACTACTACTACTACTACTACTACTACTACTACTACTATTACTACTACTACTACTACTCTTGGCGTTATCATTCTTTACGCTTCGCGTATCCCCACCAGCCCATCTCACAGCAGCAACTCTTGCGAAGCATGTCGGCAGTCGTGTTTTTCAGGCGTGTGTCCGCTTGGCCCCGCATATCTCCCCTGTTCCTCCTTCCTCCCGCCTCCTTGTACATCCTCCTTGTGGGGGGAGCGGGAGAAGGACGAGGCGGAGGAGGAGGGAGAGAAAGCGCTCCTCGTGATTTGAGTCGTTTGGGGTTTCTCGTCCTGGTGTGAGTCGTTCGGGCCCTTCTTCCTGGTGTGAGTCGTTCGGGCTCTTCGTGGTGTGAGTCGTTCGGGCTCTTCGTCCTGGTGTGAGTCGTTCGGGCTTCTCGTGGTGTGAGTTGTTCGGGCCCCTCATCCTGGTGTGAGTCGTCGTTCGGGCTCCTCTCGTTCCTCGTCGTGGTGTGAGTCGTTCGGGCTCTCGTGGTGTGAGTCGTTCGGGCCCCTCGTCCTGGTGTGAGTCGTTCGGGCCCCTCCTTGTGGTGTGAGTCGTTCGGGCTCTTCGTGGTGTGAGTCGTTCGGGCCCCTCGTCCTGGTGTGAGTCGTTCGGGCTCCTCGTGGGGCCTCTTGGGTGCCTCTTGGGGCCTCTTGGGGCCTCTTGGGGGCCTCTTGGGGGCCTCTTGGGGGCCTCTTGGGGGCCTCGTGGGGCCTCTTGGGGCCTCTTGGGAGCCTCTTGGGAGCCTTTTGGGGGCCTCTTGGGGCCTCTTGGGTGCCTCTTGGGGGCCTCTTGGGGGCCTCTTGGGAGCCTTTTGGGGGCCTCTTGGGGCCATCTTGGGGCCTCTTGCGACCTTCTCAGAAGCGCAAATGAGCGCTGCCCCCTGAGAAGGACAAAATGAGCCCAAAACCTTCGTTACATCAATGATTTTGCTATGAAGGACGATGAGCGCGGCCCCCATCAGAAGGCCAAAATGGGGCCGAAACCGTAGTACATTCAATGATTTTGGCTTCAAAGAAGAGGAGAGGGTTTTTTCTCCCCCCCCCCGTCGGGGCCCGAATCCTCGTGAGGGGTGTCGTTTTTTTAGCCTTCCCAGGAGTCGAAAATGACCCCCCTGACGACCCGCGGGGCGCCCTCGCCATGCCCAGGGGGGGGGGGGTAGGGGGAGGGGTAAACCCCTCCCCGAAGGGGAAGAAGGGGGGTTGAGAACAGAGAGAGAGAGCTCTCTAAACCACTCACGCCCAAAGGGCTGGTGGGATTACTACTTCTACTGCTACTACTACTAGTACTATTCCTGCTACCACGACTACTACTACCACTACTACTACTACTACTACTACTACTACTACTACTACTACTACTACTACTACTACTACTACTACTACTACTACTACTACTACTACTACTACTACTACTACTACTACTACTACTACTACTACTACTACTACTACTACTACTACTACTACTACTACTACTACTACTACTACTACTACTACTACTACTACTACTACTACTACTACTACTACTACTACTACTACTACTACTACTACTACTACTACTACTACTACTACTACTACTACTACTACTACTACTACTACTACTACTACTACTACTACTACTACTACTACTACTACTACTACTACTACTACTACTACTACTACTACTACGACTTGTATTCGCGCAAATCCCCCAGTTCGGCTTGCCTGAGGGGTTCTTAATTGGTTATAAGGTTAGCGCCTCGGGAGTCTACTTTGCCCGTTCCCCGGAGGTTCCCCGGGTTCATCGGGGTCCCCGCGTTCCCTGGGTTCCTCGGGTTCCTCGGGTTCCATCGGGTTCCCCGGGTCCCCCAAGCAATGCCAAGCAATGCCGAGTAGTGCCGCTCAACGCCAAGAATTGAAAAGCAGTGCGAAGCAATGCTAAACAATGCCAAGCACTGCCCAGCAATGCCCAGCAACGCACAGCAATGCGAAGCAGTGCCAGGTAGTGCCAAGCACTGCGCCCATGCAATAGTAAGCTTTCCCCAATTTGGGGTCGCGCTGGGCTCATACTAATTCTCAGATTTTCAACTTGAGTTAGTTATCGCACCTATGCAGATCCTAAGGGGGGCCAGCAGCGGGCCATCGGAGGCCAATGGGGGCCAACGGTGGCCAATGGTGGGCCATAGGGGCCAACGTCGCCCGGCCGATTCCGGATCCAGCGACGCACCAATTCGTTTCTTAAAGAAGACGTGTAGAAGTTGACCCAGGTGTTTAGGACCAATTGCATACACATGCATTGTCGGAGGTCCGTGCGGATTTCCTGGATCCACGCTGAGCCCCCACCCGCAGTTTGTTGGAACTGCTCATCTGGCCATACCGCGCAGACAAGCCATCTAGCAGGTCGCAAAATGGTTGTGGCGATGGTAACCACCGCGACGTCAACGATGATGGTGCTGACAGTGGTGATGACGCTGCTGTCAATGGTGATGGCAGTGGTGACGGGGACGATGTCGTCGACGATAATGGTGATGGTGATAAAGTGGACGGTGATGACAGTAGACGACGGCGGTGATGATGGTGACAATCAGGATGATGATGCTGACGATGATGGTTCTGATGATGACGATGATGATCATGGTGATGGTGACGATGATTACGATGGCGATGATGACGACGATGACGATGGCCATGGCACTGATGACGCTACGATGGTGGTATCGATATGGCTGATGAAGTTGGCAAGGGGATGCCCGCCCGCAGAAGTGCAGAAAACAAGTGGATGTCGTGAGGATTTCGAACTGCGCGCGCGGAGACGCGCGCGTGTGGCTCGCATGATATGGGTTTTCAGACTTGGCGGGCTGACCATACAGCAGGTGGACGTTTTCGACATGCCCGCATTGTCTAATTTGACAGAACTGCTGGCTTCACTATGATTTCAGCGAGCCCGCGCGCAGAACTCTGGCACCTCCCATGGTGAGCTACCAGTGGCGTTGAAGTGGATCTGACAGTCGCCCGCGGCGGCGCGCGCACGTGCCCCCCGCATCGTGACTATCCGTGCGCAGGGGACTCCTAGAACAAACGCTTCCTAGATCAATGCGTGCGCGCCGCATACTACTTTGTGTCGGAGATTGCGGGGGTCGATGCCCGTCCGGGCAGAATGGTACTATCTGGTGTTTAGGATGATCGGTCGTGTGTCATACATGTGAACAGAACAGTACGGGGAGGTGGTCCGATAACTCCGGCCTCGATGGGAGGTGGAGTCGAATCTTTATGAGGAGGAGGAGGAGGAGGAGGAGGAGGAGGAGGAGTCTAAGGATCCACAGCGAATATCGTTCTAGAAGGATGTATTGGGAAGACCTTGCGGCCGGTGCCGCAGACCCCGAAGGGGGACGACGATCACGACGCCGGCGTCGGCGGCGACGACGACGCTCACGTAGGGCAGAGTCCTCAGGGATGCTTCCTCGGGCCTCTTGGCAGCTTCTTGGGGGCCTCTTGGGAGCCTCTTGGGGGTCCCTTATGGGCGCCTCCTGGGAGCCTCCTCTGGGGGTCCCTGGAGGATGTATTCGCGATGGTCGCCATCGTCGTCGTGCTCGACGCGGTGCGCTCTGAAAAAAATAGTAGAATGCGAATAGTTTTCTGGTTCGAACTCCGGAAGCCTGACGAATTCGGGAACCTGGATACTTGAGACTAGCGCATGATGATTTCCTTCCGATTAAAGCATACATTAAGATTGAGAACACCAGTTGGTTTCAATATGCCTGTTTAGAATCTGTTTCAGTATTTCTGCATCAGTTATGTTCCTTCTCTTGTTTTCTTGTCGATTCGCAGCCCGCTCCCGCCCTCCCGCGCAGGAGCGACCAGGCTGGCAACGCCCAGGCCGTGACCGACGGGCTGGCCCACGTGCGCGGAGGCGTCCGCCGCAGCCGGCGCCTGCTCGTCTGTCGTGTGCGTTGTGCTTCCGTCGCTCCGAGTAGGGAAAGGACACCCCGACGGTCCCATTGCGACAACACGATGACTACGAACGTTCCTGCGCCGTTTGCGAAGTTCACATAGCTGTCGAGACCCATCTCGATCGGAAGCGCGTCGCCGTTTGCATCGATTGGGCTCCTAAACCTGGCAGGAGGGGGCCCGCTCTAACATCGGACCTGGTCGCCGGGGGGGTGCAACTCAATATTGTGGGCCGACTCGACCCGTCGCCCTCGTTGCTGGACATCCTCCCTCGTTTTCCCCCTCCTGGGCCTCCTGGGAGGCCCTCGTCGCAACCGCTGGATTCGCTTCGAAATCCTGGTCAGAGCGCACCCCGGGAGAGGCCCGTGGAGTAGCAGTATCGGTGCCTTTTGGTGTCCCCACTCGCGGACTCGCGCCTCCCTCCGCTCTTTCCGAATTCTCCGTGCCCCAACTCGCTTGCCGTGTGCCCCACGCCATGTCGGACCAGGACGGGCTCCGACGCCGCAGACTAGAGTCGTGCGCGTTGCCCACGCGGCGCTGTCCCGTTCGAGGGCTTCTCTAGGCGCGGTGAGCTCGACGTGGCTGGCAACGCGCGGGCCGCGGCCGACGGGATGGACCACTTGCGCGGAGGCGTCCGCCACAGCCGGCGCTTGCCCTGGCAGCATTAGTATGTGCGTTGCCACAGCTCGTTAGTCGCGCGCGCTTTGCCCAGGCAGCGTTGTCCCGCTCGAGCGCTTCCTTCAGCGCGGTTTGCTGGCAGGTCCCGCTTTTGCTACGGGGTGCTCATTTTTGCAGGTGTTCCTTGCGCCCTTGGACGGCCTAGGCCTCCCAGCTGTGGTCGGCGGAGCAGATGGGGTCGGAGGATCGCGCCGCATCGCCGATGCATCGGCGATGCGGCTCGATGTGGAGCTCGATCCACGCGGACGTCGCCCCTGCATCGCCGACGTCGTCGATGCATCTGCAAAGTGGCGAGTTTTTCGGATTTCGTTTTTTCCCGACCCCTTCTGGGAGGTCTCTAGACGGAGAGGAAGGGTCCTGATTTGCTGCGGCCTCTCTCAAGTTCAGCGGGCGGGTTGAGCGGATGCTCGCCGGGTTGCTCTTCCTGAGGGAAGGGGCAGGAGAAGAGAGGAGGGAGGAGGACGAGGAGCGGGCGGTGGAGAAGGGAGAGGTGAACCTTCCTTCTCCTTCTTCATGCGCTCTCTCCTCCTCCTCCTCCTCCTCCTCCTTCCTCCTTCCGAGCATGTGACGAGTTCAGCCACTACAGTTCCTGCCCCTGCTTGCTTCACCTGCTTGCGCTCCATCGTAGCCACTTGCCCGCTTCCCCCACTACTCTCCTAGGGCTGGGCATGGAGAGCGAGAGTATTCCCGCGCCCGCTTACGTATACACACATATCTATAAACATGTAAATGTATCTGTATATGTATATGCAAATGTGTTTGTATTTGTATGCGTATATATACCTGTACGTATATACGTATATATATATATGCATCACAAGCTCAAGGCAGAGTATGATGAACGCGTGAGCGTTCCCAGCACACTCACACTTCACGACAAAAGCCTGGCAGCTGCGAAGGCCGCCAATGGCCTCCAGCTCGCTGCCGCGCCGTCCCACGAGTTCATTCGTTGCGGTCGCTCCTCGTCACCCTGCCAAATCTACAGGACGTGAAACTGACCACAGCCACTGCTTTTCTTTTGTTGCCGCCTTCCAGCCAGCAGAAACAAATCAGCGGGTGTGGTCATTGTCGTGAAGCTTGGCACCGGGGTAATGACCACAACCACTGCTTCTTTTTCGGCCGGCTGGAAGGCGGCGCAAACAAGAAGCAGTGGCTGTGGTGATTTTCCCGTCCTGCTAAATCCACTCCCTCATATCTTCTTCATCCTTCCCCGTCCACTATTCGATTCCCTCCTGCTCCTTCGTCTTTTCCTTTACAGCTACAGTCAACCCGCACAGTAAGGATGGGCAGCCTTCCCAAGGGTACCCTTGCATCCTTGCCTCCTCGGCCCGTCCTTGGCCGCTTTCGCTGGCCGCGCCCCGCTCGAAAAGTTTCGAAGTGGCCCTCCAAGGCCCTTGCATTCTTACCGCGCATCCTCTGGTTGACTGTACCCTGCCTACAGTAGCCCCTGAGACAGCATTTGCAACCTAAGGCAATGGGGGCAGGAGTATTTTTGTCCCGCCGTTCCCGTCGCGGTGGATGACCTTCTAGGGCCCTGGGGCCGTCGGAAAATTGCCCAGGGTCGACGAGAAGCCAGAGAGCGCCGACGTAGTGTTTTTGTTCCAATCCGCTTGTTGTTCGTATCAGCATCACGCTTGATCGCCGTGAGCTTCGAAAGCGGCCCCTGGAGGCCGAAGTCTTTGCAGAGCGCCGGGGCTCGAAACATCAATCCGCCTCGAGGTTTGGCCAGAATCGTGTCTTGTTGATGGCCCCGCTGGGCCCGAACCTCGCTTCCGGAGGCCGAGTGCCGCAAAGGAACAGCAAAAACAGAGCCGTCCACACTTCTGCGGGCCACCGGAGCTGCGGATCTTGATCATGAGTCCCGGAACACTCCATGGACAGATGTTTCGCCCTCGCCCGCTTCGTCCCCTCAGCTTTCCCCCTTCTCCTCCCAAAATTGCGCTGGAAAAAAAATGCCCCATGACAAACAAGAACAAAACGTTCCAAGGTCCGCGCGGATTTCTTGGGCCGGCGCGGGCCCCAGCCTCCCCACGCCCCCTCGCCTCTGGCGCCCCTGCGCCGGGGAGGCGGGCCCTGCGCCGACCGGCGCGGACCTGCGAACGCCAACGCTTGTGCAGCCTCTCCTCTGGCGCGGCATCGCTCGGACGGGTGCATTCGTTTCTCGGCGAGGGCCATCGAGAATCGACTAGACGTAAGAGTGACCTGTCGCCGGAGTGACCTCTGGTGCGGGCACAGATGGGTCCCCAGATGGCTGAAAACGAAGCAGCAGCAGCAGCTGCTTGCGCGCCAAGGTTTGGTCCCCCCGCGGCCCCCCAAAAAGTCGCGCAGCAGAGGTCACTCTTACCCAGGGTTATTCTTGCGTATAGCCGAGAGAAGCATCCCGGATCATCGTGCGAACAATCCACGCGCGAAGCCGCAGCGTGCATGGGGAAGGGGCGTCCGAGCGACATGGCAAGTCAGCGAGCTCCGTCACGGTGAGGGCCACGGGGTGTGCAGGGCCCGTCTTCCGATGTTTTCAGGGATTCCTGTTCCGTCCCACCGACAGGTGTCGCGGCCGATTTCGTGGAGATCGACCGCGACTTCAGCGGCCACACGAGGAGGCCGCACCCTCCGATCTTTCGCGGGGGCTCTCCCCACACAGCAGACGGCTGTTTGGAAGGGGTTCGAAGCACGTTCGAAAGCCTTCGAGAAACGCTCGAAGTTTTCCGCCGAGCTGGGTCTTCGAGTGGCTTGGAGGGCCCTCGCGTCCACGACTGGACTCGGCACGGGATCCTAGACCCCTGATGTTTTGAACCGAACAGACCGATGCTACAGGCCTCGGGCAACTATCCTGGCGAAAGACCCAACCATATGAAGTTGTGGGTACCGCAATTGTGAATATCTTCTTCGGTGAAACTCCCTATGGGGCCACGAAGCGCTGCGCTGGGCGGGGGGGGAACGCATGCGGGCGGTAGCACTGGGGCCGTCGGTAAAGCTCCCTATGAGGCCACGAAACGCTGCACTGGGTGGGTGAACATACCAAATGAAGCGTGTGGGACGCACGCGGGCGGTCCCATTGGGGGCTTCGGTGGAGCTCCCCATGGGGCCGCGAAGCGTTGTAAGGGGTGGGTGAAAATGCCAAGTTGGGTGTGGGGGACGCATGCAGGCGGTCCCACTGGAGGCTTCGGTGGAGCTCCCTGTGGGGGACGCATGCGGGCGGTCCCACTGGGGGCTTCGGTGGAGCTCCCTATGGGGCCACGAAACATTGTACTGGGTGGGTGAAAATGCCAAATTGGGCGTGGTGGTGCGGGCGGTCCCATTGGGGGCTTCGGTGGAGCTCCCTATGGGGCCACGGAGCGCTGTGCTGGGTGGGTGACAGTGCCAA
Organism: Prorocentrum cordatum; assembly: GCA_963575745.1. Lineage (NCBI taxonomy): Eukaryota > Dinophyceae > Prorocentrales > Prorocentraceae > Prorocentrum > Prorocentrum cordatum. The sequence continues at coordinate 58,967 of CAUYUJ010017653.1, read as the reverse complement.
ATCGGGTGCGGGGGACGCATGCTGACGGTCCCACTGGGGGCTTCGGTGGGGCTCCCTATGGGGCCACGGAGCGATGCACTGGGTGGGTGCCAATGCCAACTTGGGTGTGGGGGACGCATGCGGGCGGACCCACTGGGGGCTTCGGTGGGGCTCCCTATTGGGCCACGAAGCGCTGTACTGGGCGGGTGAAAATGCCAAATTGGGCGTGGGGGGACGCATGTGGGCGGTACCACTGGGGGCTTCGGTGGAGCTCCCTACGGGGTCACGAAGCGTTGTACTGGGTGGGTGAGAGTGCCGAATTGGGCGTGGAGGACGCATGCGGGCGGTCCCACTGGGGGCTTCGGTGGAGCTCCTTGCGGGGCCATGAAACGCTGTACTGGGTGGGTGACAATGCTCATCGGGTGCGGGGGACGCTTGCGGGCGGTCCCAATGGGGGCTTCGGTGGAGCTCCCTATGGTGCCACGAAGCGTTGTACTGGGTCGGTGAAAATGCCAAATTGGCCGTGGGGGACGCATGCCGGCGGTCCCACTGGGGGCTTCGGTGGAGCTCCCTACAGGGCCACGAAACATTCTACTGGGTGGGTGAGAATGCCAAATTGGGCGTGGGGGACGCATGCGGGCGGTCCCATTGGGGGCTTCGTTGGAGCTTACTACGGGGCCGCGAAGCGTTGTGCTGGTTGGTTGAAAATGCCAAATTGGGTGTGGGGGACGCATGCGGGCGGTCCCACTGGGGGCTTCGGTGGAGCTCCCTATGGGGCCACGAAACATTCTACTGGGCGGGTGAAAATGCCGAATTGGGCGTGGGGGACGCATGCGGGCGGTCCCACTAGGGGCTTCGGTGGAGCTCCTCAGGGGGCCGAAACGCTGTGCTGGTTGGTCGAAAATGCCAAATTGGGTGTGGGGGACGCATGCGGGCGGTCCCACTGGGGGCTTTTGTGGAGCTCCCTATGGGGCCACGAAACATTGTACTGGGTGGGTGAATCGCATGGAATAAGGAGGAGGGAGGGGAGGAGGGGGAGGAGGAGGAGAAGAGGAGAAGACGAAAGGAACGCGGGGACCGTCTCTTCAAAACGAGGACCCAACACCACAGGATGGTTGGGAGAAACAAGGAACACGCATGCCACGTTCATCGGTCAACGCTTCCCGCTCCCCCCAATGTTCAAAGTTGGCGGTGGGTCTGATGAGTTGCACCTCGACCGCAGTCTCCCCCGCGCGTGCCAACTCTGAGTTTGGGGAAGCGGGGGAGTGTCCACTGATTGTTTCGCCCTGCCGTAGCTCATCCTTTTTCAGAGCCTGGAGGCAGCGTTCTAGCTCCGGGGGCCGCCAGGAGCGATCCGGGCCGCAAACCAGAGGCATGGCATCTTGGTCGGAGAGCTCGCTCCGAAATCAGGTCCTCAGAGTTCCCGCTCGCTCACTCCTGCCGTTCTCCTCCCGCGGGCCCCAAAGGCCTGGACCCCGTCCCCGGGGGGCGGTTCTCTCGTCCCGGCTCAATGTCGGGGGCCCGGTGGGGTGGTGACCACACCTTGCGGTGAGTCGGTGGGGATTCGGGGTCACCGCACGGCTTTTGGGACTCGGGTCGTTCTCCGAGCCCAGACCCCCGACGTCATGAATTTTTCATGACGTCGACCCCCAGCGTTCTGGACCCTTTCCCCGGGACCGGTTCTTCGTCCCGAGTCGTTTTTTGACGGTCCCGAGGGCCGGTAAGGGCCCCCAGAGGCCAAAAATTATGAAAAACCTCCCGTCGTGATTTTTTCATAACTCGAGGGGGTCTGGGAGGACGTCTCGGGCGACAGGGGCCTCCGATGCCCCAACGTCGTGCGGTGGCGGACCACCGTGCGGTGAGGTCCTGGGGGGTTTCGAGGTCGCCGCGCGGGAGGTCACCGCACCGCTTCGGGGACTCCAAGCAATTCAGGAGGGGAAAAAACACACAGACACAATTAATCGGCGATTCCCAGAAAATATGGGAAAATATGGGAAGTGGGGGGGAAGACAAAAACCCAGAAAATATGGTAAAATATGGGGGACATTTTTATTTGTGTGTATTTATTTGTGTGTCCCAATTCCCCTTCAGCAATGGCTGGTGGCCCCAGGGCCCGACAACGGGCCCCCCTGGCCGATCACGCAGGAAGGCCAGCGCCCGGGTCCCAAAGGTCGGGGGCTGCGGAAGTCGGGTCGGGCCTGTCCCGCTGCAGGAGGAATGGGCAAACGTAGTCCACAAAAATGGCACGTGGACGAGGGGTTGTCTTTGGACACGCTTTTGAGCATTCTTGGAGTATGTTTCGCTCTGCGAAAGGGTCCCAGGGCCGGGGGCTGCTGGAGGTGCCTCTGAGGCCCAAGGTGCCCCCCCAGCTTGTCGCGCCCAACCTTTGGGAGCTCCTCTGGCGTGCTCTCTGGGCCTCGTGACGGGGGGTGCTCTGGAGGCCGTGGGGGCCTCCTTGGAAAATCCTGGAGGCACCTGTGGCCAGGGGCACTTTGAGCATTAGGTCGGGCGTGTCCCCCGACAGGCGGATGCTGCACGAAAAGACCAGCCATAGCCAAAGCATATCCAACAGATGTGCAAAACTTCTAAAACACCGCCCCAGATGTTTTTTTTTTTTGTTTGCTTTTTTTTTTTTTTTTACCATTTTGGCATACTCCTCCTGTAGAGGGATACGCCCGACTTAATTCAGGAGGGGAAAAAACACACAGACACAATTAATCCTCGATTTCCCAGAAAATATAGGAAAATATGGGAAGTGGGGGGGAAGACAGAAACCCAGAAAATATGGGAAAATATGGGGAATCCTTTTATTTCTGTGTATTTATTTGTGTGTCCTGGGGCCCCTTCAAGGGGGTCGCGAGGAAGAGGCACGCCGCCCGGCATTCTCTTGCAGGACACCTCTCTCGGGCCCCTTACTCCTCGCAGAGATCGGTGCGGCTCGAGAAAGATCACGCGCGGGGGGGATCGAGGGGCGCGGCCGTGCCTTTCTCCTCCTCGTCATAATCACCATCGCCGTCCATCGAGGATAGGCCGTTGCTTGAGCTCTTCTGCGCCGCCCCCCTTCGCAGCCAGGTGCCGGTTCGTCCGAGGCTGGCCTGCGTGGGGGGAGCGCGCGCGCGCCGGCACCGTTTTCTGATTTCTTCTGCGCATTGCCGTGGCGCAGAAAAAAAAAAACGCCGTCCATCGAGGACAGCAGAGCCCCTGACCCTGGTAGCTTTGTGGAGACGTGGCCTCACTTAGGTTCCCGTTTTTGCACCGGGGATAATTGATCTGCGCGGTTTGGTTTGCGTTCTCTGCATGAGCGACCTCCTATCCCTAATGTTTTGGGCCCCCTAACTCTGGTCCAGCCCCGAAGGGTTAGGGGTCCTTCTAATACTAATGAGCATCAGCGGAATCACCCAGGCGGCGAAGCTTAGAGGAGCGCATCGTACTGCGGCCTGACAGCGGCGTGCGCACCGCATGGGAAGTCGCCTCCTTGGTTCTCCTGTCGTACGACGTGATCATGATGCCACTCTCGATGCTCGATGTCCGGGGATGCTTCGCAGCCACCGCCTGCCCTTCTCAGTTCTCACCGGAAGGTCCGAAGATGGCCCCGCGACGGGCCTGAGCTATGCCGAAAGAAGGCCGGGGGGGCTTCCCGCAGCTCCCCGCGGAGAGCCCAGGGCGCCAGTGCCGTTCCAACTCGCCCGCAGGCGGCCTAGAGACCTCCCAAGAGGGCCTGCGAGTGGGCCAAGGGGAGGCCACAGATACTCCTTGGGTTTCTGAGCAAGCGTGGGGGGGCCCCCGACGGGGGTCAACCTCGCCTCGTCGTCGCGCCGCGACGGGGGTCGGAGCGCCTTCGGCGCGCGGTGGCTGCCCGCGACGGGGGTCGATGTGGGGCTGTCGGCGGGGGTGGCGCCCCCCCGACGCCGACTCAGAAACTCGGAGTAGACTCAGGAAGGCCCGGCACGAACATTTCCGTTTTAGGCCCGAGCGCTGTCCGGGCATCATCCGATCCATGTCTGGGCTGGAGCCGTGTTTCGGGCTCGTCTCGAGGCCACGGCTGGCCCCTGGATCGTCACCGTTGGGCCCCGGAGCGTTGGCCGGTACGGCGCTGAGAATGTCTACGTGTACCCAGGATGATGCCGCACGCGAAGCGGGAAGCAGTTAAGGCAGGGCCCCAAGGGACACATAGGGTACCGAATATGATGAGACACATAAGACATTGATACATATGATATACATGTATACACGTCTATATTTATGTATATATACATATTTACACACATATATATGTGGATATACATATACATACATATACATATATATATATATATATGTATGTAGATATCTGTGGTTGTTTGTGTTTGTGTGTGTGTGGTCCAGTTGTTCGGTGGAGTTGGCCAAAAGCGGCGTTCTCGGAGGCCGCAGGCGCCCAGCCTGGAGGCGGAGAGGCGGAGCGATGGAATCGGTCCCGCAAGCGAGGTGGGGCCGAGCTGGAACCCAGCGTGGGCATCGGGCCGCCTCGTGGATTGAAGAGAACTAGGCACATGCACCGATCTTGGCGAGGCCTATCCTCGACCCAGGATCGGTATATACCTGCACGGCCAAGGCAGGAGGGCGTACGCACCGACCTTGGGCTCGGGATGGGCCTGGCCAAAATCGGTGTTTGTGTGTGTGTGTGTGTGTGTGCGTGTGTGTGTGTGTGTGTGCGTGTGTGTGTGTGTGTGTGTGCGTGCGTGCGTGCGTGCGTGCGTGCGTGCGTGCGTGCGTGCGTGCGTGTGTGTGTATGTATGTGTGTGGTGTGTGTGGTGTGTGTGGTGTGTGTGTGTGTGTGTGTGTCTGTTGTGTGTGTTGTGTGTGTGTGTTGTGTGTGTGTGTTGTGTGTGTGTGCGCATAGTTCTCCTTCCTCTATTGGACCCCGAGGGAGGGCCTTCCTGGGCAGCGGGCGGCGGGAAACTGCGGTGCTCGCTCGGAAGAGACCGGCGAGGCGGCCCAGAGTCCTCGAGCGGCCCGAGGGCGCAGCTCTGTAGAGCCCCAGAGGTCCAGGTCGAAGTCGGGCGTGTCCCTCTACAGAAGGAATATTCTCAAGTAGTCGAAACATGGGATGGCGACGATTGTCATTGTATTTTTGAATATTTTTGGAATCTGTTTTCCGTGTTTGTATGTTTCGTCCCAACTCCGCCTGTGGGAGGACACGCCCGACCAAGACCCAAGTTCCGAAGTGCCAGGGATCTAAAAGTCTACGAGGCGACTGGGCGACGGAGCTCGAAAGTTCGGAAGTCCCACGCGCCCCTCAGCTCGTTGGGCGGGCAGGTCCCCGAGGCCGGCGCCACGTCGCCGACGCCGAGGGAGGGCGTGATCTCCCTTCGAGGGCCACGGTGACTGTCTGAACGTGTGCGAGTCGTGTTTCACGGTGAGGCCTTGTGCGGGCCCGGTGATTCGTGCACTTGGCACAGGCTCTCCTGCAGCGCCCGAGCCGAAAGCCCACGCGGCCGACGCTCCCTGACCTCCCCTGTGGCTGAGACCGAGCGCGTGGAGGGGCAGAGTTCGCGTCTCCAGGCGTGAGGCCAGGCTCGCGGTCAGGCGTCACCCCTCCCCGCCGAAGCTTGATCTGAAGGATGTACCGTCGCGTCTTAGTGGGCCCTGGAACGAGAAGGGCAGTTGTTGTGGTACGCGGGTCTAGTTTCAGTTGATTTTACCTTCTCTGGCGCCTCATTTTTGTTGGCGCTGTTGTTTGACCGTTCTCTTGTCTCCTGGTGTGGCCCTGGTCCAGATCACATTTGAGTTCCCGAATCTGAGCCGTTTTCGAACGGGTTCCGAACGTCCTTCGGATCCCCGATTTGGCCAGGCCGTTTTGGTGAACTTTTTTCGTTACCGTTTCAGCGAATCGTTTTTATTTCTCGTTTTCATCATACATGTGTATTCTTGGAAAGCGGTAAACAAAAAACAGACGGTCCTGCTGTTTACATGGCCCACTGAGGCCGTCATCTCCCTTGCTAGGCCGCTCCGCATAGGTGGAGAGGTGGAGCCGGCTGGGCACAGTTGCGCCTTTTTTTCTTTGTTGTTGTTGTTTCTGCCTGGAGGCGTGACAAGAGCTCGCGATGTGTATGGCAGACTGAACGGCCCAGCCCAGGATGTGTGCAGACGGCCTACCTCTAGTTGCCGACCAAGTGCTTGCTGGCTATGCGCATACGATGTAGCGGTTTTTCGACCCCAGGCCAGCTTAAGGAGCTCCGTTAAAATCGCGCACGTCGTCAAAGAGGCAGAGCCGAGAAGTAGTGGCCCAGGGTCAAGGGAGGACTTCGCCCAAGGGAGCCTGAGGTTCGGCTGGAGCAAGCCCCTATTAGCGAGTATTCATCTGGCGGCAGGGCGGTGTTGAAATCTCTTTGCTCCGCCTCCCTGCAATGGACGATGGATTCTCAGGGAGGGGGGAGTGAGGTTGAGCAGGTGTTTCTTCGGCGGCCTCCAGTACATCAGAATCCGGCAGCTCGAAACAAATATCCATTTGTAGTATGACATGTGTTTCATCCGTAGGGGGCGATCTTCGGGGCCAGGGGGCAGTCAGCAAACGACCCAGGACAGACAAATGGCCCAGGGGAAGTGGTCGAGAGCCCCTACTGACGAGTCGCGACATCGGAGGACTGGCAAGTTGGCCCAGCTTCTCGGCCCCCTGGTCATGCACAAGGCTCTCTGCGCGTCGCTGGCACATCGTCTGCGGAAGGGGTGACCAGGAAGCTGGCACAGAGTTCTCTGGTGGACCATTTCTTGATCTTCGTCGTGGCCGCAGGGCAAGGACCGCCGACTGTCTCCCACCCCCTGCCGGCGGGGGCCAGCGGATTGGCGTTGGAGGGGTCTACGCATATGTGGAATTGGCCATCACGCTCTTCTGGACGATGGGCATCGGCGTGTCGTTCATTTCGGCATACTACGACGTGGGTGCCCTGGAGGTCCGCCTGACGAAGATCGCCAGGAGATACCTGCGCGGCACGTTCCTCTTTGACGTAAGCATCGTGTCCGTCGACTGGCTGTTCACGCTCGCCTCCTTCCTCGACAACGGTGCCATCCGGTTGCTGCGCCTGGGGAAGCTCGTGCGATTCGGCAAGGCCGCGCGCATGCTTCGCCTGCTCAGGATCATGAAGGTGCCCAGGCAGCTCGACGCCCTGAACGACGCCATGCAGTCCCAGACTTTCAGCACCGCAATCGGGGTTGGCAAGGCCATAGCGTTCATCATTATTCTGAATCATTTTGTGGCTTGCATCTGGTATTCCTTGTCTAACACGCTTCGCGATTATGGTGAGCTGGCTTGGGTGGACGCTCTGCACAACGAAGGCCGTGACAAGGCTTATTTCTACACCACGTCGTTGCATTGGAGTTTGACACAATCCAGCTGCCTGCGGCAAGTCCCTCCCCCGTGCCAGCCCAGCACCCTCGGCTGCCAAAGTTCGAGGGGTGCTCAGGTGGCCGCAACGTATGACGCCTCGTGCTTCTAGGCTCGGGGGCGCCGAAACAGGTGGCATGGTTTCAACCTCGTGTCAGTATGTATCTACTCGTTCTCAATGTCAGCCCCATGCATTTTGAAGGCATCCTTATTTTGTGTCACGTCGTTGTTTCTCTTCTCCTTCTCAATCCTCTATGTGGGGACGTTTGGAGCGGGGGCGTTCGGAGCAACGCCCAGACGACTGGAATGCGCGACACCTCGGCTGTCTCGGGGACAGCATGCGTACCTGTTAGGCTGTCCTGTGGTGGAGTGGGAAAATGATGATGCTGATGATGATGCTGATGATGATGATGCTGATGATGATGATGATGATGATGATGATGCAGCTGATGATGATGATGATGATGATGGTGATGATGCAGCTGATGATGATGATGCTGATGCTGATGCTGCTGCTGATGATGATGTTGCTGCTGCTGCTGATGATGATGATGATGTTGATGATGATGATGCTGATGATGCTGATGATGATGATGATGATGACGATGATGATGATGATGATGATGATGATGATGATGATGATGATGATGATGATGATGATGATGATGATGATGATGGTGACGATGAGGAGGAGGATGAGGAAAAGCATGGCTCATGGAGCGGTTTGGGTCCACAGACCCAGGTCCGGATGGTGGTGATGAGGGAAAGGAGGAGGAGGAGGAGGAGGAGGAGGAGGAGGAGGAAGAGGATGAGGATGAGGAGGAGGAGGAGGAGGAGGAGGAGGAGGAGGAGGAGAGGAGATTGAGGAGGAGGAGGAGGAGGAGGAGGAGGAGAGAGGAGAGGAGGAGAGGGAGGAAGGAGGAGGAGGAGGAGGGAGGAGATGAGGAGGAGGGAGGAGGAGGAGGAGTGAGGAGGAGGACGGGGGAGGAGGATGAGAGAGGAGGGAGGAGGAGGAGGAGAGGGGGAGGAGGAGGAGGAGAGGAGAGGAGGAGGAGGAGGAGGAGGAGGAGGAGGAGGAGGAGGAGGAGGAGGGAGAGAGGAGGAGGAGGAGGAGGAGACGGAGGAGGAGGAGGAGGAGGAGGAGGAGGAGGAGGAGGAGGAGGAGGAGGAGGGGGAGGAGGAGGGAGGAGGAGGAGGAGGAGGGAGGAGGAGGAGGAGGAGGAGAGGAGGAGGAGGAGGAAGATGAGGAGGAGGAGAGGAGGAGGAGGAGGAGGAGGAGGAGGAGGAGGAGGAGGAGGAGGGAGGAGGATGAGGAGGCGGAGACGGAGGAGGAGGAGGAGGACGAGGAGGAGGAGGGAGGAGGAGGAGGAGGAGGAGGAGGAGGAGGAGGAGGAGGAGGATAGTGGCGGACGAGCCGGATGAAACACATCATGACGAGAATTATGAGGAGGAGGAGGAGGACAGTGGCGGACCAGGTGGATTAGATACATCATGACGAAAATTATCAGGAGGAGGGGGAGGAGGAGGAAGCCTGTCACGTGTGACACCTCTCGCCTTCACTTCTTGAGGAGCTCTCGTAGGGCTTGCTTTGGGCCGTCTTGGAGCTGCCTTGGGATCGTTTGAGGCAGTCTTGGGGGTCCCTTGGGGCCCTCTTGGTCATCTTGGGGCGCTCGTGGGCCGTCTTTGGGGCCTATTGGCACTCGGGGGGGTCCCTTAGGGCCGACGTGAGGCCAGCTTGGGGCCATCTCAGCCTGTCTTGAGACCCTCTGGAGGCCTTGGGCCAGCTTGGGGCTCTCTTAGGGCTCTTCTGGGCTGTCTATGGGCCCTTTTGGGGCTCCCAGTATGCCGTTTCAGGTTTTCGAAGACCGCAAGTGGGCCGATCTTGGGCCAGAGGCGTGGGAAGCAAAGAACAATGAAACACCTATAAGGATGTCGATGTGTTTGGCCTACCGAGGGCCTCCTGGAGAGCGTCTTAACTGATTATTGGCCTCTTCAAGGCGTCTTGGGACCTATTTGGCGCGCCTGAGGGGCTGTTGTGCTCGTCTTGAGACGAGCTGAGTCTACATCTGGGGCCCTACCCGGTAGCCTTGATGTGCCTGCCTGGGCCGGCTTGGAAACGACGGGGCGCCACGGGAGACTGGGGAATGTGGGGCGGCGATGCGTGTGACAAGATGTGCATTCAGTCGCGCCTCAATGTGCCACGGGGTATGGTGGCGGATTTACGCCAGCATCTATGGAGATTGTTCCGCGGAATACGGGGGAACGTGTCTTCGTGATCGTTGTCGTGGTCAGTGCTCTCTTGATTTTCTCCTCGTTCGTGAGCGGCATCACCAGCGCCATGACCCACCTCAGGCAGCACAACAACCACCGGTACACGCAGCTCGACTACATCACCCGCTACCTGCTGGACAAGAAGATATCGGGAGAGCTGTCGAGCAGGATAGCGGTGTTCATCCGCAAGTACAAGTTCCTCGCCAAGCACAAGGTCCGCGAGCAGGACGTGGAGGTCTTCCAGGTGCTCCCGACTCCTCTGAAGCGCCAGCTGCGCCTGGAGGCTCACGGCCCCGTCCTGTGCAGGCAGCCCTTCTTCTACCAGCTCGGCGAGTTCGACGGAGAGGGACTGCCCGATCAGAAAAACAGCGTCGGAGACTCCTCGAAGCATGCAACTTGTGGGGGCCGCCTCTATAACCCAGATCCATCCGGGAACGGTAAACAGGATGGAGGTAATTTAATCGCTTCGCTCATTCCTCCGGCCCATATTGCGCACCGCGGTCGACTGGCCGAGTGGTTGTCGGCAGTGCGCCGCTTGGGGGATTTTTGAGGATCTCGTGGGGATCTCGTGGGGGTCTCTTGGGGCATCTGGGGCCTCTTGGGGCCTCTCGGGGCCATCTTGGGGGCTTCTTTGCGGCTTCTTGGGGGCATCCATGGAACCTCTCTGCGCGTAGAGCTCGAAATGTCCGTTCGGGTGGGCCTGCTCTTGGAGCCGTCTTGGGAGCCTCTTGGGCCATCTTGGAAGCCTCTGGGGCTGTCTTGGGGCCCTCTGGGGCCGTTTTGGGCTCTCTTGGAGGCTTCTTGGGCTGTGCTGGGGCGATCCTGGAAGCCTCTTAAGCCGTCTTAGAGCACTTGGAACATAACAAAATCACTAATTTCTATTTCTGCCTCTGTGGGCCCTCTTGGGAGGTCTCTTGAAGGCATCTGGGAGCGTCTTGCAGGCGCTTTGGTTTGGGCTGTCTGTACGCCATCTCTGTCGTTTGGGATCGCTCCTGGGCCGTCTCGGGCCATGTTGAGCTATCTTGGAGGCCGCTGCGCTCATTGAACGCGCTTGGGAGCCTGCTGGGGACCCGGCCTGGACCTGCCCAGGACCTTGCTGGGACCTTGCCGGGACTGCCGGGATATCTTGCCGGGACTTGCCGGGGCCTTGCCGGGACTTGCCGGACCACCAGGGGCGGCCCCGCGCGCGCGCGAATTGACCGGAGATCTTAGCACGCCCTTGGCCCGTTGGGCCGGCGAAGTGGAGAGGTCGTGCGGCCAGTGCTGCCGCGACCCTGAGCGACGACGACGACCATGACGACGGCGACGACGACGGCGACGACGGCGACGACGGCGACGACGGCGACGACGGCGACGGCGCCCCAGGATTCCCTGGAGGGGCGGTAACCTCCCAGGGACCCCCCGGGACCCTCCCCGCCACCAGGACCTCCCCTGGGACACGCCCCGTGGCCCCGCCGTGGACCCCACCCCCAAGGCGGGGCACTGCTCAAAGGGAAGGGGCTGCCCTTCGACTCGATCACAGCGTCCGTCCTTGTTAGCTCGGCTTGCATGTTGGAGGAGAAGGACTCATGGAGTCAACGGGGAGTGGCGACGGCGACGGCGACGAGGACGACGATGAGGACGACGACGAGGACGACGATGACGACCTCGAGGACGACGACGAGGACGACGACGACGATGACGCGGAGGACGACGACGGCGACGTCGACGACGATGACGACGACGACGTCGACGACGACGACGTCGACGATGATGACGACGACGACGACGACGGCGACGACGACGACGAGGACGACGACGACGAGGACGACGCGTCCTCCACATGCCAACAGGGTCGGCGTTTTTTTATCCTTTGGCGCGTGACGGTCGTTACCCTGGCAAAGCCCCTCCACCCCAGGTAACAGTAACGATCGTATTCAGGCGGGGGGGGGGGGGTGGGCGGACCCGCCCCCCCCATGCTGGCACTCGCGCGCCTATTATGGCGATTGCCCCGCACCCCTACCGTTACCCGGGGCCCCAACTCTCCCCCCCAGGGTTACGACCGCTACCGGAAATAACAAAATAGCAAGATCACGACGAGTAGCCCGCCTCCGAGGGGAAGGGGCTCGGAAATACCTGGTCTGGCATTGGTGGCTCCAGCAGATCGAGCCGCCCATAGTTCTTCGCTCAGAGTCCGTCCCCTGGACCCCGTCCTGGGGCTGGCCAGTCTATGCGAGCCGAGTGGCGCCTGCAGAAGCAGAGCAAAATTTTGAAACGAAAACGGCGAGGCAGTGTCCAGTCCGATGCGATCGGTCTGGTTCGACGTCGACCGCGGCTGTCCCGGTCTGCTTCGATTCCGATGTGCCAGCGATCCGATGCGGTTCGATGTTCGCAGGGCGCAGGTGTGCATCCTTGCGCGGCCGATCCGATTCGGTTCCGATTCCGTGCCGATGCAGCCCGAAATGACGCACATTCCAATCTGATCCGATTTGCCGATTCGATGCTGACTGGTCCTGCGAAGCCGTCGTCGAGGACTGCTCGCAGTCTGCAACAACATCACCGAGCTGCCCCAGGACATGGCGAGCGAGCTGTTCACGCCCAGCCAGGACGCCCTGGACGCGTACTTCCTGCTGCACGGGCACGCCGAGTACGACCTGGACGAGGAGACCCTTCTCCTCGTGAGGGGACAAGTTCTAAAGCCATCAAAACTGTCAGTGGTCCGCGCGGGTTCCGTGGACCGGCGCTGGACCCCTTTGGCGGCGCTCCGCGCGCCGGGGATGGTGGCCCAGCGCCGACGCAAGGAATCGCTGCGGACATCCGAAAGTTTATGGTAATGTCCTTTGATTTCTTTGGTTCAGAATGGATCTTTATAACTGTTAAAGTTTTGTTTGTTTCTTCATGTTTCTGTTATCAGAAGTTTGATTCTATGGTATGTGCACCATAACTGTTAAAATGTTGGTTCTTTCTTCATCGCACCGCCAGACTTCGAACAGTTGCACGGCTGGATGGCGAAGCCGGACGTCTTCAGGGCGCCGTTGTTGCCGAGGCGCCGCGCTCATTCGCTAGAAGCTTCCAGCACTTCGACGGAGCGAGGGGGAACCGGAAGGTACCGGTACCGCTACTCCTCGGACCTCTCCCAGGGTGCGTTCTGACCCGGATGTCTAGGCGGATCCAGCGGTGACGGCGAGGACTTCCCTGGAAGCCGAAAAGGTGGAAAGTGAGGGACGGGTAGATGTATTGGTACCTTCTCCTCCTCTGAGATGGAGGGCTGCTGCCTTTGAAAAGGACTTGTCCTTTGCTGAGACTCCCGCACACGGCATGGCCAGAGGTTTTTGCTGCAGCAAGGCACTCGCGGATCGAGGGCGGCTCTTCGTCAAGACCAGGCTCTCGATCGGGGCGTGCTGAAATGCCCAACTGCTAGGTCCAACAGGGTCCAAATAATGCCCAATTCCTGAGATACATAAATCCTCAGATGCCTAAATCTTCGATACTAGATCCATCGGGCTGTTGATCGGGGCGTCTTCACATTCCCGAATGTCAGGTTCTCAAAGTCCTCAGATGCCCTACAGTCAGCCCGCATAGTAAGGATGAGCAACCTTCCCAAGGGTACCCTTGCATCCTTTCCCCCCCGGTCCATCCTTGGCCACTTTGGTTGGCCGCGCCCCGCTCGAAAAGCTTCGACATTGGCGTCCGAGGCCCTTGCATCCTTACCGCATATCCTGATCATACGGGCCGACTGTATGCTCACACGCCCGAATGCCCCCGATTGTCCAGCAGCGGCACGGGTGAAGCGCGGCCTCTCTTCAGAGCGGGGCCCGCGTGGAGCACCTCCTTGGAGTTCTTGTGACCGTGCAGTGGGGGGCCCATGCCAAGAAGCACTCTGCTTGCCTCCAGGGCGCCCTGGGTTTCTTGGGTTCCCATGGTCTTGCTAGGGAAAGCGCGACGTTCCCACACCAGACACCCGTGGACGTCCTGGGGTCTCAGGGTCGTGTTTCTCGTGGAGGGTCTCTTGTGGTCGAGCGCCTACACCTTAGACGATGCTTAAGGAAACCTAAGTTTTCGGCCAGAGTCTCGATTATTCTTAACGTTTCAATGTAAATCCTAAGATTTGAATGGGAATTTTGGGTTTTTATTCAAGTTCTGAGACTATGAATTTCTTAACCCATGATTTCTGAAGCATTTCGCAGGGTGTACTGTGCATCCTCCAGACCCGTCGGCTCTCAGTTCGCCCCGATGTTTCCCGATCCGATGTGGTCCTGCTCTTGGCTTCGTCTCGGGAGAGTTTCGTCTTGCAAGGGGAGCGCTTCCCGCAGCGAAGACGCATGAGCAACCGCAGGGACGCGCGCGGACCTCCTCCTCCTCCTCCTCCTCCTCCTCCTTCTTCTTCTTCTCCCCCTCCCTCTCCTCCCCCCCCCTCCTTCACCTCCTCCTCCTCCTCCTCCTCCTCCTCCTCCTCCTCCTCCTCCTCCTCCTCCTCCTCTTCCTCCCCCCCCGCGGCGGGGCGGCGGGGGCGCCTCCCGCAGCGAAGGCGCCTGAACGGCCGCAGAGACAAGCGCGGACTGGATTCGGAAGCGGAGGGCGTACGGCAGCACGGCCGACGCATCCAGGGCGGCGCACTGCCATCGTCCCCGCCCCAATCCGGGATCGGCGCACGGAGTCTCCCACTGGGAGCGCGTGCCGACCGGGACGGCGAAACGAATCCAGCCACGGCGACGTGGGCCCCCCCAGGAGGCCCAAGGGGACCGTGAAGCGTCTAAATCATCATCCTCCTCCTCCTCGTCCTCCTCCTCCTCCTCCTCCTCCTCCTCTTCCCTTCTCCTCCTCCTCCTCCTCCTCCTCCCTCCTCCTCCTCCTCCTCCTCCTCCTCCTCCCTCCCCTCCCCCTCCCCGTCCTGCTCCTCCTCCTCCTCCTCCTCCTCCTCCTCCTCCTCCTCGCGCCCATCTTCTTTTTTTCTGCAGCATGCGGTCGACGACCCCTCCCGAGCCGAGGTTTTTCCTGATCAGCTGTTCCCTCGGATCGAAGTTTCATCGCCCCCTGGGCCCGAGACAGGTCCCCTGATGCCGAACATGGGAAAAAGGGTTTCTCTTCTTTTGTTGTTTCTCTGTCGCTCTGTCTCTCTCTCTCTCTCTCGCTTTATATCCCTCTCTCTCTCTCTCTCTCTCGGGAGCGAAAGAAAACGTACACGTACATGAATTCACGTTGGTTTCCAAAGTACGCCTTTCGCGAACGTCTGTATCACGAGGCTGGTCTCTCGGACTGGGGGTCAGGGGGGCCAGGCGGACCTTGACGGGCGGGTCTAGCGCTCGTCCCACTGCAAGTCGCACACCCATAATGCAGTGCGCGTCGAGTGGCGGAGGTTGAGCCCGTATCATGAGTTTCCTGTAGGAGAACTGCCTTCGATCCTCAGAATATGCTCGCGAGCGCCAGCAACTTTCCTGTGAGTACCGGGGGGGCTTCGAGCACGCCAGTTAGTGCATGTTGCGCGAGACCAGAGGACCAACATTCTGCACGCGTCGCGTGGAGGCGGCCGCCACGACGCCCCACATGGAACAGTGCCGGTGAACACCGCCGTGATTGCGTGCATCGGCAGCGAATGAGAATGACGGTATCCATGCACCTGCCACCTCCTTCCCTCGCCCGCACTCCGTCCGCCCCTCCATCCCGCCAATGTTGAGAGGCGGGAAGCGACGTGGAGTTTTTACGGGCGGAGCTCGTATGGACGGAACTCGCGGAACGGAATTCGCACCTTCTGAGTTCGCACGGACGGTGTTCGCACGGACGAGCTCGCAGCCGCAGAACTCGCACAGACGGAAATAGCGCGGACGAAGTTTGCACGGACAGGGTTCGAACAGACGGAGCTCGCACGCACGCAACTCGCACCAGCGGAATTCGCACGCAGAGCAGCTTCGCCCTCAAATTCACGCGTGCGAGTTCCGTCCGTGCGAGCTCCGCGCGTGCGAGAGTTCCGTCTGTGAGAGTCCCGTTCCGTGTGAGTTTAGTGCGCGCGAGTTCCGCGTCGTGCGAGTTCCGCGTCGTGCGAGTTCCATGCGTGCGAGTTCCATGCTTGCAAGCTCCGTGGGTGCGAGTTCCGCGCGTGCAAGTCCCACCGCCTCCAGGTCAGGGTGTTGGGGTGTTTCGCTTAGGTTGGTAGGGTTACGCCTAGTTAGGGAGGTAGGGTTAGGGGTGATCGGTGATCGGATTAGGGTGATTTTGTGTTAGGGTGTAAGTTTGCGGTGTCAGGGATAGGGTGTTTCAAGTGAAGGGGTAAGAGTCAGGTTGTCAGGACTAGGTTTTGGGTTTTAGTGTTAGGGTGTTGGGGTTGGGTTAGGGTGTTATCGTTCGGGTGTTAGAGTTAGGGTCAGCGCGCTAGGGTTAAGGGGAAGGGTGTTCGGGTTAGGAAACTAGGGCTATTGAGTTATTGGTTGAGTGGTTCCTTTGTGTTTGAGTGTAAGGTTCGGGTGTTAGGGCCAGGGTGTTATCAGGTTACGGGGAGAGGGTTAGGTTGTTAGGGTTAGGCTTAGGGCTTTCGGTTTAAGGCGTTACGGCGAAGGTTTTGGTGTATAGCTAAGGGTGTTGGGGCAAAAGTGCTAGGCTTGCGCGTCTGGGGTAGGGTGTTAGGCTTAGGCTTTATGGTGTTAGTTTTAGGGTGCTGAGGGCCCGATGTTAGGGTTAGGGTGTTAGGGTTCGGGTGTTAGCCTCAGGGTTAAGGTGCTAGGTTTCGGGTGTCAGGGTTCTGGAGCCAGGGGGGCGGCGCGGCCAAAGGGTGGGAGTGGGGAGTCCCGGAACGACGGACCGGGGCGAGGGGGGGGCGTGGAGGAGGGAGGGCCCCGGCCCCCACCCCCCCACCTTGGGGGGGATGACATCTCGCCGCCAGCCCCGGGACATCCCATCCCCAGGCGCGCCCTGCCGCCCCCGAGCCAGGGAACGGGCGCTCTCGGCCGGGCGGGGGGCCTGGCCGGACCGCACAGAGGACCTGGTGATCCAGGGCGTCCTGGCTGGGGGTGGGGGTGGCTTCTTGGTGGTTCTCCTGCGCCAGTGCACCACCACCCCCACCCTCCAGCCAAGACAAGACCTTGTGGATCGCCTGGTCGAGAGTGGGGGTCCTGGCGGGGGAAGGGGTGGGTCGTGCTGTCCTCAAGGAAGGCAGAGGAGTAAGGGGGGGAGGAGGACAAGGAAAAGGAAGAGGAGGAGGAGGAGGAGGAGGAGGAGGAGGAAGAGAAGGAGGAGGAGGAGGAGGAGCAGGAGGTGGAGGTGGAGGAGGAGGAGGAGGCAATGCCAGCGAGGGGCCCTCTGCTGTTCCGCACTCTCCTCGCACCACCCCTCCCCGCTCGGTCTGCCAAGCATTTCCGTGAGGGTGCCGACTTCTCTTCCCTCACGAGGGCGCAACAGCTGCACAGCGAACGTCCGCCCCACGCAAGACGGACGAGAAAAGGAGGAGGAGAAGGAGGGAGGAGGGACGCGTGGAGGAGGAAGGAGGAGAAGGAGGGAGGAGGGAGGAAGGAGAAGGAAGGAGGAAGGAGGAGAAGGAGAAGGAGGAAGGAGGCCCTTCGTGGACTGCATGGAAGAAGCAGCCCCGGCGCACGAGGAGACCTGGTTCTTCGAGGGGAAGGCCAGCCGCACCGTGTTCTGCGAGGCGGCGCTGTGGGTCCGCTTCGCGCACCCTGGCAGGCTGTTCTGCAGGACGCCGGCTCTCCTCGTCGTCGTCGTCGTCGTCGTCGTCCTCGTCGCCGCCCTCGTCGTCATCGTCGACGTCCTCCTCCTCCTCCTCCTCCTCCTCCTCCTC
Organism: Prorocentrum cordatum; assembly: GCA_963575745.1. Lineage (NCBI taxonomy): Eukaryota > Dinophyceae > Prorocentrales > Prorocentraceae > Prorocentrum > Prorocentrum cordatum. Next base: position 41,595 of record CAUYUJ010017653.1, on the reverse strand, counting down.
CTCCTCCTCCTCCTCCTCCTCCTCCTCCTCCTCCTCCTCCTCCTCCTCCTCCTCCTCCTCCTCCTCCTCCTCCTCCTCCTCCTCCTCCTCCTCCTCCCCCCCCTCTCCTCCTCTTTCTCCTCCTGTTCCTCCTCATCCTCTTTTCTGGCGTTGCTCGCCGATCGAGTCTTTGCATAGCCCCACGTTTCTCTTTGCGTGCTTTGCCAAGCCAGACAGCCCTAACGATCCGCCTCTGCTTCTCCCTTCCTCCCCCTCGTTCTCCCCCTCTTCTCCTCCTCTCGGCGGTCGTCGGAGGTTGGGGGGCGAGATCGCCGTGGAACGGAGAGCCCCCCACCGGGAAATCGGTTTCGGTTTCTTGTTCGTGTCGTGCGCGCGGGCGAGGCGAAGCTGCGTGGGCGCGCAAGAGGAATAGCCCCGCAGTCGCTAGGGTTAAGTCGGGTATGTACCTCTACAGGAGGATGTTCGAACATGTGTATGAGTTTGAATATTTTTGGGGACCATGTTTTGAGTTCGGAGGGGTCGATCTACTCTAAATAGTCTGGGTACGATGTTTTCGATATTTGTTGTATACTTTTGGAGTTGTTTTTTGAATTTTTGCGTTCGCCCAAAATGTGCCTGTAGGGGGCCACGCCCGACCTATCGCTGGGGCGGTGCGGAAGCGGTGGGCGCGCTATGTGGCCTGGGATCTCCTGCCATCGGTGTCCCCGTCGGGTGTCCTGGTCGGCGTGTTCCGTCGGCGGTGGGCGGGCGGTGGCCGGGGGGTGTCCCGCCTGTTCTGGCGTCAGGGGAGCTTTCGATCGAGTCGATGTGCCCCGTCTGCTCGCCAAGCTACGCGCGTTCTCTGTTCCAGAATGTGTGCCTGGTGTCTTCGCTAGATGGCTGGAGAGGCGAACGGCGCGGGTCATTGTACAGGGTAAACAATCTGCCCTGGTCCGCATGGAAGACATGTTTTTTTATCGCTAGTGAAGGCGATACGGTGTGGGCGTTAGTTCAGGAATGCGCCCAGGATGCTTCAGACCCTGGAGGCTTCTTTGTCTGAGGATGGCGGCGGTGGTATCCGTGGCCGAGCCTCGATTGGAGTTCCACTGTCTTCCAGACCCTGGATTTCTTATCCAATGATTCCTCATCCAATTCCCCCACCGTAGTGAGGTCGATAGTGAAGTCGATCATGGGATCGCTAGAATGGGATGGATAGTGAGGTCAGAAGTGGGATCGACTGTGATGTTGATTGTGACATTGGTTGCGCGATCGACAGTGGGGTCGATCGTGAGGTTGATGGATGTGAGATCGATACTCAGGTCGATCCTGAGGTCGAAAGCGAGATCTATAGTGAATTTTATCGTCAGATCTATAGTGAGATCGATCGAGTGTGTCCGATCCTGTGAGGTCTCGATAGTGGGATCGATCAAGCGAAGTCGAACGCAGCGACGGTAGTGGCATTACACCGCATCGCAACATCGTCACCATGCGTCATCGCTAATTTGAGGGCGCGCCACCAGTATCGTCATCATCACACGCATCGCATTTGCCAGCAGTTGGTTCTTTCGTCCCCCCCACCCCCCAACCTTCTTATCACCCGAAGGGTGGTCGTATAGGTTTAGGTATCCCATTCCGACCAGGGATCAGCCATTCCAGTGGGAAGCAGTTTGGCATAGCAGCGCTTGTGATTCGAACCTCCCCCCTCCTGCCCCCCCTCGTTCCCCCTCTCCTCCCTCTCCCCGCCCCCCTCCTTCCCCCCCCTTTCCCTCCTCCTTTTCCTGCCCTTCCTCCTCCAGGAAAAAAGAAGGCGCATGTGTGTCTGGTGCTGAGCATCTGCGGGCGTTCTTGAAGGGCGGGGGACGTCCAGATGCCTCCAGAGTGGCCTCTGGGGACCTTCCTGGGGACCTTCCTGGGGGACCTCCAGGCGTCGCGAGAACGAGGCAAACAACCGCACGACGGCCTCCGTGCAACACCCTCTGGAGCTTCGGAGGTTGTCGAGAGCTCCAGGGCAGAGTTCCGCAGGCGTGGCGATGCGGGAAACAGCGGCTCTGGGGCGAGGGCCGGGGAGGTCCAGCAGGACCCACGTCGCGGTTCAAGCACGGCGTCCCGCGTCTCGTGCTTTCCTCGTCTTATCCGGAGTCTTCGGAAGTCGCACGGGGATTCATGGAGGTTCTGTTGGAGCTTCTTGGACAGACCTCAAGGAGAAGGCAGGAGGCCAAGTCAAGCCGAAACGTCCAGACACATGGGTTTTCGAAGCCCGATGCTCGAGAAGCTGTCCACTTCCTTCACCTCCTCCCAACCCCATACTCCTCGCTCGCCGTCGCCCCCTTCTTCGTCCTCTTTTTCCCTTCTGCAGGACCTCGTCGGAGTTCTTGGCACTGTCGAGCGCCACGTTCCGCAGCGTCGTGCCCAAGAGGCCGATGCTGCACTTGACCTGCTGCGACTACGCGCAGAGGTTCCTGCTCGAGCTGCACGAGTCGGGGACGTACGAGCAGTTCGACCTGGGCTTCCACGAGTTCGACACGAAGCAGGAGACCGGTTAGGCCTGGGGCTCCGCACAGAGCCCCCTGGAGGCTTAGCGCCCCCCCCAAATATTCTGGGGCGGTCTCAGCACCACGGCGCCACTTGTGGCGGCTACCATGTGCGCCCCGCGCTTCAGGATGAGGTTCTCGAGACTGCCCCAGACTGCTCCAGGGGGTCCTTGGGGCCAGCCGTACCTCGTGGGGGCAGTCGGTGCGCAGGCCCCAGCCTCACCAAAAGCAGGAGATGGCACAGACGACCTTCGAGGCCAGTTTCAGCTTCGACGTGGGGGACACGACAGGATCCACGGCTGCGCGGAGGAGGAGGAGAAGGAGGAGGAGGAGGACAAGGGGGGGGGACTTCTGAGAAGGAAGGGGGCTGCTTGGGAGCCCTCCTGCCTTCGAAGAAGCCTCCTCTGGAGAACGTCCCGCTGCCCAATCGCAAGACCAGCTCATGGCCCAACCGCCAGAGCAGCCCGTGGCTCAATCACAAGAGCAGCCCAGACGCTTCAGTCGAAGAGCGCGAGAATTCCATCGTGCACAGACGGCACGCGCGAGTCGGTACAACAGCGCAGAGTTCATGGCCAGCACCTCGTCAAGGCCAGCCCCATCGCATGGGCGTAGTGCATGGCACAGCTTGGCAGTGCTTGCCATTGCTTGGCATTGCTTGCCATTGCTTGGCATGAGTCACCAAGACCCTGGGACACTAGGGAACCAGGGGAACCTCCGAGCAAGGGGCAAAGTATCCCCCCGAGGCACCAACTTTTAACCAAGTAAGAACCATTTAATTAGGCAAGCTTCATTGGGGAATGATCCTCGGTTCCCCGAAAAAGAATAAAATATGGGAAGCGGGGGAGAAGTCGAACATCCCGAACATGTATGGAAGACGTGGGGGATCCTGAGACCTGCGCTTGCTTCTTTCTGTGCCCCTGGGCCCCTTCATGTCCGAGCCGCCTCCCGCTGCGGAGGCGAGGGCCGCCCCACCCCCCCCGCCACGGCCAGACAGCGAGGGGACTACGCGTGTGCCGCCGCCCCCGCAGCTCGTTACAAAACCACCCGTCCGACCGACCGACCGACCGACAACCAGGGCGACGACGACCACGACGAAAGCACAGGACTCTGACGCCGACGACGACGGCGACGACGACGGCGACCACGACGGCGACGACGACGACGGCGACGACGACGACGACGACGACAAAGGCGACGGCGGCGGCGAACGCCGACGAAGACGACCACGACCGAACGACCACCACCTCGACAGCGGACGACGAACGACCGGTGACGGCGTCTGCGCTGGCGCCGGAGCAGTCGTCGTCGTGCACGTACCCACCTTGAGAGGATCGGCGGCGAGCGAGGGGAGAAGTGAGAAGGAGAAGGCCTTCTCTGAGGAGCTTCCTGTGTCTTCGGGGAAGGCTCAGAAAACTTTTCGGTGCGCCAGGGGACTTCCGAGCCTTCCGAGAAGGCCCGGCCCCCCTCGGACGCCTGGTGGCTTCTCGGCCAGACCTGGGCTCTCCGGTGGCCGCTCGACACGATGCGGGCACCCCCGAAACGCCCTCGGCGAGGCGCAGCCGCCGGAGCGCCTCCCAACGCCTGGGAAGCCGCCGAGAACCGACGACGATGCCCGAACACCTCGAGCCTCGAGCCCGAAACTCCCGAGACTCCTCCCAACGGCTGGGAAGCCGCCGAGAACCGACGGCGACGCCCGGAAGCCTCGAGGCTGGAGCCCGAGACTCCCACCCCCGCCCGCGCCGGCCACCGTGTGGAGGCGCCTCGCTCACGGCCCGTGCGAGGCTAGCTTGACCCTCGCCCAAGATCCTGATCTTCGTCATTGTCGTCGTCGTCGTCGTCGTCGTCGTCGTCGTCGTCGTCGTCGTCGTCGTCGTGGTCGTCGTCGTCGTCGTCGTCGTCGTCGTCGTCGTCGTCGTCGTCGTGGTCGTCGTGGTCGTGGTCGTCGTCGTCGAAGTCGTCGGAGTCTTCGGCGCCGTCGTCGGCGTCGTCGTCGGCGTCGTCGTCGGCGTCGTCGTCGTCGTCGTCCCCCCCCGGGGCTGGCCGCCGAGAGGAGGCGCCGCGGTCTCGGGGCAGGTCTCGAGCCACTCCGACAGGAAGCGCTCCGCCTTCCGCGGGGCCCGCGCTTCGGGCCTCTCGCGGGCGGCGGCCCCGTGGGACAGCGCATGAGGGCGGGCGGCGGCGCGCGTCCCAAGAGGACGACGCCGACGGGGACGACGACGTCGTCGTCGTCGTCGACATCGTCGTCGTCATCGATGTCGTCGTCGTCTCGACTGCACTTAGGAGTGACCCTTCGCTGGAGTGACCCTCGGTGCGGGCCCGATGGGGCCCCTGGATCGCTGCATTCGATACGAGAGCAGCGGCCCTCGCGCCCCCCAAAATGGCGCCCACCAAGGGTCACTCTCGCCTAGGGTCACTCTCACGTGCAGCTGATTGTCGTGGTCACAGTCGTGGTCGTTCGTGTACGTCGTCGGGGTTGCAGTGGTCGTCGTCGTCGTCGTCGTCGTGGCGGCTCGGTCCCTGTCGCTCCTTTGCTCGCAGTCGTGGTTGTGGTCGTAATTAGTCTTGCGGTCGGCCCGTGGTATGTAGGGTCGAGGTCGGTTCGGGGAGGGTAGCTTAATGCTCTCCGTGTGTGTTGTATGTTCTTGTGCATCCTGGAGGAAGGTTCTCTCGGTGATCTTATGGTTTGGGGTGCTTTGGCCGGCGGATGGCCTCATGCTCTTGCAGGATGTTCTTCTGTCCTAGGTCCGACCGCAGGCGTGGTCTTTCGTGTTCTTGGTCGTCGTCGTCCTTCGCCGTCGACGCCGTCATCAGGGTCGCCGTCGTGGTCGTCGTCGCAATTGTGGCCGCCGACGTCGTCGTGGTCCCCGTGGTCGTTCGGTCGGTCGACGGTTGGTTGGGGCAAGGGCTTCTTCCAGGGGGGATCGAGAAGTGTGAGATCGAGGTGTTCTTTGACAATTTTGGGTCTCTGGGGATTCTTGGAGGCACTCCCAGAGATGCCCCAGGACATCCAGAGGCCTCTGGTGGCCTCCATAGGCCTCCGTAGGCCTCCGGGGGCTTCCGGGACCCTTGGAGATCTTTGGTGCGGGCAGCCCCGTGACGCGAGCAATTCGCTTCTAAGATCTTCGGGGCGCCTTGTGACGGCCGCAGGACCCGCACGAAGTACACCTTTTGGATTCGCCCGCCCTCAGAGATCCCCGGCGCTCGATGTACTCGCTTCCTGACGTTTCCCTTGACCTCCAATGTCTCAGACAAACTCAAGACGCAGGTCTTTAGCAATCCTGGCCGCTTGGAGGACGCTTTCGGAAACCGAGAGGATCACATATGAGTCCGGGACGGAAGACCTGTCTCTGGGAAGGCTCGAGTGATTTGAGGTTAAGTCGGGCGTGTCCCTTACAGGAGGCATATTCAAAAATACGGAAAACAACAGTTCGGGAACGATGTTCTGACTATGTTTGACAATTGCTGAGTGTGTTTTTGGCTATTCTTTATTTTTCGTGCATCCTCCGCCTGTAGGAGGACATGCCCGACCTGACTCCAGGGGCCTCCCGTGGTCCCACATGGCGGCGAGACAGAGAAGCACGGCGCTGGACGTCTGGGGCGGTGCCCCTCTGGGAGCCGGGGCGGTGGAGCGGGCTCTGGGCTTGCCCTGCCTTGGCGAGGCCGCGCCCAAAAATGTGGACGCTCGGAGGGAGGAGAAGCGGCACCAGCACCAGCAGGGGCCCACCTCCAGCGGGGGCGGCCAGGAGTTCACCACCCACCAACCCACCCCAACCCAACCCGAAGGCCCCGATCTGCCCCTCTTTCCAGTGGGGTGGGTGGTCGGGGGACACTGAAAGGAAAAACTACATATGGAACCCATCCCCCCCCCAACCCGGAATTAGGGTCTTCGGGTTGGGTTGGGATGGTTTGTTAGGTGGTCAGGAGGGGGGTGAGGATTAGGGGGGGATGGACAGCATGGTGGGGGGGATGACATCTCCTCAGATCTCATGGCGACCCTTCTTATGTCATTACGTCCCCGGCCCCGCCCCTGGGCTTCGCACGTGCCGCCGGCCAAGAGTTGCGCCCCCCCTCTTGGACGCCCCCCCCTCTTGGCCGCCCCCGACGTTCGGAGGGTGGAGAGGCGACACCGACACCACCGGGGGCCGACCTCCAGCGAGGAGGTCCACGATACTTGCCCCCTGGAGCTGGAGGCTGGGGATGTCTCGAGCGAGAGGAGAGGGGGGGCCACACCACCAGGGAGACCCCCCTTGCCGCCTCGCGTCCCCTCGCCCTGGTGGTATCCGTGCCGCCTTTCCTCAAGCAGTGGCGAAGCGTTCTGGCGTGCCTATAGGCCTGCCAAACCATGTTCCAAGAGCCTTTTGTGGTTTCCATGACATGTTCAGAGAACATTTCTGGCCAGGACTGGCTGGTTTTGACACATCGGGCTGTTGTTCTGAGAACAGTGCGGGAATGCCGGGACGGTCGGTCCTTTTTCTCCGTTCGGCCCCATGGGGGCCCTCACCGGCCCTCGGGGTCGTCAGAAAACGACTCAGGACGAAACCCCAGCCTGAGCAGCAGCGGCCAGGCCTTCGAAGGGCCCTCGGAGGAACTTCGAGGAGACGCCCGAGGAAGAGAGGGGAAGAGACGAAGGATGCATGGGGAGGAGGAGGGGAGTGGAAGGTCGGAGAATCGGGCCGAGCGAAAGGGGGGGATAGGGAAAGGAGGGGGTACGACATCTGCTGCACGCAGCTGGTTTCGGCCCCGCCGCCAGGTCCATTCCTCGATACATGGGCGCCTCCCGGCGCCGGGAGGCGCCGGGAAGATCAGCGACGTGAGCTGGCTCTCACCCCCCCCCTTTGCTATGGCCCAGGAGGAGGAGGAGGAGGAGGAGGAGGAGGAGGAGGAGGAGGAGGAGGGGAGGAGGGGGAGGAGGAGGAGAGGAAGAGGACGGAAGGAGGAGGAGGAGGAGGAGGGGGAGGAGGGAGGAGGAGGAGGAGGCGAGGAGGAGGGAGGAGGAGGAGGAGAGGAGGAGGAGGAGGAGGAGGAGGAGGGGGGAAGGAGGAGGAGGGGAGAGGAGGAGGAGGAGGAGGAGGAGGAGGAGGAGGAGAGGAGGAGGAGGAGGACCAGGAGCAGGAGGAGGAGGAGAGAGGAGGAGGAGGAGGAGGAGGAGGAGGAGGGGAGGAGGAGGAGGAGGAGGAAGGAGGAGGAGGAGGAGGAGGTCCCTGCTCAGTTTCCCCTGTGCCTGCGCGTGCGCCGCCTCCCCCCCCCGCGGTGCTGGCCGCTCCGCCCCGCCGCAGCGGCCTCGGGGGGCGCGCGGCGGCCGATCGGCCAGCGGGGCGGTCCTGCGACCCCTGGCAGGCTCAAGGCGGGCCTGTCCCTCTACAGAGAGAGCGTTCAAACATAGTCCAGACATCGTTCGTCTCGGAACGATGCTCCGCACATGTGTTGACCACTTTGGAGCGTCTTTTTTCTTCGATTTCTGTTTAACTGTTCGTCCAAGATCCGCCTGTAGGGGGACACGTTCGACCTGACCCCTGGCAGGCTCGTCGGTCGGCCGCCTCGGCGCTGCGGCGGCGCTAGCGCCCGCGCTCGGGGCGCAGCCCGGCCTGGCAGCCTCTGGGGGGCCCCGACAGCTGAGATCGCGCACCGTTTCAGGAGAGGCTGAGCCCAAGCAGAGGAATCCCGGGCAATCGTTTTCGGATTCTTTGGTTTGCCGATCGGCGCGGGCCCTCGCACCCCCTTCCCACTCACTCCATGGAGTAGATCTTGGCTGCTTTTGGCGCCTGTTTCAAGCAGGTGGAGTCTCCCCCGTAGGACGCACTGTTGCAAACAGTCGCATTAAGCAGAGGTCTGGACCCCCCCCCCTCCCCCTCTCCCGCGCAAGGTCGAAACGCCGAATCAGGAAACGTTGACCAGACTGAGACCGAGCACATCGTATGGATGTACTCCGCATGGACTTCGCCCCATATCAGGACAGTCTGAGTCCAGACGGAGTAAGCCCAGACGTAGACCGAGCACTCCGTATGGACTTACTCCGCATGGGCTTCGCCTCTTCCGACGGTTGAGCGGTTCAGTCGGTGGCGCCAGCACCGGAGGGCACGCAATCCCACGCAGTCGCTCGGAAGACAGGACGGCGCGAGCATATCTCCGACGGTCCGCACGGATGTCTTGGGCCGTCGCTGGGCCCCCCTTCGTTGGCGAGCGCCCAGCTCGCCGGAGGCGACGGACCCAAGAACTCCGCGGGGACCGCGCAAAGTTTATGCTCATGCACAGGGCTGTTTTTGTTGGGGGTCCTGCGATAATTCGGGTCATCGGGGTCCCCCCCCCCGCCCAGAGAACCTCATTTTGTCGGTTGGGCAAGGTCTGGGGGGGGGGGCAGGGAGCTCACAGGGAGCGCTGTGATCACGGGCGCGGTGGTGTGCGCAACAGCATGCTGGTGTTTGGATGCACACTGGTGAGACATGTGGGTTTGGGGTGGCAGGTGGAAGAGGAGGAGGAGGGCGACGACGACGGCGGCCGGCGTCGTCCATAGGCATCCGGAGGTGCACGTGAGCAGCGCGTACGCAGGCATTGCGTTGTGCACAGGCAGCGAGACGATGTGGTGCACATGAATTTCATGATGCTGCAACAGGGTCTGTTGTGTACGCAAGCGTTGTGGTGCACGCGAGCATAAGTACACGCACGCCGCGCGGTGCACGCGGGCATCGTGATGCGCCCAAGCACCTTGTTGTAGACAGGCTTTGTTGTGTACACAACTATTGCTGTAACAGCAGCTACGGTTCACGCAGGCCTCCTAGGCATGGTGGTGTGTAGACGCACTGTGGCGCACGGCCATTGCGGTTTACCACACCTCGTGGTGTACACAGGCGCCGCCGTGTACGCATCCGCTGTTGTACACAGTCTCTATGTTGCTATGGTGCGCACACGCGTCGTGGGTCCAAAAGGCGGGATTGCCCCTTTCGCCCGAAAAACAGTAGTTAATCACAATCAACATACACATTGGATTTGATACGCTCGGATCCCCTACTATTTTCCGGACTGCGGTCCCACCGGTGCCTTGGAAGTGTACGCAGTCTTGTGGTGTACACGCGCACTTTGTTGCACCAGAGCTGTTGTCCACACACATGGTGCTGAATCAGCATCGGTGGTGCACATAAGCGTCGCAGTGTACACAGGCATTGTGGTGTACACAGACGCTGTTGTACACACGGCTGTTGTAGTGTACACAGGCATTGTGGTGTACGCAAGCACTTTTGTGCAGACACGCGCTGCGGAGTTCACAGGGAGTTGTGGAGTGCAAAGGCTTCGTGGTGCACACTAGACAGGCATTGTGGTGTACACAGAAATGGTCGTCCCCAAACGGGGGGACCGTACCACCTAACTAGAATCAGAAGCAGCAGCGTGGAATGGGGATTCCCCGCTGCAATGTGCCGGCGGAGAACCGCGGGTCACGCCCGGAGGCCGCGAGGAGGACATCCACCTCCACGCCCATATCTTCCTTGACGTCCACCACCTCATCCTCCTCCGTGCTCCGCAACAAGCACCTGCTCGTGCACCTTCTCAAGCAGCACTACCCTGGCATCCCCCTCCTCCGTCGCCCTCCTCCTCCTCCTCCTTCTCCTCCTCCTCCTCCTCCTCTTCCTCCTCCTCCTCCCCCTGGCCATGCCATCCTGGTCCTCCTCCTCCTCGTCCTGCTGCTCCTCCTCCTCCTTATCCTCCTCCTCGTTTTGCTGCTTCTCCTCCTCCTCCTCCTCCTCTTCCACCTCCTCCTCCTCCTCCTGCCTTACCTCCTCCCTTGCCTCCTCCCCCCTCCTCCTCCACCTGCTCCTGCACCAGATCATGAATAAGACGCGGCAGGCTTCATGAATAAGACGGCGCCGATGCACCTACATCCGCGGGCAGCTTGCGCGCGGGCGAACGCGCAATCGATCCCCGCGGCATCGCCTCCGAAACTTCAAACTTCTGTCAAAGCCTCGCCCCCCCCTTCGGGGGCGGTTAACCCACCCATCCCGCTAGCAGACCGTGGAGGCCTTGGATAAGGAATCCAGTGCCTTGAGCCTTGCGGAGATCCACTTGCGCAGAACGGGGGGGGCACAAGATGTCCGCCCCCAATCATTGTGAGCTCTCTACCCTCCCTCCGTCTCCTCCCCCTCCCCCCCTTTTTCCTCCTCCCCCCCGCCTCCCTCCTCCCTCCGCCCTCCCTCCCACCTCCCTCCCACCCTTCCTCCGCCTCAGATCCCCTGGAGGAGGACGGCAGGTGAACGGTGCGGTTGCAGTTGCGCGCCCGCGAGCGGGTTGAAATGTGTCGCCAAGTTGGGGTTGGGGTTGCGCGCCCGCGGGCGGGTTGAAATGTGTCGCCCAGTTGCGGTTGCGGTTGCGCGCCCGCGGGCGGGTTGAAATGTGTCGCCCAGTTGCGGTTGCGATTGCGCGCCCGCGGGCGGGTTGAAATGTGTCGCCCAGTTGCCCGCAGGCGGGTTGGAATGTGTCGCACAGTTGCGGTTGCGGTCGCGCGCCCGCGAGCTGGTTGAAATGTGTCGCCAAGTTGGGGTTGGGGTTGCGCGCCCGCGGGCGGGTTGAAATGTGTCGCCCAAGTTGGGGTTGGGTGCGCGCCCGCGGCGGGTTTTGTGAAATGTGTCGCCCCCATGCGGTTGCGGTGCCGCGCCCGCGGGCGGGTTGAAATGTGTCGCCCAGTTGCGGTTGCAGTAGCGCGCCCGCGGGCGGGTTGAAATGTGTCGCCCAGTTGCGGTTGCGGTTGCGCGCCCGCGGGCGGTTTGAAATGTGTCGCCCAGTTGCCCGCAGGCGGGTTGAAATGTGTCGCACAGTTGCGGTTGCGGTCGCGTGCCCGCGAGCGGGTTGAAATGTGTCGCACAGTTGAGGTTGCAGTTGCGTGCCCGCGGGCGGGGCGAACTGTGCCGCGCAGTTGCGGTTGCGCGCCCGCGGGCGGTTTGAAATGCGTCGCCCAGTTGCGGTCGCGGTTGCGCGCCCGCGGGCGGGTCGAAATGTGTCGCGTAGTTGCGGTTGCGGTTGCGCGCCCGCGGGGCGGGTTGAAATGTGTCGCCCAGTTGCGGTTGCGATTGCGCGCCCGCGGACGGGTTGAAATGTGTCGCACAGTTGCGGTTGCGGTTGCGCGCCCGCGAGCGGGTCAAAAAATGTCGCCCAGTTGCGGTTGCGGTTGCGTGCCCGCGGGCGGGTCGAAAAGTGTCGCGTAGTTGCGGCTGCGGTTGCGCGCCCGCGGGCCGGGTTGAAATGTGTCGCCCAGTTGCGGTTGCGTGCCCGCGGGCGGGTTGAAATGTGTCGCCCAGGTGCGGTTGCGTTTGCGCGCCCGCGGGCGGGTTGAAATGTGTCGCCCAGTTGCAGTGGCGGTTGCGCGCCCGCGGGCGGGTCGAAATGTTGCGCCCAGTTGCGGTTGCGGTTGCGCGCCCGCGGGCGGATTGAAATGTGTTGTTCAAGGCGCCCTCCTGACGTTCAGTCAGTCAATCAGTCAATCAATCAATCAGTCAGTCACTCAATCAGTCAGTCAGTCAGTCAGTCACCGGCGGGCACGGAATTTCACCCGGCTCCGCCGGGAATCATCAATAATCACATAATTTGCAGATTGAATTCGATACGTTCTGGCCCCCGCTGATTTTCCAGATTGGGCCCCGTCGGGACCTTGGAGGTGCACGGAAGCGCTGGAGCGCAAATGTTCGCCATGCGTTGTGCTGCACGCGGCTCCTGTGGTGTGCACAAACATCGTCGTGTACACAGGCGCTGTGGTGCACGCGGCTGGTGCACAGGCACTGTGGTGTACACAGACACAGTTGTGTAGACAAGCGCTGCGGTGTACACGAACAACTGTGGTGTACAATGACGCCGTGGTGTGGTGTACACTAGACAGGCAGCGTGGTGTACACAGACGTGGTCGGCTCCAAACGGGGGGACCGTACCCCGGGCCAAAATAATCAACAATCACAAATGACTTACACATTGAATTTGATACGGTCGGACCCCTGGCGATTTTCCAGATTTGGATCCCGTCGGGACCTTGGAGGTGCACGGAAGGGTTGTGGCGCAAATGATCGCCATGCGCTGTACTGCGCGCAGCTCCTGCGGTGTGCACGAGCATCAGGGTGTACACTGGCGCTGTGGTGCAAGCCGGTGTTGCGTCTGCAGTGATCGCCTGTTGCGTACAAGGGCGGTGTGGCGTACGCATTTTTTGTAGTGTTCACAGGCATTGTGGTGCACGCGTGCACTCTTGTGTACACGAGATTCCGCCGCTACCCTCAGCAATGCCATCCCGCGTATCCCAACGCTAGCTGTCTGGACATATCCTCTGGCATTCTCAGGCGGCGCCTGCATCGTCGCAGCATCAGTATTTAGCAGCATTGTCGCATAATCATTAGCAGCTGCAGGGGCCGCAGCAACGGTGCGCGCGGGCATATGCAGGGCTGCCCACAGCGCGGAGGTGAGGTCTTCGGCCAGCCCCTCTCCCGCCCTAGGATACCCTGGGGTATCGCCGATCCACACAAGAACATTCTCCATCTCGCTGTTCCTCCCAATGTGGGGCCGCTGGGGTTGCAGTGCGCGCGCCTGCTTCAGGCTTGGCGGAGCCTTCGCAAGGAGCTTGCAGACTGCGCACCCGCGTTGCACCCTCGGAGTCCCCGTTCGGAGGCAGCGGGCGCGCGACCGGCGCCCGCCCCCTCTGCATGGGTTCGCGTGTGCTCTGCTGCTGCTGCTGCTGCTCCGCCCCGGCTTACGGGCAGTAGATCGGGCACCTCAGCATTTGCGCAAGCTCACTCGCGACTCCTGCGCCCTCGATCTCCTTGTGGGGATGTGTGTTTGCATTCGCTCACGGTTCTCAGTCTGCTGATGTCGCATGCGGCCTTTTGTCACCGAGGATAAGAGAACCCCTGACCCTAATAAGATAGTGAAGACGTGGTCACACTTAGGTGCCCGTCTTTGCATTCGGGATAATATATCTGGGTGGTTTGGCTTGATACACCTGCAGAGAAGACTCCATATCCGAAAGAGCGTGTTCTACCGCTGCTGGCGGAAAACCGGGGGGGGGCCACTACCGGTTCGAACCCCTCCCCCCCCCCCCCCCCCCTCCGGAAAACCGGGGGGGTCACTACCGGTTCGAACCCCTCCCCCCCCCCCAGTTCATCATGAAAAGGGGGGGGGGTCACTACCGGTTCGAACCCCCCCCTCGAAAACCGGGGGGGTCACTACCGGTTCGAACCCCCCCCCCCCTCGAAAACCGAGGGGGGTGCGGACAGTGGTGGGGACGGTGTTGGTGGGGACAGTGGTGAGGGGATAGCGGGACAGTGGTGGGGACAGTGGGACAGTGGGACAGTGGTGGGGACGGTAGTGGTGGGGACAGTGGTGGGGACAATGGTGGGAACAGGGGGGGACAGTGGACAGTGGTGGTGACGGTGGTGGTGGGGACAGTGGTGTGGGGACAATGGGAATGAGGTGGAAACAGTGGGACAGTGGAGGGTACAATGGTGGTGGGGACAGTGGTGAAGGCGGTGGCGAGGACGGCGGTGGGACAATGGGACAGAGGTACAGTGGGGACAGTGGTGGGGACAGTGGGGACAGTGGTGGGAACAGTGGGACAGCTCAGTGGGACAGCGGAGGAGTCAGTGGGACAGTGGGGACAGTGGGGATAGTCGGGCAGTGGTTGGGGCCGTGGAGACAGTGGGGAGAGTGGAACCGTGGTGGGAACAGTTCTGGGGACAGCGGGGACAGTGCGACAGTGGTGGGGGCACTGGTGGGGACAGTAGGGACGGTGGTGGAACCAGTGGGGACAGTGGTGGTGAGGACAGTGGTGCTGGGAACAACAGTGGGGGATGTGATGCGGACGGTGGTAGGGACCGGGAGTCGTTTGCTGGCGGTGAGTGGGGCGAGGTGGGGAGGGATTCGAACCGGTAGTGACCCTCCCTCCGGTTTTCGAAGGGGGGGGGGTTCGAACCGGTAGTGACCCCCCCCGGTTTTCGAAGGGGGGGTGGGGTGGGGTTCGAACCGGTAGTGACCCCCCCCGGTTTTCGAGGGGGAGGAGGGGGGTGGGCTAGGGGAGGGGAGGGGCTTTGCCAGGGAAGGGGGGGGGGGAGGGATTCCAGCAGGGGGGGGGGATTTTCGGAGGGGGGGGGGGCGACCCCCGGGCACCGGAGGAAAAGGCTGGCAATTTTCCACAGTAAAGCGGCGGTGGGTCACGCTCTCTCCCATATCCCGAATGATGTTGGCACTTCTAACTTGGGTCCCTTCCCAAAGGGTTAGGGGTCCTTTTATTGTTAATCATTTTGTATCATGCGTCTGACGTGCTGGCCCGCACGAGCGACGCATGTGTCCGCGTCGGCGTCGGGTCTGTATCTAGTTGCATCCAGTTGCACCTTGTCTTTGTCGACATGCGTGTCCGCATCAGGGCTTGCATCCGATGTTCGAATTTTTATTGCATCCATGTGCTAGCGGTCGGCGCCAAGTCGCCGTATCTGGCATATTGGACATTCACGCACGGGTGGAAACACATGTTTTGGAGGCAGCACCCTCAATGCAGGGCATGCGCATGCTCTGGAGGCAGCACGCTCACTGCAGGGCATGAGCCGTTTGCGCGCTTGGAGGGGATTAATGTTTGGAGGGGAAGGAAATTTATGAGCCAGGGGTCGACCTAAACGGTGTTTTGGCGATTTCATGGGCCGTTCCCGTTTCGATGTCGTTTTGCAGCAACGGCAGATTGAAGACAAAACGAGGGACAACGAGAACAACACGAAAACGAAAGCCACTGTTTAGGCCAATCCCTGGGATGAGCCGGATGGAGCGCGAAGGGACGGGGAGGCGAGCCCCCCAGTTTGCCCCTGCTTCCCTCGTCCTGCTGCTCCTCCCTCTCATGACCCCCTTGAGTGACCAGTTGGGCGACGGACAGAACTGGTCCAATTGCTCCAACATATTTGCGTAAGTTACCTGCGTAAGGTCGCTCGTTATGTAAGCGCCCTCGCTTCAAACGTGGCGTGCCGCGCTGGCGGCCCACGTAGGCCACCGCGTAAGATGGCTTGGGGACTTCTTCATCACCCGCGACAGCGGCTTCTGAAGCTCCCTGTCGCTTCCCAGATGCAAGGCAGGCCGTTTTCAAATGTTGGTCATCGCTTGAGACTCCCTGGGGCAGTATGGTCGCAGCGTCTGAATTGTCCACTGCTGTTCGCGTCTTGGGTCCCATGGGATCATCAGTTCGCACCCCTCCCCCCCTCGGAGGCCGAAAATTATGTAGCCTTTAGGGGCCCTCTCGGAGCGCTTTTTTGATGCCATTCGGCACTCGTGGGGCTGTCGTGGAGATCTCTTGGGCCCCCCTTGGCTCTCTTGGCTTCTTTCTGGAATATACGTATGGCTTCTCAAAGCCGAGATGGCGCGATTAGTCGCCTTTCACTGCAAGTGCGTCGGGGAGAGATTGGGTGCCCCACCATCCTTTATCTCCAGGGTCTCCAGCGCCACCGTGCTGGACAAGGCCGGAGCGAAACCGCTCTCCTACACCTTAGGCGATGCTTAAGAAAACCTAAGTTTTCGGCCAGAGTCTCATTCTTACTGTTTCAATGTAAATCCTAAGAATTTGGTAGGAACTTGGAGCTTTTACTCCAATTCTGAGACTATGAGTTTCTTAACCCATGATTTCTTAAGCATTTCGCAGGGTGTACACATGATTTGGCCAGCAAAGGACGCTGTGCGCCGAGATCGCAGATTCGAGTGGGTCGTGCTTGGCAGAAATCACACTCAGTTGGAGGGGGGAAGAAGGTGAAGGAGGAGGAGGAGGAGGAGGAGGAGGGGGAGGGGGAGGAAGACCCCCTCCCCCTCCTACTTATGGTGGTGGTGGTGGAAGACAAGCCCACCAAGGCCCGCGCCGAGATAGCCAAGGCTGCAGTACTGAGCGCTCTCCCAGACAGTTGGCGTTCTCACAGCGAGCGGGGTCGGCCGTGGCAGCCATGAGTCACCTTTTTCCTCCTCCTCCTCCTCCTCCTCCTATTTCTCCTCCTCCCCCTCCTCCTCCTCCTATTTCTCCTCCTCCCCCTCCTCCTATTTCTCCTCCTCCTCCTCTCTCCTCCTATTCTCTCCTCCCCCTCCTCCTCCTCCTCACTCCTCACTCCTCACTCCTCACTCCCCCTCCTCCTCCTCCTCCTATTTCCTCCTCCTCCTATTTCTCCTCTCCTTCGCCCTCCTGTCTCGCAGCACGTTTTCTGCTTCACAGTCGTGATGCGCCCAGTTTTCACAGTCGTGATGCGCTCCGATTTCCTGTGCTGTTCTCGCAAGTCCCGGAGGGTTGCCAATTGCGCGCTCTTCTGCCCACGCGTCCTTCGGATGCTTGGCACTGTGGTGGTGGTGCTTCTCTTGGGCAATGACGGAGTCATCATGAGGCTTCAGAGGCACCAGCATTTTTTCTATTGGCATTACAGTTGAATTCCTTTCGTGGCGGGTTTACAAGTCGTTTCCTTTTGGTGAGGGGTTTACAATGGAATTCCTCTCGTTGTGGGTTTACGATTATATTCCTCTGGTTGGTGCGCCGCAAAAAGAATTCGATTGAGAGGTGGGATATTTGTTTTAAAAAATGGGGAAGCGAAACCCCTCCAAAGATTTCTTTTGTATTGGCATTACAATTGATTTTTTGTGGCGGGTTTACAAGTGGTTTCCCTTTGCGAGGGGCTTACACTGCAATTCATTTTGTGGCGGGGTTTCAATTAAATTCCTTTTGTGGCGGCGTCACACTTCGAATCCCCTCTGCCGGGGCCCTGGGGGTTTCAATTTATTAAGTTCTCTTATATCTCAGTTTGTTTTATTGGTTTCTAAAGGACTCTATGTGTACATGAATAACAATCAAACTCATTGTGGCGAGTTTACATAGGAATTCCCTTTGTGAGGCGATATTCGCTTGAAATTATTTTGTGGCGGTGAGTTGATTTTCAATTCATATCCTTTTGCGGCGAGTTTACAAAACGAAATCCCTTTGTGGGGCGATATTTAAATGAATTTCTTTTTGTGGCGGCGAGTTGGTTGCCAATTAAAATGGTATTGTGGCTAGTTTGCCAAAGGATTTCCTTTGTGAGGTGATTTTCAAATGAATTTCTTTCGCGGCGGGTTTACATTGAGTTTTCCTTTTGTGACGGGCTTACAATTCGATTTCTTTTGTTTGGGGTTTACAACTAAATTCCTGTTGAGGCGGATTTACTATTAGAATCCTTTTGTGGCGGTTTTACAAGTCAATTCCTGTTGTTGAAGGTTTACAGTTGATTTCCTTTTGTTGGTGCGCCACAGCAGGAATTCATTGGAGAGCTGGGGAAAATTGGAAGAACTGAAAAATTCGAAAAAAAGAAAAGCGGACATCCTCAAAGCATTTTCTATTGAGGCGGATTTGTAATTCGTTTCCATGTGTGGAAGCCTGGAGGCAAGGAGGGAGGCCGGAGTTAGGCAGGAGGGACGGTTGAAGGAGAGTGGATGGAGGGAGGATGCTCGGGGATTTGACGGTAGCTGGATGGAGGCTGAATGGATAGAGGGATGAAGGAAGGCTGAATGGAGGGTGGCTGGAGACAGGCTGCTGGGTGGAAGCCTGGAGGCAAAGAGGGAGGCCGATGGTAGGCAGGAGGGAGGCTTGAATGAGAATGGATGGAGATAGGCTGGAAGGATGGAGGGAGGCTGGACAGAGAGATGCTGGACAGGAAGGGGCGGGGAGAGAGGAACGGACAGAGGTTGAATGAAGGGATGAAGTTGTGGACGCTAATAGGTCGGAAGTCCGGGTCAAGGAGCTGAGAGGTCCTGCGGATGTAGGCGCGGGGCGCGACCCATACGGGGTTTGGCTGCAGTTTGCGCGCCCTGGGTCGGCTGACCATGCTATTTAAGATTCCTGCAGTGGGTTCAAAAAAGACACACCGCAAGACTAATGTTTCCGGGTTCCCTCAAGGCCGTAGTGGTAGTAGTTGGTAGTGTTGTTGTTGTAGTTGTGTTTGAGGTGTACCAGCGAGGGCTCCCACAGGTAGTAGTAGTTGTAGTAGTCTGTACCAGCGAGGGCTCCTAGAAGTAGTAGTAGTAGTAGTAGTAGTAGTAGTAGTCGTAGTCGTAGTCGTAGTCGTAGTAGTCGTAGTAGTCGTAGTAGTCGTAGTATTACTAGTCGTATTACTAGTAGTATTACTAGTCGTATTATTAGTAGTTTTACTAGTAGTAGTAGTAGTAGTAGTAGTAGTAGTAGTAGTAGTAGTAGTACTAGTAGTAGTAGTAGTAGTCGTAGTCGTAGTCGTAGTCGTTGTCGTAGTGGTAGTCGTAGTAGTAGTAGTCGTCGCAGTAGTAGTAGTAGTAGTAGTAGTAGTGGTAGTAGTAGCAGTAGTTGTAGTAGTAGTTGTAGTAGTAGTAGTAATCGTAGTAGTAGTAGTAGTAATGGTGGTGGTAGTAGTACGGTAGTAGTAGTAGTAGTAGTAGTAGTAGTAGTAGTAGTAGTAGGCCTCGTCGTCGTAGTTGTACTAGTCGTAGTTGTAGTCGTCGCCGTAGTAGTAGTAGTAGTAGTAGTAGTAGTAGTCGTCGTAGCAGTAGTCGTAGCAGCAGTAGTAGTAGCAGTACTATTATTATTGTTATTATTATTTGTAGTAGTAGTAGTAGTAATAGTACTAGAAGTAGTAGAAATAGTTGTACTAGTAGTAGTAGTAGTAGAAGAAGAAGAAGTAGTAGTAGTAGTAGTAGTATTACTACTTCTACTACCCCTGATAGTAGTAGTAGTAGATGTATTAGAAGTAGTAGAAGTAGTCGTACTAGTAGCTGTAGATGTAGAGGTAGTACTAGTAGTAGTAGTAGTAGTAGTAGTAGTAGTAGTAGCAGTCGTAGTAGTAGTAGTAGTAGTAGTCGTAGATGAAGTACTCGTAGTAGTAGTAGTAGTAGTAGTAGTATTCGTAGTAGTAGTAGTAGTAGTAGTAGTAGTAGTAGTAGGTGGTAGTAGTAGTAGTAGTAGTAGTAGTAGTCGTACTTGTCGTAGTCGTAGTCGTAGTCGTCGTCGTACTAGTAGTAGTAGTAGTAGTAGCAGTAGTAGTAGTAGTAATAGTAGTAGGAGTGGTCGTAGCAGTGGCAGTAGTAGTGGTAGTAGTAGTAATAGTAGTAGTACTTGTAGTAGTAGTAGTAGTAGTAGTAGTAGTAGTAATTGTAGTTGTAGTTGTAGTAGTAGTAGTAGTAGTAGTAATAGTCGCAGTACTAGTAGTAGTAGTAGTAATAGTAGTAGTAGTAGTAGTAGTTGTAGTAGTAGTAGTAGTCGTAGTAGTAGTAACAGTGGTTGTAGTAGTCGTAATAGGAGTAGCTGTAGTACTGGTAGTAGTAGTAGTAGTAGTCGTAGTAGTAGTAGTAGTAGTAGTAGTAGTGGTAGTAGTAGCCGTTGTAGTAGTAATAGTAGTAGTCGTAGTCGTAGTCGTAGTAGTAGTAGTAGTAGCAGTAGTAGTAGTAGCAGCAGTAGTAGTAGTAGTAGTAGTAGTCGTAGTCGTCAGAGTACTAGTCGTAGTAGTCGTCGTCGTAGTAGCCGTAGTGATCGTAGTAGTAGCACGGTCAGGAGCCATCGTTGGTACAGATCGAGGAGAGGAGTTTGCGGAAAAGCAGGGGTGGAGGAGGAGGAGGGCGGATCCATTTGTGATGAGGCTTGCAATGTGAATCCTTGTGTGGCGGGTTTACTATTGAATTCTTTTTTGCGTTGGGTTTACAATTGAATTCCTTTCTGTTGCAGATTTACAAGTCGAAGTCTGTTCAGTGGGGGTCCTGGGGGTTTAAGTTGTTTGCTGCAGTTTGTTTAGTTATTTCGGTTTCGCTTGCCCCTTTCTTAGGAGAACAAATCCGGATTGTTTCAGGTAGGTTGTATGTGTGCATGGATTGCAATCTGATTCCCATTGTGGCGAGCTTACACAAGGATTCCCTGTGTGAGGCGATTTTCACGGATTCCCTTTGTGATGTGATTTTCAGTCAAAATCCTTGTGTGGCGGTTTTATAATTTAACTTTTGTTGTGGAGGGTTTACAATTGAATTTCTTTGGTGGCGGATTTACAGTTAAATTCTTTCTTGAGCGTATGTACAATTGACACCATTTTGTTGTGGGTTTACTATTAAATTCCTTTCGTTTGCGCGCCGCACAAGGAATTCTTTTGGGAGCTCGGGAAAACTGGATAACGGGAAAACGAAAACCCTCCAAGTTTTTTTCTGTTGGCATTACAGTTGAATTCTTTTCGTGGCGGGTTTACACGTCGTTTCCCTTTGGTAAGGGGTTTACAATGGAATTCCTTTCGTTGTGGGTTTACGATTATATTCTTCTGGTTGGTGCGCCACAAAAAGAATTCGATTGAGAGGTGGGATATTTATTAAAGAAATGGGGAAGCGAAGCCCCTCCAAAGATTTCTTTTGCATTTGCATTACAATTGTTGTTTTTTTTGCGGCGGGTTTACAAGTGGTTTCCCTTTGCGAGGGGCTTACACTGGAATTCATTTTTTGGCGGGGTTTCAAATATATTCCTTTTGGGGCGGCTTTACAATTCGAATCCCCTCTGCCGGGGTCCTGGGGGGTTCAATTTATTAAGTTCTCTTATATCTCAGTTTGTTGCATTGGTTTCTAAAGGATCCTGTGTGTACATGAATAACAATCAAACTCATTGTGGCGAATTTACATAGGAATTCCCTTTGTGAGGCGATATTCGCTTGAATTTCTTTTGTGGCGGTGAGTTGATTTTCGATTGCAATCCTTTCGCGGCGAGTTTACAAACGAATTCCCTATGTGAGGCGATATTTGAATGAATATCTTTTGTGGTGGTGAGTTGGTTGTCAATTGAAATGGTATTGTGGCTAGTTTGCACAAGGATTTCCTTTGTGAGGTGATTTTCAAATGAATTTCTTGTGTGGCGGGTTTACATTGAATTTTCCTTTTGTGACGGGCTTACAATTCAATTCCTTTTGTTTTGGGTTTACAACTAAATTCCTGTTAAGACGAATTTGCTATTAGGATCCTTTTGTGGCGGTTTTACAATTCAGTTCCTTTTTGTTTAATAAGGTTTACAGTTGATTTCCTTTTGTTGGTGCGCCACAGCAGGAATTCATTGGAGAGCTGGGGAAAATTGGAAGAACTAAAAAATTCGAAAAAAAGAA
>CAUYUJ010017653.1:0-12500 GCA_963575745.1 Prorocentrum cordatum | reverse complement strand
TAGGAGTAGGAGTAGGAGAAGGAGTAGGGGTCAAGCTAGCCAGCTCGAGCGAGTCAAGCATGGCATGCCCAGTCCCACCCGCCCTCCCACAACATAAGAAGCAAAGCTGGCACAACTGGGGGCCGAAGTCACACCGGCCAGCCGGTTTGGTACAGCTGATGCGGCCGCGATGGCGGTTGCCGACGGGAACTGGCGAGCGCGTGTTGAATGCCGCGCACGCATTGCCAGACGAGTCGAGAATGGCCCGGTACACCGCAGGAAGCCAGAGGTGGCCGGAGGAAGCCCGACGGTCTGACAGGACACCCCAAAGCATTTTTGTGAAAAAGCATTGGGTTTTTGATGTTTTTATGTTGAAATGCTTGCAAAAACACGGTATTCGGTAGGATTCTGACATGAACGCGCGAGTGTGCTCTTTGTAGTATTTTTTGCACAGGATTCGCGGCCTGGGTGCATGACAGAGCATCGCGAGTGCACCGCGCGATGACGTGAAATCGCTGGATTTGACAGAATTCTTAAGATTCCTATGGTTTTCCTATGATTTCAGCAAGAGAGCCCGGGCGGGAAATTTGTACAATTTTTGTGAAAAAGCATTGGGTTTTTGATGTTTTAATGTTGAAATGCTTGCAAACACACGGTGTTCGGTAGGATTCTGACATGAACGCGCGCGTGTGCTCTTTGTGGTATTTTTTGCAATGGATTATCGCCGTGGACGACAGGACGTCCATGTCGAGAGGAAAAAATAAGACAAATGTTGATTTTGTATTGTTTTTTTACAGATTAGGATGGGACCACCCGGATGCGCCCGCTATCTGCCGGCCTGAGGGGGGAGTAGGAGTATATTCTAATAAGGAATAAGGATAAGAGTAGTAGTAGTAGTAGTAGTAGTAGTAGTAGTAGTAGTAGTAGTAGTAGTAGTAGTAGTAGTAGTAGTAGTAGTTAGTGTAGTAGTAGTAGTAGTAGTAGTAGTAGTAGTAGTAGTAGTAGGTAGTAGTAGTAGTAGTAGTAGTAGTAGTAGTAGTAGTAGTAGTAGTAGTAGTAGTAGTAGTAGTAGTAGTAGTAGTAGTAGTAGTAGTAGTAGTAGCCGCAGTAGTTTTAGCTGTCGTCGTACCGGCAGTAGTAGGAGGAGGAGGAGGAGAAGGAGGAGGAGGAGGAACAGGAGGAGGAGGAGTACTAGTGGTTCCCAGTCGTTTCGATGAGAGAGGGAGAAAGAGAGAGAGAGAGAGAGAGAGCAATACAAGAGAGAGAGAGAGAGACAGAGAGAGAACAATATATATATATATATATATATATAGAGAGAGAGAGAGAACAAACAAAAGAGGGAGGGAGAGAGAGAAAGAGAGGCTCCTCCTCCTCCTCCTCCTCCTCCTCCTCCTTGTCCTCGTCCTCCGCTTCCTCCTCGTCGCCGCACTGCGTGTCCGAGCAGGCGGGCGGGCGGGCCCTGACGGGCGGGCGGGTCGGGCGGCGGGCCGGGCCCCAACGGGCGGGCGGGCGGCGGGTCGATCGGGCGGGCGGGACATAAATGTGTGAAGCGCGTACCCTAACGGGCGGCACCCTTAGGTTCATCTGAGCGCGTGTTGGACCCGAATGTGCGAAGCGCGTACCCTTAGGTTCATCTGAACACGCGCGTACCCTAACGGGCGGCACGGGTCGGGCGGGCGGGTCGGGGGCGGGCGCGACCCTAACGGGCGGGCGGGCGGCGGGTCGATCGGGCGGGGGGGGACATTCACGTGTGATGCGTGTTCATCTCAGCACGCGCCCACCCTAACGGGCCGCGCGGGTCGGGCGGCGGGCGGGACCTTCACGGGCGTGCGGGCGGCAGGTTCGGCGGGCGGGACATTAAAGTATGACGCATAATCGAGGTAGCACGCGTGTGATCTCTAACGGGCGGGCGGCGGTTCTGGCGGGCGGACCCTAACGGGCCGCGCGTGTCGGGCGGCGGTCGGGGCCCTAACGGGCGGATCGGGCGGCAGGTCGGGCGGGCGGGACAGTAAAGTATGACGCATAATCGAGGTAGCACGCGTGTCACCCCAACGGGCGGGAAGCGGGTCGGGCGGGCGGACCCTCACGGGCCGGCGGGTCGGGTGGCGGGCGGAACCTTACCGGGGGGGCGGGCGGCGGGTCGGTCGCGCGGGCGGGACATTAAAGTATGACGCATAATCGAGGTAGCACGCGTGTCGCCCTAACGGGCGGGCGGTGGTTCGGGCGGGCGGACCCTAATGGGCGGCACGGGTCGGGCGGCGGGCGAGACCCTTACGGGCGGGCGGGCGGCGGGTCGGGCGGGCTGGTCATCACAGTATGACGCATCGTCGAGGTAGCATGCGCGTCACCCTGCCGGGCGGACGGCGGTTCCTCCGGGCGGACCCTAACGGGCGGGCGGGTTCGGCGGCGGGCGGGACCCTCATGGGCCGGCGGGCGGCGGGGCAGGCGGGCGGGGCATTAGAGTATGCCGCGTGATCGAGGTAGCACTCGTGTCACCCTGGCAGGCGGACGGCGGGTCGGGCAGGCGGATCCTAACAGGTGGACGGGTCGGGCGGCGGGCGGGACCCTAACTGGCGGGCGGGCGGCGGGTCCGGCGGGCGGTGCGTTCAGATGTGACAGATAATCGAGGTAGCACGCTTGTGATCCCGAACGGGTGGGCGGCGGTTCGGGCGGGCGGACCCTAACGGGCAGGCGGGTCCAGCGGCGGGCGGGACCCCGTGCGGGCGGCGAGTCGGGCGGGCGGGACATAACGTATGATGCATCATAGAGATAGCACGCGTGTCATCCACCCTAACGGGCGGACGGTGGTATGGGCGGGAGGACCCTAACGGGCGGGCGGGTCGGGCGGCGGGCGGGACCAATGCTACTATTACTTCTACACCATAACGCCCTTACAGGCTAACACCCTAACTCCGTAAGGCCCTAACACCCGAACGCCCTAACACCCTGTTCCGCCGAGGACCGGTTCCGCCGAAGGCTGGTTCCGCCGAAGACTGGTTCCGCGGAGGACCGCTTCCGCCGAGGACTGGTTTTGCCGAGGTCTGGTTCCGCCGAGGTCTGGTTCCGCCGAGGGCCGGTTCCGCCGACGCCCGGTTCCGCCGCGTCGGGCGGCAAGAGCACCCCCGCTTGAGAGCTCGCGACGGCGGAGTAGGACCGTGCGGAACAGGACCGGCGGAACCGGACCGGCGGAACAGGACGGGCGGAACCGGACTGGGCGGAACAGGACCAGGCGGAACAGGACCGGGCGGAACAGGACCTCGGCGGAACCGGACCTCGGGGGCAGAAGAGGTCCGGTTCCCTCGTGGCCTCTTGGGCCGTCTCGGGGCGAACTTTGGGGCCTCTGGGGTCGTCCTGGAGCGGCGGAAAGCCGAAAAGGCGAGGAGGCCAACATCTTACACATACCGATTGAAAATCAATGATGTTTGCCTCTTGGAGGCCACTCGGGGCGTCTGCAGGGGGGCATCTTCGGCAAGTTGGCGGCCACCTTGGGCGTCTTCGTTTGCGGATCATTCGGCGCAGAGGAAGGCAGGAGGGGAAAGCAGAGCCTTGATGGCGTCCTTAAGAACGGCACGCGCGCGGGCTGACAGGCCAGGCGGCCAGCCCAATATACATAGAGGCGGGTGGACCTTGCTGCGTGTGAAAAAGCTTGTCCGCCAACTGGCGACGAAAAGAAATGGGGTCGACTGCGTCGGGATTCGCGTAAGCTGCCCGCGTAAGGTCACACGCGGTGTGCCGCGTAAGCGGCAGGTGTAAGCCACCGCGTAAGGCGTTCGTGTCATTACGCGTCTGACTTTTCTTCTTTCGTCGCCCACCTGGCGATTGCGTCGGTGGCTACATGTTCACCTGTCGGTGCGGCTGAAGATAGATGTCCTCATGGCAATCCCAGCGGCGGCGGCGGCATCGGCAGCATTGGGCGACCGCATCAGTATCACCACCGACCCTGCGATCTCGGATCAGGCGGTTGCAGTGGACGCGCTCGGGGGTCGCCAGGATGCCTGGCAGCACGGCCAGAGGAAGGGTGAAGACCAGAGCATCGATGACAACGCAGCAGGCTTGCTTCCCGCTTGAGGGGTGGAGGGGGGCGTTGGGGGCAGAGAGGTTGGGAAATGTTGGCTTCGGGCCGAGGCGATTCTCGTTATTCCGCCCTGTTAGAATCGCGCACCTTGAGTTGTGTTCTCTCTCTCTCTCTCTCGCGTTATGTGGCTCTCTTCGGAAGGTGTGTCGCCACAAGGACAGGATACCATTCCAGCAGTTCAGCTCGAATGCCGTTGCATTCCTCCCTCTGCACTTGCACATACCAGAAGGACCATCCGTCCGGTGATGAAGGAGGTCGGGGGAAGGGAAGGGTGCAGCTTTTGGTTTGCGATTGGCCTCGGATCTGACTCACTGCCTATCGACAGAATGCAGCGGCGGCGCGCTGCATTAGATCGATCGATCGTGGATATTCATTTTTGTCCGTGCAGTATTCGATTTGCGGTGGCGTCAGGTCTATCGTTTCTCCCTCTTCTTTCGCATGCGGCGCGCTCGCTCATCCTCAGGCCACGGTTCAATACGTGAGTTTACTTATCGCAGGTCGGCTCGTGTGGTGCTCCCGGTTTGGCTGGCTACCTTTTGATTCGCACAGCGGTCGAGGCCGAGTCGGGTGAAGCGTTGCGGTTGCGTTCGCTCCTTTGAACATTATATCGATCTAATGATGTCGGCATGGTTATACATATGTGTTCGACGCTCCTCGAGCCCTGTAGGCTCGAACTCAATTTGAGTCCGTACCGCCTCGAGCCCTGCAGGTTCGAATTCAAATTGAGTTCGATCTGCCTCGGGCCCTGCAGGTCCGAACTCACATCGAGTTCGATGCGCCTCGAGCCCTGCAGGTCCGAACGCAAATTGAGTTCTGGCCGCCCCGAGCCCTGCACGCTCGGACTCACAGGAAGGTTGAGCCGCCCCAGGCCACGTTGGTTCGAACTCGAGCGGAAGCCGAAGCGCCACAAGCCCTGTAAGTTCGAACGCGCATGGAGTTCCAGCCGCGGCGAGCCCTGCGGGCCCGAGCGCCATGTGCGCTCGGTGATGCTGCTGCTGGATGGTGGTGCAGGTGTGCCTCTTGACGTCGAAGCCCATCGAAATCGGCCGGTTCGTCTGTCCGAACAGAGATGGCGCTACCGACAGCCAGCTTGCTCCATGCCATTCTCGGGCACCGCGGGTTCGGAATCAAACAGAGTTCGAGCTCGAGGGGCCCAGGGCGGATCGAACTCAATTCGAGTTCGAATCGGCACGCGCCCTTCAAGTCCGAACTCAAGTTGACTTCGAACCGCCCCGAGCTCGTCAAGTTCCGACTCAATTTGAATTCGAATTTGGACGACCCGTGGCGGTTCGAATTCATTTTGAGTTCGAACGGGCGCGATCCGTTCAAGGGCGAATTGAAATTGAGATCGAACCGCCTCGACTCCTACAGGGCTGAACTCCATTTGGGTTCGAACTTGAAGGGCCCGGGGCGGTTCGACCTAAGTTGTACTTCGAACCGACGCGGGCCCTTCAAGTTCGAAGTCAATTTGAGTTCGAACCGCCTCGGGCCTTGCAGGTTCGAGCTCGTCTTGAGTTTGAAGTAGAAGGGGCCGAGGTGGTTCGAATTCAATTTTAGTTCGAACCGATGCGAGCCCTTCAAGGCCGAAGTCAAAGTGAGTTCGAACTGGCCCGTACCATGCAGATTCGAACTCGATTTGAGTCCGTACCGCCTCGAGCCCTGCAGGTTCGAATTCAATTTGCGTTCCAACTTGAAGGGCCCGAGGCGTATCTGACTCAATTCGATGTCGACCCCACGCGAGCACTTCAATTCCAAATTCAGACTTACCTCGATCCGCCTCGAATCCTGCAGGTACGCATTCAAGTCGAGCTCGAGCGTGAGGGGCCCGAGGCGTCTCGATTTCATTCCCAGCTCGAAAAGACGCGCGCCCTTCAAGTCCGAAATCAAGCCGAGTACGAACCTCCTCGATTCCTGCAGGTTCGGATTCGATTCGAGTTCGAACTTGAAGCGCACAGGGCGGCTCGAGTTCAAATTTCGGTGCGAACCGACGCGGGCCCTTCGAGCTCGAATTCGCACTGAATTCGAACCGCATAATTCGAGCCGCATCGAGCCCTGCAGGCTCGAGCTCAGCTTGAGGGCGCACTTGCAGGGCTCGGGGTGGTTTTTATTGAATCGCTTCGCTCATGCCGCCGGCCCTGGAGCCCTCTTTAGGGCCTCTTGGGGGCCTCTTGGGGACCTCTTGGGAGTCTCTTGGGGTTCCTTGGCGGCGTTTTGGAGGCCCCCAGGGCCTCTTGGGGGGCTCTTGGGGGTAGTCGATTGCGGCTCCCCCCTCGGACGCACTTGCAGGGCTCGGGGTGGTTTTTATTAAATTGGAGGTCGAACCACCGCGAACCCTTCGAGTTCGATCTCACATTCAGCTGGAACCGCTCCGAGCCCTGCAGGTTCGAACTCGATTTGGATTCGAACTTGACGGGCACGAGGCGGGTCGAATTCAACTTTCGTCCGAACCGACGCGCGCCCTTCAAAATCGAGCTCAAACTGAGTTACCGCCTCGAGCCGTGTAGTTTCAAATTCAATTTGAGCTCGATGATGCTTCTGATAGATGGCGATGCAGGTGTGCTGTTTGACGTCGAAAGCCACAGAAATCGATCCGGATCGTCTGTCCAGGAAGAAACCGAGCTATCGCTACCGACAGCCAGTTTGCTCCATACCATTCAGCACCGCTTCGCTCTGTGACCCCAGCAGGTCACAAGCCTGGGAGTCCTCACGGGTGCGTCATGCACGACCTTTGCTTGCGACGTGGTGCAGTGTGATCGGAGGAGGGCAACGTGAGACAACGGCCGCGAGACAACGGTGGCCAAATCGGCTCAAAATCGGTCCACGGACCCCTCCCGGGGTCCAAATGCACAGATTTTTCACGCTGCGTCCAGCCGTGGCGACGAGGAGGCCCCTCGGGGGCGAAAAAGGCAAAAACGTCACCCTTGTCTCATCCTGCTCTCCTCTGCTGTGAGCCTCGCGCTTCCGCGCCGGCCTCGAGTCGGCATCTCTCCGCGCACTTCACCCGCCGACCCAGCTCGCGCGGGGGGCGGCCCCGGGGCCGCGGACGGCCCGCCCGCCTCCCCGGACGCCCGACGCCGTGATCGCCCGGGGCTCTGGGCCCCTCCCCGGGGACCGAGTCTTCTTCGTGACATTATATTCGAGCCCTGTGGCCGCCCGGGGCTCTGAGCCCCTCCCCGGACGCCCGACGCTGTGATCGCCCGGGGCTCTGGGCCCCTCCCCGGGGACATTATATTCGAGCCCTGTGGCCCAAGATGCCCCCCAGACCCCCGAAATTCATATTCATGGCGTGGCGACGGGGGGGGGGGCGTGAGTGGGCAGAACTATTCTCGAACCCCCAGGCACCGCCTTTACTGAGATCAACATTGATGTCGGGGGCGCGGGGGTGATTTAGAATCTCCCTCAAATGTGTAAGGGTTCGAATCTATTGTCCATGTACGGGAGCAGGCTCTGTCTGGGCGGCCCCGAGTGCTCGCCCTCCTCTCCCCTCCTCAGGGGCGGCCGCCCTGCCCTCCCTCTCCTCCGCCATCTGCAGGCCGGCCGGTCCGCTCCGTGGTGCCCCAGACACAGACACAATTCGTCGTCGATTCCCCAGGAAATATAAGAAGATATGGTCAGAGCCCCGAAATATCAGGGGTAAGTCGGGTCAGGGCTAACTCGGGTTCGTTTTTCGGGAATGCAAGCCCGAGTTACCCCGGACCCGAGTTGCCCCGGATAACTCGGGCGCCCAAATATGGGAAGTGGGGGGGAAGACAGAAAGCCAGAAGATGTGGGAAAATACGGGGAACCCTTTTATTACTTGTGTGTGTGTATCTGTGTGTCCCGGGGCCCCTTCAGTGAGGGTCCCCCCGTCCGCTGCCCGCGCGCTGCTCCTCGCGGGCGGCGCGACGGGGGTGCCCGGCGCGGGCCCGTGCCCCGAGGGCCAGGCCCGGGCTGGGCGTCTGCTTCGGGGAGCCTCCGCGTGCCCTCGGGGTGCTGGCTGCAGTCGAGGCCGACTCGTACTCCAGATTTCGTAATAAAAGGGAGGGGGTCTCAACCCTCGAGGGTTGAGACCCCCTCCCAGACGAGAAGTTTTAGACCCCCCCCGTGGGAGAACCCTCCAAAACATCGTCCCCAGACCCCCCCAGGCCCTCCAAGGTAGCCTGGAAGAGACCCCCCCCCGAAATGAGACCCCCCTCCCTTTATTACGAAATCTGGAGTAGGTTTCAGTCGGGCATGTCCCTCTGCAGGAGGAGACTTCAAAAACAGTAGAAGAAGTCTCGACTAGATGTATAAGAGTGACCTTTCGCCGGAGTGGCCTCTGGTGCGGGCACAGACGGACCCCCAGATGGCGGGACGCGAAGCGGTAGCAGCGGCTAGCGCGCCTGGATTTGGCCTCCCCACGGCCCCCCCAAAGCCGCGCACCAAGGGTCACTCTTACCCAGGGTCACTCTTGCGTATAGCCGACAATCGCGTGGGGACGATGTGTCTATCATTTTTGTCTGTGTTTGAATCCGTTTTGAAGTCTTTTTGACTCTTCGTCCAAAATCCGCTTGAAGGAGGATATTCCCGACCAAATAGTAGGTCGACCATGCCAACTCAAGGGTACCCTTGTGTCCTGAGCTTCGCGACACATGCCTTCTTACATTCATATGCCAATGTGGCCCTCGGAAGGGTCTTGTGTCCCCTCGCGTGTCCTCTCAAATCAACCCCGACTTTATTATAGCGTCGACTGGCGTCTGGGAGTGGATGAGACAGAGCCGATTTAGCGTCGGTTAGTGTCGATTAGCGTCGGATGAGCGTCGATCAGCGTCGATTTAGCGTCGACGAGCGTCGATGCACAAGAGCCGACAAGATGGGACGGGAGGCTCGCATGAGTTTCCACCGAAGTTTCTTCTCCCCCCCGTAGCCATTTTGGCTCGAGCAGTTTTGGGCCAAGGCCAGGACAGGTTAGTTCTGTTCAGTTGAATACGGAGGGGTTCCCGACCACCAGAAGCTCAGCCTGACAGAATGAGCGACGTCACGGACACCTGTGTCCTTGTCTGCGGCGGTGGCAATGCCGCGCAAGTGGTGACCGGCCTGCTCTCGGTGAGGTACAAGACGATTGCAGTGTCCTTCTTCGCAGACG
Organism: Prorocentrum cordatum; assembly: GCA_963575745.1. Classification (NCBI taxonomy): domain Eukaryota; class Dinophyceae; order Prorocentrales; family Prorocentraceae; genus Prorocentrum; species Prorocentrum cordatum. The sequence continues at coordinate 3,342 of CAUYUJ010017653.1, read as the reverse complement.
AGGCCGAGAAGTGGAAGACTGCGCTTGGGAACGATTCGTTCGAGCTCACGGTTGAAGGCGCAGCTGTCAACAAGATTGTCTCGAAGCCTGCTGGCATCACAAATGATCCGTCAGTGGCCAAGGATGCAGACGTCATCATCCTAGCCGTGCCATCTTTTGCTCATGGTGAGTATTTTGAGAAGTTCGCTCCTTACATGAAGCCTGGAACCATAGTCGGCGTCATGCCAGCGCGGTCGGGCGGAGACATCCTTTTTTCTTCAAAGATGGGAGAAAAGGCCAAGGACATGGTTTTTGTCGGCTTCGAGACGCTGCCATGGGCCTGCCGCTTTTCCGAGTGGGGCCGAAAGGCGACAATCCTTGGCACGAAAAACACAATCCTTGCAGCTGTGACTCCACCGTCTGCCAAGGCGAAGGCACTCGGCACACTTCAGGGGCTGTTGGGTGTCTACCCGTTCATCGTCGAGAGCCCCACCAACCTGGGCATCAGCCTCCGAAACCCAGGCATGATCGTGCACCCAGGAGTGATGTATGGCCGCTGGGGGCCCGAGTCTTGGGACGGCAAGGCGAAGGCAGAAAAGCCGCTTTTCTACCAGGGCGTCGACGACTTCACCGAGACGGTCCTGCTCGGCATGACGGACGAGGTACAGGCCGTCTGCCGCAAGATGGAGAAGATGGTGCCGGGCTTGTGCTTGAAGGATGCCTGCACCCTGAAGCAGTGGTATTTAGACTGCTACGACGGCCAGATGACCGACACCTCCACGCTGAAGGGCTGCATGAACACAAATAAGGCCTACGACGGGCTCACGCACCCCTGCAAGGGCGAGGCGGGCAACTATATGCCCGACCTGAACTACCGCTACCTTGCCGAGGATGTTCCCACGGGCCTTTGTTTTGCAAAGGGCATGGCTGAGATCCTCTCGATGCCGACACCGACGATCGACAAAGTCATAACTTGGGCACAGGGTTGCATTGGCCTGGAGATCATGGTGGATGGGAAGATGACGGGCAAGGACTTGGCCAAGACTCGCGCTCCACAAGGTGTAGGCATTACAACCCCGGCTGAGTTCATCAAGTTAGCAAAGTTGGAGCCGAAAGGTGACGGTGGGTCTTCTACCACGACCTGTTGCGTCTGCAGCTAAGCTTCTTTCCTGGCAAGCACGGGGACTAATAACTTGTTTACTCCGTCCGAGGCGAATGCCCAATTTTTGCTGTGGTGGCGGAGTCCCCCAAACGACGTCGAAAGCCATCTCCGAGCGGGTGTGGTGCTGCTGTCGTTTCGATTCGTCGAGTAATTTTCAATCGCGCCAAAGCGATTGCTGAGTCCATGGAGTTCGTCTCGTTCGAACGAGCGAGTGCGGATTTTCCATCGCTCCCCAGAGCAGGTTCGAATTTTCCACCGACCCAAGCGGTGCGTTTGCCCACGAGTCCATGACGACATCAACGTACTTGACCGTCGCCAGGCATGCGTTGTAAATTCGCCTGGCTATTCGTAATCATTTTAATCATCATCATCACCATCATCACCATCATCAGCATCATCATCGTCATCGTCAACATCATCACCAACATCATCATCATCATCATCATCATCATCATCATCATCACCATCGTCATCGTCAACATCATCACCACCATCAGCATCATCATCATCGTCATCATCTTGCTCCTCCTCCTTTTCCTCCTCTCCCTCCTTATCACCATTCTCATCATCGTCCTCATCACCATCATGACCAATACCACCACCAATACCATCATAGTCGCCTGGCGCTGGGGGAGCCCGTCGGCTCCCTGGGCGTGCACTGAGTGTAGACCCAGCGGGCTCAGTGCAGCACCGCCCCCGAACCCGTAGAACTCAGTACCACCGCCACCATCACCACAATTACCACCACCACCACGACCACCATCATCATCATCATCATCATCAGCACCACCATCAGCATCATCATCGTCATAATCATAATCAGGGTCATAATCATCATACGCAGCATCAACATCACCATCGTCATCATCATTGTTACCAGCATCCTGATTAATCTTATCAACATCACCAAAAACGTCAGTATCATCATCGGCATCTCTTCAGCATTACCATACTCAGACGCGTCATCATCGTAATCAGCATCCCCATCAACAACATCATCGTCAACATCAGTATCAGTATCAGAGCCGCCATCATCATTACCAGGGAAGTCCTGAGGGAAAGTCGTCCCCAGGTTTTGTTTTACTTTTGGCCTCACGGGCCCCAGCAGTCTGGGAGAAGGGACGCCACCATCATCAACCTGATATTTAATGATTCGAGCCCCGAGGGGAAGACCTCTACGTTTTGGGCCTCCCGAGGCCCTTCCTCTGATCCCTGGGGGAGCCCTCCCTCCTCTAGGGGACCACATCCGTACTTCCTATGATTAAACACCCCCACATTCCCACCTTGCTGGCCGATAGCAACCCCGCCGTCCGAATTGTCAAATAACAATACAAACTCAATGGTCGTCTCGCCAACATGTCGTCGAGTTGCGAAAAGTGTAGCAGGAATGGGACGGAATGAACATCGCTTGGGTAACCCTAAGCGGGTGGTCGCGCCCTACCCACCAAAAAAAAACAATACAACATCAATTGTGTGTTTCTCGTCAACGTGGATTTTCTTGCCGTCGACGTTGCGAAAAGTTTAGCAGGAATGGGACGCGGCGCACATCGCGCGCGGACGCCTGGCCAACCATACGCGGGACCCCCCGTCCTACCTGTCAAAAAACACCGCAGCGTCGACGATTTTCTTGCCAGCATGTACTTTCTCCTCGTCGGCACTGCGGATCGCGTAGCGGGAATGGGACGCCCCGCGAATTCCCAAGAGGCATCCTCCTCTTCCTCCTCAGTTTCTCCCTCCATCCCTCTCTCCCTCCCCTCCTTCTCCTCATCCTCCTCCTCCTTCTCCTCCTCCTCCTCCTCCTCCTCCTCCTCCTCCTCCCCCTCATCCATGCGCGGCAGGAGCGAAACGATTGGCGGTGGAACACGCGTGGCTGGAATGAGACGCGGCGCACTTCGCGCGCTGGACATGCTGTCGCCGACGATGCAACATGAGAGGTCGGAGCGGGGCGCGGCGTACATCGCGCGCGGTCTTGTTTCTCGTCGACGTTTTTCAATTCGCGGCAAGAATAGGACGCAGCTCATGTCGCGCGCTGACCGTCTAGTAGCCGCCCGAGATAAAAGATGATCGACAGGCGTCGGACGCGACGCACTTGCTTCTTATGTTGCGGGGGGGCGGGTGGGAATGGGCGGAGCCCTCTGGCTCGTTCGAGCTGGCTAGCTTGATGCGAACCCTACCCCATACCCCCACGATTTCTGAGGGGG
>CAUYUJ010017652.1:206886-229153 GCA_963575745.1 Prorocentrum cordatum | reverse complement strand
TTCCCCTGATGGCGTCCGGAAGATATTCGGCACCCCCCCGCGTACTGTTTTTTTACACACAGGATTCCCCGGAGTTGGGTTTTCGCTTGTGTTTTTTTCAAAAGTGCTGCTCTCGCTGAGGCGCCGGCCTCATTTCTGCTCCCGAATCGTTCCGAATCGTGCTCCCGCTGCAGCGTGGGCCTCTTTTTCGGATCGGTGTTTTGCCTCCGTCGTTCAGGATGGCGTTCTCGCCCCAGCGCGGGCCTCTTTCTCGCGCGCCCATCCGCCCGCCACCACCGCGCCGCACCACGCCCCGCCCCGCCGCACGCACACCCACCGCCACTTCCACCCACTAACGCACGCACGCACGCACGCGCACCACCACCGCGCACCGCCACCACCACCGCACTACCCCACCCACCACCACCACGCAACACCGCGTCACACCACATCACACGCGCGCACACACAGACACGCACGCACGCACGCACGCACGCACGCACGCACGCACGCACGCACGCACGCACGCACGCACGCACGCACGCACGCACGCACACACACACACACACACACACACACACACACACACACACACACACACACACACACACACACACACACACGCACGCACGCACGCACGCACGCACGCACGCACGCATGCACGCACGCACGCACGCACGCACGCACGCACGCACGCACGCACGCACGCACGCACGCACGCACGCACACACGCACACACACACACACACACACACGCGCGCGCGCGCGCGCGCGCGCACACACATACTCCCACACACACATCACCACAACCACCACAACACGCACCCCACACACACACACACACACACACACACACACACACACACACACACACACACACACACACACCACCACCGCCACCACCACCACCACCACCGCCATCACGCCACGCACGTACGCACCTGGCCCACCACCAAACCACCAAGACGCCACACCACGTCACACCACAGCACACGCGCACACACGCACACACACACACACACACACACATACACACACCACCACCACCACCACCACCACAACCACGCACACACGCACGCACGCACGCGCACCACCACCCACTACGCACACGCGCGCGGATCCACATGTCCGCTACGACACGCGTCCGCGGATAGAGAAAATCAGCGCCATGGTAAGGGATGGGAGGGAGGGGTAGGATGTCAGATGTAGACGCGAACGCACCTAACTTGCCCCTTCACAATTACTCAATATGAAAATACTCTCCCTCTTCCCCTGATGGCGTCCGGGTGATGGCCGCGCACCCTCCGCGTACTGTTTTTCTACACACAGGATGCCCGGGAAATCCCGGGAAACGACTCTCGCTGAGGCGCCGGCGTCATTTGTTCCCAAAATGCTGCTCTCGTTGAGGCGCCGGCCTCATTTCTGCTCCCGAATCGTTCCGAATCGTGCTCCCGCTGCAGCGTGGGCCTCATTTTCGGATCGGTGTTTGGCCTCCGTCGTTCAGGATGGCGTTCTCGCCCCAGCGCGGGCCTTTTTCTCGCGCGCCCATCCGCCCGCCACACCCGCGCACACCACCACCATCACCACCACCACCACCACCACCACCACCACAACCACCACCACCACCACCACCACCACCCCACCACCACCACCACCACCACCACCACCACCACCACCACCACCACCACCACCACCACCACCACCACCACCACCACCACCACCACCACCACCACCACCACACCACCACGCACACACGCACGCACGCACGCACGCACGTGCACCACCACCCACTACGCACGCGCGCGCGGAGCCACAGGTCCGCTACGACACGCGTCCGCGGATAGAGAAAATCAGCGCCATGGTAAGGGATGGGAGGGAGGGGTAGGACGTCAGATATGACGCGAGCGCACCTAGCTTGCCCCTCCCCCTTCCCCTCTCCCCCTCCCCCCTCCCCCCTCCTCCCTCCTCCCTCAAGAGAGGGGCCCGCAGCCCCGAGCTCTGGGCGCCCCTGAGCGCTCCCAGGATGCCGCACGCGTGGCCTCTCCACGGAAGCTCCAAGAAATCACAGCTGCGCTCGAGGCATTCTGGAACATCGGCCCCAGAGGGTGGCCTCACGGCTGGGCCCTGGAGCCCCGCTGTGCCAAGATGGCCCTCTTGACCGCCAGGAGGCCCCTAAGGAGCCCCCGCGGACCCCAGAAGGCTCCAAGAGGCCACCGGGAAGTTCCCCTGAGGCCCACAAGAGGCCCCTGGGAGGCCCGCAAGCGACCCGCAAGGGGCCCCTCAGAGGCCCCCCAGAGGCCCACAAGAGATCCCCAAGAGGCATCCCAACAGACCGCGAGAACTCCCAAGAGGCGTCCCAAGAGGCATCCCAAGAGGCATCCCAAGCGGCATCCCAAGAGGCGTCCTAAACGGCCTGTGACCCACAACCCAGGCACGGGGGATCGTTGCCAGCTGGGATCAATATGACCCACATGGTTCAATCTGGGTACCACTTGGATCACATGGTTTGCATCCAAGAGGGAGGCACTCAAAGAAGCCACCGGGGGGCATCCCAAGAAACTCCGAAACTCCGACAAGCATCCAAGACTCCTCTGGCCCACAACCCAGGAACGATGGCGGGTTGGGCCGAAGGCAACTAGCTATTCTTCAACCTGAGCAAGCACGGTGTGTTGCCAATCGGCGATGGGAAGCTCAAAGATATCAATTCTACCGGCTTGCGCCCATGCAACGTCGATCGTTCTACCAATGTTTGCGCGTTCTCTTCGTCTGCATGGGGATTCAGATGGAAGGACCCGAGAAGCTCACCACTCTCGTTGTCCCTCACGTGGTAGACTCTGGTCGGCTCAGCCACTCGAGCCGACATGTCGCGACCGATGTGAACACCAAACAGCTTGGATGACAGATCGAACAGACTCTGCAACACGTTCGGTAACGCGAAATACGGGCGCAGCTTCTCCTCATCGAACGAGAATCGGTCCTCACGTAGACGCTCCTCCCAGAAGTCATGATCCCACCGAAGAAGCTCGCCGACATGGCCTCTCGATGCGGCAAACTCGTGCAGAACTTTGAGCTCTGCTTGAGCAGCGGGCTGCAAAGCTTGAGATAAGTCCGACAGAAAGCTGTCGATGGACGCAGTGCTCTTGACCATCCGCGATGGCGACATCCACTCCGCAAAATTAGAGTAGCCCGCGCGACGAGCTCCCGCGTCCCGTACTCGCAGAATCTCTGCCACCACGTTCCGGTTGTCCCACCGACCCGAGGAAGCGCGAGACGAGAAGCTCCGGAAAAGCTGCTCTCGGACTGCTTGGGACCTCAAGTACCTTAGCGGAGTGAACTTCGACACGACATCCACGAGCTCAGAATCCAGTGTCAACCTCCACGGTCCATTCATACTGTTAGCCTGCTGGCGGAACCCGTGCTGCAAATTGTACGACTCTGCTGCAGCGTCCAGCAAACTGAATGGAAGTCCGTCGATTTCCTCCACGCGGTCTGAGAGAAACTCGAACGCCTCGGTACTTCTGCGCACGTTCAGATTGAACCGATCGACCAATTTACGATGCCGGCTCGCTAGATCCCTCGAGTAACCCCTATGGGCTGCCGCTAAGTTTGCCAGCACGCAGAGCCGACCCGGCAGCACACGCCAGGCTCCCTGGAGGGTCATGGTCTGCTAATGCTGCCGACGGCACCTGCCACTAGCAAGCATATCTAGGATTCGCGAGCCATTGGTAAGAACGAGCCCAAGTTAGCATTTTGAACCAAGAACCTCTAAGGACCCGTCCAGCTCTCATTCCTGCCCTTCTTTCTCATCAATCCAGCTCTTGCTCCTGCTCCTCCCCATCCTCATCCTCGTCCTCATCCTCCTCATCACCAACCCCCCATCATTCCCGTTCCCTACTCTCACCCGATTTGTACTCTCCTTCCCCTCCTTCGTCCTCCTGATCGTCGTCCTCCTCGTCCTTGACCTTCGCCTCCTCCTCCTCCTCCTCCTCCTGCCCTCCGTCGGTTCACCTCCCCGTCGGCTTCCTCCCCGCTCGCCCCTGCTCTTCCTTATCCTTATAATAACAATCCACATGCTCATCCTCATCCTCCTGATCCTCATTCTCATCATCCTCCTCCCCTTCCTCCTCCCCTTCCTCCTCCTCTCCTCCTCCTCCTCCTCCTCCTCCTCCTCCTCCTCCTCCTCCTCCTCCTCCTCCTCCTCCTCCTCCTCCTCCCTCCTCCTCCTCCTCCTCCTCCTCCTCCTCCTCCTCCTCCTCCTCCTCCTCCTCCTCCTCCTCCTTCCTCCTCCTCCTCCTCCTCCCTCCTCCCTTCCTCCTTCTAGTCGTCGCGTTCGTCGTCATCGTCATCGTCGTCATCATCATCATCATCATCATCATCTCTCATCATCATCATCATCATCATCATCATCATCATCATCATCATCATCATCAATCATCATCATCATCATCATCATCATCATCATCATCATCATCATCATCATCATCATCACCATCGTCATCATCATCGTCATCATCATCATCATCATCATCATCATCATCATCATCATCATCATCGTCAGCATCAGCATCAGCATCAGCATCATCGTCACCATCATCATCATCATACCCACCACCACCACCACCACCACTACCACCATCATCATCAACATCAGCATCAGCATCAGCATCACCACAATCATCATCAGCAGCAGCATCATCATCGTGACCACTACCATCATCATCCTCAGCATCATCACCAGCATCATCATCATCGTCATCAACATCAGCATCAGCATCATCAGCAGCATCATCATCATCATCATCAGCATCACCATCGTCGTCATCATCATTGCCAGTATCACCATCATCATCATCATCATCACCATCATCAACATCATCAGCACCATCATCATCACCATCATCATCATCATCATCCCCACCACCACCACCACCACCAGCACCATCATCAGTGTCACCATCATCATCAGCAGCATCATGATCATCATCATAATCAGAATCATCGTCATCAAAATCATCATCGTCATCAGCATCATCATCATCATCATCATCACGATCATCATCATCGTCAGTATCAGCGTCAGCATCAGCGTCAACATCATCATCATCATCATCAGCAGCAGCATCATCGTCATCATCATCACCATCAGCATCATCAACATCATCGTCATCATTATCAGCATGATGATGATCATCATCAGCATCACCATCACAATCATTGTCATCATCATCATCATCATCATCATCATCATCATCATCATCATCATCATCATCGTCATCAGCATCATCATCGTCATCATCAGAATCACCACAACCACCACCACCACCACCATCATCATCAGCAGCAGCATCGTCACCATCATCAGCATCATCATCAGCATCATCATTATCAGCACCATCATCATCAGCCTCATCCTCAACGTCATCATCAGCATCATCATCATCATCAGCAGCAGCAGCAACATTATCTGTATCTTGATCATCATTATCATCATCATCATCATCATCATCATCATCATCATCATCATCATCATCAACAGCATCATCATCACCATCACTATCACAATCACAACCACCAGCACGAGCACCAGCATCATCAGCAGCATCATCATCCTCATCATCATCAACATCATCATCAGCATCAACATCATCATGTTCATCATGTTCACCATCATGATCAGCATCATCATCATCATCGTCGTCGTCGTCATAATCAGCTTCAGCAGCTTCTTTATCATCATCAGCATCATCATCAGCATCATCATTACCACCACCATCACCATGACCATCACCATCACAATCATCACCATCATCCGCATCATCATCAGCATCAACGTCATCATCATCACCACCACCACCGCCACCACCACCACCATCATCATCATCATCAGCAGCAGCATCATCATCAGCAGCAGCATCATCAGCATCAGCGTCATTATCATCATCAGCAGCACCATCATCATCGTCATCGTCATCATCAGCATCAGCATCAGCATCAGCATCAGCATCATCATCATCATCATCATCATCATCATCATCATCATCATCATCATCATCGTCATCATCATCATCATCCTTGTCTGCCCTCCTCCTCCTCCTCCTCCTCTTCACACCTTGCCCTCCTTATCCACTCTCTTTCACCCCGTCTTCCGGACACCCCTCCCTCCGCTTCATTCTCCCTCCCTCCCTCCTGCCCTGCCTCCCCCTCCCCCTGCCGCCCCTCAGCCCCCTCCCTGCCCAAGAACGGCAGCGCTGCACGCGACCACCCCCGGCAAGTCGACACGACTTAACGGGCGAAGAACGGTATAAAATAAACTTTTTCGCTGTCGGGGGCGCCTGTCCCAGGGCGGCTGGAAAGTTTATACCCTTACGGTGGCACCGTAGAGATATAAACTTTCCAGCCGCCCCAGGCGCCCCCGACAGCGAAAAAGTTGATTTTATACCGTTCTTCGCTCGCTGAACGACGGGCGCCGTGCTCGGTGCGGGTGCCCGGCGCCGCAAGCCGCCCATGGCAGGGCACGGCAGCGGCAGCGGCGCGCGAGCACGGCACGGCCACGGAACGCGCTGCTCGCAGCCTGCAGCCCACGGCACGGCACGGCGCGCCACGGCGCACGGCACGGCACGGCACGGCACGGCACGGCACGGCACGGCACGGCACGGCACGGCACGGCACGGCACGGCACGGCACGGGAGGGATGGAGTCGGCGGAGGAGGAGGAGGAGGAGGAGGAGGAGGAGGAGGAGGAGGAGGAGGAGGAGGAGGAGGAGGAGGAGGAGGAGGAGGAGGAGGAGAGAGGAGGAGGGAGGAGGAGGAGGAGGAGGAGGAGGAGGAGGAGGAGGAGAGGAGGAGGAGGAGGAGGAGGGAGGAGGAGGAGGAAGAGGGAGGAGGGAGGAGGGAGGCACGCTCTCCTGCGCTCTGGGACCCAGGCCAGGGCACGGCAGGGGTGCGGCACGCGGGCGCGGCAGGGCACGGAGCGTCCTCGCCTCCGCGCTCATTTTTCGTTCGCGCCCGTCGACGCCTCCCGGATTCCGCAAGTCCTCTCCCCAACCCCTGCACGTTCCTCTGTGGAATCCCCCCCGATTCCCAACTCCTCACCAACTCCTGCGATTTCCTCCGCAGAATCCCCCCCAATTCCTAATTCCCAACTCCTCACCAACTCCTGCTTTTTCCGTTGCAAAAGCTTCCCCAATTCCCAAATCCTCCCCAACTCCTGTTTTCTCCTGTGTAGAATCCTTCCCAATTCCCAATTCCTCCCCAACTCCTGTTTTCTCCTGTGCAGAATCCTCCCAAATCCCAAAATCCTCCCCAACTCCTGCTTTTTCCCTACCTAGGCTCTGCCTAGAAGGGTTCTTACCGTGTGTGCTTAAAGGGCCAGGCAGTGTAAATCGCCCCGGGCGGTTCCCCCAGGATCCGCCCCGCGGTTCCCCCAGTCCCCTGGGAGCTTTAGCTTTAGCTTTAGCTTTAGCTTTGGCTTTAGCTTAGCTTAGCTTTAACGTATCTTTAGCGTAGCTGTGGCTTAGGTTTAGCTTAGATGTGGCTTAGCTTTAGCTTAGCTTTAGCTTAACTTTAGCTTAGCTTTAGCTTAGCTTTAGCTTAGCCTTAGCTTAGCGTTCGCGTAGCTTTACCTTAGCTGTACCTTAGATTTAGCTTAGCTGCAGCTTAGCTTTAGCTTAGCTCCAGCTTAGCTTTAGATTAGCTTTAGCTTAGATGTAGCTTAGCATTAGCTTAGCTTCAGCTTAGCGTTAGCTTAGCGTTAGCTTAGCTTTAGCTTAGCTTTAGCTTAGCTTTAGCTTAGCTTTAGTTTAGCTTTAGCTTAGATTCAGCTTAGCTTTAGCTTAGGTTTAGCTTAGCTCTAGCTTAGCTTTAGCTTAGCTTTAGTTTAGCTTTAGCTTAGCTTCAGTTTAGCTTTACTGCTACTACTAATGCTGCTTTCCTAGGGGTTCCAACTCCTAGGTAGGGTCGCACTGGGATAATTCCTGTGTGGAAGCCATCCACAATTCCCAAATCCTCCTCAACTCCTGCATTTTCCACTGAGAAATATGTTGAGCACCCGAACCGTCCCCCCTTGCGAGTGCTGAAACCAGCGCCTCGCCTGAGACATCCTCGGAAACTGCTCCGAAAGAGAAGGATGTTGGGCACCCAAACAAGGAAACCGCCTGAGACGTCCCCCAAATCTGGGCGAGAACGGGCCTGTCATATACCCCCTGGCGCCCCTCCCTTGGGAGTGCTGAAACCAGCGCCTCGCCTGAGACATCCTCGGAAACTGCTCCGAAAGAGAAGGACGTTGGGCACTCAAACAGGCAAACCGCCCGAGACATCCCCCCAATCTGGGCGCGAACGGGCCTGTGATATTCCCCCTGGCGCCCCCCCTTGGGAATACTGAAACCAGCGCCTCGCCTGAATCATCCTCACAACGTGTGTGAGTCTGAGCGCGGAAATACCAGGAGTGTGAGTGAGTCTGCATATGGGTGATCCCGAGCATGGAAAACCTGAGTATCAGGAATCTAAAAGCGAGTGCAGCTGAGTATGAGTGAGTCTGACTATGAGTGGGTCAACATGTGACTGAGTCAGAGAATGATGACCTGAGGGTGGGAGGTGTTCTTCATCCGCGCGGTCTAAATATTAACACGAGCCCCATCCTTATGACATGGGGAACTACAGGACGAACAAATAATCACTAAAACCATGCTTCCGGTAATGCATTTATCGGTTCACTCTCTAGGGTGGGCACGGCGGGGGCACGGCGGGGGCACGGCAGGTCTCGTCGCGGTCCAGAGCCTGGGCACGACATGGCACGGCACGCGAGCCCGGCACGGCACGCCGCATTCTGCGCATTCCGGAATCGGGCCCTACGCAACGTCGCCTGCTTACAGTGCCGTTGTTGATACATGCTCCGCGTGCGGATCATGTATTTAAAATGCAGGGATGTAGTATTAGAAAACAACGAGGAGTTCATGCATAAATTTACTCATAAATTAATCATGTATTAAAAATCCGATATTAAACAAAAGATCCTATGTATTAAAAACTGCCCTGTAGGGAAGAGCTCCCACTGTTCCCACCTTCGGACGTGCCCCCTGGCCAGGCCGGGCGTTTCGCTTGGGCCTCCGCTGCAGAACACTCCGCCGACCCCCCGCCGGCGCGCGTGAGGGGCCTGCGTGCTCGAGCCGTCGTCTCCGGCCGTCGTCGCCTCCGTCATTCGTCGTCTCCAGTCGTCCCCTTTTCCTTGCACACGAAACATATACGAAACAGATACTGCACATATACTGCACATATACGAAACATATACGGAACACATGCGGAACATATACAAAACGTATATGAAACATATACGACACATATACGAAACACATACGAAACATATACGACACATCTACGAAACACGAGGGGGAGGCTTTACAACGTGTAAAAGCAACTTCATCCCAAACCCAACCAAAACCCAACCGAGACCCAACCAGAATGCGGGCAAAACATGTGTATTTTGAGCACCACTTACACGGGTTTTGGCCGCATTTCCAACCAGAACCAACCACGAATCAACCACGGCCATTCGGCTGGTTGGCGGCTGGTTGGCGGCTGGTTGGCTGCCAACCAGCCAACCAGCCAACCAGCCAGCCAGCCAACCAGCCAACCAGCCAACCACCCAGCCAGCCGACCAAACGGCCAGCCAGCCTGCCTGCCAGCCTCCCAGCCAGCCAGCCAACCAGCCAGCCAGCCCGCCGGCCAGCCAGCCGACCAGCCAGCCAGCCAGCCAGCCAGCCAGCCAGCCAGCCAGCCAGCCAGCCAGCCAGCCAGCCAGCCAGCCAACCCGCCGCCGCCGTCGCCGTCGTCGTCGCCGTCGTCGTCGTCGTCGTCGTCGTCGTCCTCGTCGTCGTCGTCGTCGTCGTCGTCGTCGGCGTCGTCGTCGCCGTCGTCGCCGTCGTCGTCGCCGTCGTCGCCGCCGCCACCAGCCGGCCAGACGGACAGCCAGCCTGCCAGCCAAAAGTCAACCAGAAGTCAACCAGGGCCCAGCTAGCCAACCAGCCAGCCAGCCCGCCGGCCAGCCAGCCGACCAGCCAGCCAGCCAGCCAGCCAGCCAGCCAGCCAGCCAGCCAGCCAGCCAGCCAGCCAGCCACCCAGCCAGCCAGCCAGCCAGCCAGCCAACCCGCCGCCGCCGTCGCCGTCGTCGTCGTCGTCGTCGTCGTCGTCGTCGTCGTCCTCGTCGTCGTCGTCGTCCTCGTCGTCGTCCGGAGCGGACAGCCAGCCAGCCAGCCAGCCAGCCAGCCAGCCAGCCAGCCAGCCAGCCAGCCCGCCGGCCAGCCAGCCAACCAGCCAGGCAGCCAGCCAGGCGGCCGGACGGCCAGCCAGCCAGCCAGACAGCCAGCCAGCCAGCCAGAAGTCAACCAGAAGCCACCCAGCAAGCCAGCCAGCGAGCCAGCAAACCAGCCAGACAGCCAGCCAGACAGCCAGCCAGCCAGCCAGCCAGCCCGCCAGCCCGCCGGCCTGCCAGCCAGTCAGCCGGCCAGCCGCGGCCAACTAACGATTATGGTTGGCTTTTGGTTGCCTCTGGTTGGCAGGCACCCGCCAGCCAAGTTACACGGGTTTTGGCCCCATTTCCAACCAGAACGAACCACAAGCCAACCGAGATCGGCTTGACACCGTGTAGGTGCATCTGGTTGAGTTCTGGTTGCTTTCTGGTTGGTCATGGGTTGTTCTGGGCGTCCTAGCCGCTCACGTTACACGTGTTTAGGCCGCATTTCTAACCAGAAACCAACCAACTTCAACCGAACAGCACTTACACGTTGTAAACAAACTTTACACGTTGTAAACACGAACTCTGTACGAAACACACACGACACATATACGAAACATCTACGAACCATCTACGAACATACACGAAACATACACGAAACATCTACGAAACACATACTCAAGCCTGTCAGCGAGAGGAAACCCAACAGTGCCGTCATCGAGTCGGAGAGAAGCCCCTCCTCTTTGGCCCCTCCCCCGTCGGGGAGGGGGTTCCTGGAGGGGGGTCTGGGGTCAGGAGGCCTCAGAAAATACGGCAAGTTCGTGTCGTGTCGACCCGGGCTTTGGTTCCTGACACTGGGGGGATCGTTCAACCTTGAACGATCGGCCGCTTCCGCAACGTTTGATCGTTCAACATCGACCAATTCTGGGGCGCCGCTGGCGTTCAACCTTGAACGCCTGCGGCGGGGTCGCCGCCAGTCGACACGACACGAACCTACCCAGGCAGGCCAAGAGTGCCCCAAGAGGCCCCCGAGACGGTCCAAGAGGGCCCCCAGTCGCCAAACGATCGGTCCAAAACGCCGTCGCGCCCTCCAGACTGCCCAGAAGGTTTCCGAGACGCCCCGAGAAGCCTTCAGGAGCACTCCCGAGGGCCCCAACGGGCAAAAGTCGGTGACTTTCCAACGGTTTTGAAAGATTTGGACGTTCTCGCCTTTTCCGTCTTCCGCCGCTCCAAGACGGCCCAAGAGGCCCCCAAGATCGCCCCAAGATGCCTCCAAGAGGGTCCCGAACAGCCCAAGAGGACCCAAGGCAGCCCAAAACGCATCTAAGACGGCCCACGAGGCCCCCAAGACGGCTTCAAGAGCGTGCCCCGACGGAGATCCGAACGCACATTTCGAGCCCTCGGCCCCAGGAGGCTCCCAGGAGGCCTCAAGAGGCTCCCAAGAGGCCCCAAGAGGCCCACAAGAGGTCCCCAGTAAGTTCGAAGAGTCCCCAAGAGGCTCCCGAGAGGCCCAAGGATTCCTCCCCAGCGGCCCCCGAGAGCCTTCCGTAGAGACCCCAAGAAGCATCCCCGAGGACTCTGGCCCACGTCAGCGTCGTCGTCGTCGCCGCCGCCGTTGTCGTGGTCGTGGTCGTGGTCGTCGTCGTCGTCGTCGTCGCGTCGTCGTCGTCGTCGTCGTCGTCGTCGTCGTCGTCGTCGTCGTCGTCTTCGTCGTCGTCGTCGTCGTCGTCGTCGTCGTCCCCCATTCAGGGTCGGCGGCACCAGCCGTCAGGCTTTGACAATAAAACAGCTTCCAGGGAAGAGGATCGGTGGCTTTCAAAATGCGGCTCACGCCTTGACGTTCAAGAGCCTCCAACAGCTTCAAGGATGGAGAGCCAGCGATTTTCAAAATTAGGCTCTCGCCTACGCGCCGCGCACACACGTCTTAAATATCCAACAGCTTCGAGGATGGAGGGCCAGCGGTTTTCAGAATTCGGCTCTCGCCTTAGCGCCGCGCACACTCGTCGTTACAAATTCCCAACAGCTTCAACAGCTTCAAGGAAGGAGGCTGGTGGTTTTCAAAATGCAGCTCTCGCCTGAGCGCCACGCACATTCGTCTCAAAAGCGTCCAAGAGCTGCTCGGATGGAGGCGGGGATGTTCAAAATGAGGCTTTCGTCTCAGCCACGCGCACTCGTCTCACAAATACGCAACAGCTCCAAGGATGACGGGCCTGTTCCTTCTCGAAGTAAGGCTCCCGCCGTAGCGCTCGCCGCGCGCATTCGTCTCACAAGCTTGCAACAGCTACGAGAACGGAGACGTTCTCAAATTCTAACAACCCCTTCCTTCCCCTTCTGAGGGGTTCATCACTGCTCCAAGTGCTTCGTGGAGGGTGGAGCATGAGCGACCAGCAAGTTGCTGAGAAGTCCACAGGCGAACGCCACCTGCAATGCTGCCTGACACGACCGACTGACGCGCCGAAGAACCTCCGCTGCTAAGAAATATACAAGGGGGACAAGAAACAGACGTCATCCCGCGTTGCTTCCTGACGGCCACGGGGCCCGAAACGAACTTTGAGATACGGAAGCTCGGGAAAAAGACTGCATAGAATAACCACGACGCCGAAGTCCATGTCGTCCTCCTCCTGCATTCTGCTTTTCCTGCCTCCTCCCTCCATCCCTCCTCCTCCTCCTCCTCCTCCTCCTCCCTCCTCCTCTCCTCCTCCTCCTGCTCCTGCTCCTGCTCCTGCTCCTCCTCCTCCTCCTCCTCCTCCTCCTCCTCCTCCTCCTCCTCCTCCTCCTCCTCCTCCTCGGGCGCGGGCTGGCGCTGCCCGAAGTGCCAGTAAACCAGGTGCCCGTCCTCGGCGCCCCCCCGGGCAGCACCCCGCCCGGCTTCCCCTCGGCTGCCCCGCCCTGGGCCGGACGGGACGGCGGGGGGAAAGGAGGAGGAGGAAGAGGAAGAGGGGGGAGGGGGGGCGGAAGAAAGGGGAAGACGGGGAGGGGGGAGGGGGGAGGAGGACAGGACGGCGGGGGGAAGAAGGGGGGAAGAGGAAGAAGAAGAGGGGGGAGGGGGGAGGAGGACAGGACGAGGGAAAAGTTGGAGAAGAAGGGGGGGAAGGAGGAGGAAGAGGAGGAAGAGGAGCAGCAGCAGCAGCAGCAGCAGCAGCAGCACTCAAGCATCTCAGGCCTTCCGAGAGTCTCTTCGGAGAAACGTGCAATTAACTCGGGCTGGAGCCGCTGACCCTTTGTTCAACCCCCTTTCGTCATACCACCTTGTGGCAACCATGCTGCTACATGATTTGCTGAGTGATGGGAACTCTTCTTCGGCCGAAAGAGAGGAGGATCGAGGGAGGACCGAGGAGGACAAAGGATCGGGGCAGCTGTCCAGGAGAATCCAGTGACCGGGGGTCTCCAGAACCTCTCACATAATGGAATTGGATTGGATGGAATGGGATGAAAGGGAAAGAATTGGAACGGAATCGAGAGGAGTGGTGGAACGGAATGGAATGGCATGATACGGCTAGTGGCCCCTAGAACGCAGGAAAAGCAGGAGGGAAGGGAGGAGATCCCATCCTCCTCCTCCTCCTCCTCCTCCTCCTCCTCCTCCTCCTCCTCCTCCTCCTCCTCCTCCTTCTCCTCCTCCTCCTGCTCCTGCTCCTGCTCCTCCTCCTCCTCCTCCTCCTCCTCCTCCTCCTCCTCCTCCTCCTCCTCCTCCTCCTCCTCCTCCTCTTCCTCCTCCTCCTCCTCCCCCTCCTGGTCCTCGTCCTTCTCTTCTTGGTCCTCTCCTTTTCCTCATTCTCCTCCTCCTGCTACTCCTCCACCTACTCCTCCTGCGGAAGGGAGGGGGTGTCCACGACCAGCACGCCAGTATCAACAGGGCCTTCGACAGGGCCATTCTGCGGCGGCCATTGGTTGCGAAACCGCCGCGACTGGCATCGGCCAGCTGAAGCTCTAATTGGAGCGCCACCGGGGCCTCGAAATCCGCTACCGTGCCCACTGGCACGTCGAGGCGTGCTAGAATGCCAAATGCTGTGTGACAGGGTCTCTGTGAAGGGCCCCCCCCTCTTCCAGCCATTCCCTGCGTGCATCGCCCCCGCCTCTGAAATTTGACATGCATGTTGCGGACGTGGACCCCAAATAGTGAATGTTTGCACTGTGGCTAAATAAGCAACGTGGTGCAACATACGTGGTGCGCCCGATGTGATGCGAGATATGACGTGCAGCCTATACGGCGCAAGCTGTGCCGCATAAACAGTGTGGTGCAAGTTGTGGTGCAAGGTGTGGTGCAAGGTGTGGTGCAAGCTATGTGGTGTAGGATATGTGGTAAAGGCAACGTGGTGGGAAACGACGATGTAGCATAGAACAGCTATACAAATGAAAGTATATGCATGCATACATATGGTGTCAGCAGTGTGTTTTAAGGTAGACTGTGTGGGCCGAGCTGTGCCATATGCATACATGTAGAGTTATATATACACAAGTATATGTATATATAGATGTATGTACGTATTCATGCATACGTGTGTGTATACATGCAGATGTCTATATGTGAAAGAGCGTGTTCTACCGCTGCTGGCGGAAAACCAGGGGGGTCACTACCGGTTCGAACCCCTCCCCCCCCCCTCCGGAAAACCGGGGGGGGTCACTACCGGTTCGAACCCCTCCCCCCCCCCCCAGTTCATCATGAAAAGGGGGGGGGGTCACTACCGGTTCGAACCCCCCCCCCCTCGAACTCGAAAACCGGGGGGGATCACTACCGGTTCGACACACACCCCCCCTCGAAAACCGAGGGGGGGTGCGGACAGTGGTGGGGACGGTGGTGGTGGGGACAGTGGTGAGGGGACAGCGGGACAGTGGTGGGGACAGTGGGACAGTGGTGGGGACGGTAGTGGTGGGGACAATGGTGAGGACAATGGTGGGAACAGTGGGGACAGTGGGACAGTGGTGGGGACGGTGGTGGTGGGGACAGTGGTGTGGGGACAGTGGGAATGTGGTGGAAACAGTAGGACAGTGGAGGGTACAGTGGTGGTGGGGACAGTGGTGAAGGCGGTGGCGAGAACGGCGGTGGGACAATGGGACAGAGGTACAGTGGGGACAGTGGTGGGGACAGTGGGGACAGTGGTGGGAACAGTGGGACAGCTCAGTGGTTCGAACCGGTAGTGACCCCCCCTCCGGTTTTCGAGGGGGGGGGGGTTCGAACCGGTAGTGACCCCTCCCGGTTTTCGAGTTCGAGGGGGAGGGGGGGGGAGGGGTTAGGGGAGGGTGGGGGTTTTGCCGGGGGAAGGGGGGGGGTCCAGCAGGGGAGGGGGGGGGATTTTCGGAGGGGGGGGGGGGACCCCGGGGTTCCGGAGGAAAAGGGCGGCAATTTTCCACAGTAAAGCGGCGGTGGATCACGCTCTCTCCTATATGTGAATATACACTAGAACCACGCGCGCTCCAGGCGCTCTTAGAGTCTAGCAAGCTCTGGCTGTAGTCCCAAGTGCGTTCGGCATCGGATAGCACATAGTGAACAATGAGTTCTGTTTGAATTTATCCGTGGGAGTCGTCTGGACTTATTGGGCCGTCGACGGCATTCTGGAACATAGTGGGACCATCTTGGGACATCTGGGGGCATCATTGGCCTTCCTACGCTCATCGTGGTGGTTTGTCATCCCTTCCGAGCGATCCATAGGCACTCTCATCTCCCAGGAGGTGCTCTGCCTTTCAAAACCCGAAATGGCTTGAAGACGACCCAAGGAAGCCCCTAGACGCCATAAGATGGTCTCAAGACGGCGCAAGAGTTTCAGTAAACGCCCCCAGAGCCCCCCGAGGTATCGCCAAGAGGGTCCCAAGAGGACCCAGGATACCCCGAGGAGGGCCCCCAGATGCCATCCCATGTTCTCCAGATGACGTTTACAACGGCTGGGGGAGCTCGCAATCCAAATGCTTGCCCAAACTCTCCACAACGGTTAGACACATCACATAGGCGATTCACAAAAAGGCAAACGACGGCGGTGACTCGCCGTAGGCGTCTTCGATCCGTCGCCGCTGTTGCTTGCAAGAGAGGTGCGCGGCCTGCATAATACGGTTGGCCCCTCTAAAAGATTGCTTGTGGCCTTCGGCCCTTCCGCCGCCACCGCACACAGCACCCAACATCAATACAACTCGACACCAAGCCAGCTAACCTGGCCCAAGATGATCCTCAAGATGGGCCCTGACTTCCTAAGACGGTCACTATCGGCCTCCAAGATGGCACGAGGGTCCCAAGATGCATCTAAGTTCGCAGTTCTCCACATATGCCTCCAAGACGGCCAAGACGGCCTGCAGGGGACCTGAGGCTTTACAGGACGGTCTGAAGAGGCCCAATCGACCTGGAGGGGACCGATTGTTCAAACCGTTTGATTGGTTTCCATGTTCTCACACTGTTGGGTTTCGAGCAGCACGGAATGGGCCCAACAGCCTCATGGCGGCCGAAGAGACCCCACGGAGGTCACAAGACGACCAAAGCGCCACAAAATGGCCCCCAAGAGGTCCAGAAGACCGCGCCAAGGGGGCCCCAAGACGACCCTACAGCGACCGAAATATACCCATGACACCCCCCGAGGCTCACGCGACGGTTTCCGGATGCGCCCGATGAACCAACAACGTCCTAAGACGACCCAGGAGGCCCCCGAGAGGCCGGGGAAGCTTCGCAGCGTCGCCCCGCCCACTTCGGCACACCTCTCACACGGACCGTGGCCAGCAGGGAGATCCACGGACGGCCCCACAGACAATGTCCGCATCCCGCCCCACAGTCTACTTCGGCACACCTCTCACATGGATCGTGGCCCACAGGGATCTCCACCTACGGCCCCAGAGGCAGGGTGCGTATTGCACTCCCTTCGCCCACTGCGGCACACCTCATCACGCGCGTTGTGCCCAGAAGCAAGGTTCTCACAGCGCCCCCGCGCCCATGTCGGCACACCCGTCACTCGAGCCATGCTCCAGAAGGAGCTCCATCTGTGGCACCAATGGGCAGCTTCGCATGGCGTCCCCCCGCCCCTGCCAGCACATGCCTCGCACGGGTCGTATTCGCGCGGGGGCATCCGAATTGCCAAAACTGCCGTTCTGGCGGGGCCAGAGCCACATGACCATCGCAACGTAGCAGGCACGGCATTTGGGCCACCCGAGTGGGACTCATACATTGCTACGCACGTGCATGCTTGCCTCTCGGGGCCTTCGGAGACTCCTCGAAACCGTCTTGGAAGCGATTCGGGGCACTCTGGAGCCGCCTTGACGGCGGTCTGGTGTCGATCAGGGGAAGATGCCTGGGTTGTGGGCAAGAGGCATCATAGGCGCATCTTTGAGTCTCTTTGGAAGTCTCTCGGAGCCCCGTTTGGGGCCTCTTGGGGGGTTCCTGGGGGCTTCCTGGAGGCTTTGGGGTCTCTTGGGGGCTACTTTGGGCACGCTTTCGGGCCCCCCGGAGGCCTCTTAGGGCCGGGGGCCTGTTGGGGGCCTCGGGGGCCACCTTTGGGCGGAGGCTCGAAATGGCAGCCCTGGGCCCAACTTGCTTGGCGCCCTCTTGGGGCCCACTTGGACCGTCTTCGGGACTTTTTGGTCTATCTTGGGGCCCTCTTGGGCCGTCCAGGGGCCCTCTTCGGGGCGAAGTGAACCCCACCCCCCCCTCAGAAATCGTGGGGGGCAGGGGTAGGGTTCGCATGTGTTCCCCTAGTCGCCCAGGAGAGGGGCCGGGCCTCCTCGGAGGGCTCGGGAAGTGTCCTGGGCCTTCAAAAACAGGAACCATCGTGCTGGGAGGCAGAGGTCGGGAAGATGTATGGCACGGCTGTGCAGCAAGCACCCTCAGCATACAACCGGCAGGGTAGGGGTAGGGTTCGCGGCAGCGGCGGCAGCGTGGCGGCACCTCGACAGACCCATCAAACGATTAAAAAATGCTGATGACAAAAAACAGCACAACACAAATATGTATATATATATATACATACATACATACATACATACATACATACATACATACATACATACATACATACATACATACATACATACATACATACATAACACACACACACAAGAACAGACGAAAACTGTGTGCGAGCGCTGGTTGGGGAACAATCGTCGATCTGCGCTCCCAGAGACGAGGCGACGAGCCCTGGTGAAAGACGAGGTGGTTCTGCGCTCTGGAGGCCACGATCCCTTGGCGATCTCGGGGTCCATAAACGGTCGCCAGCTGCACAATGCGCTTGAGTCGCCAGATGTCCCGGCCATCTTCCTCCTCCACCGAAGCCCCTGGAGGTCCATGGAAGTCGTCAGAGGCCCCTGGAGCTCCCCAGGTTGCCTCCGTAGCTTTCCCAGAGCTCAAAGGACCCGAACATCTGGATATCCCATTCCCCCCCACCCCCCGCACCCCTCAGAAGCTGGGCGAAGGCTGGCACATCCGTGGCTGCTAAAACGGCTTCCCCGGAAGAGAAAAACAGGTTCCGTGATCAAACTGGGCGCACTGAAGAGCAAACGGGGCTGCTTCCCGAAAGAAGCAAACAATTTCGTGGAGCTCCGTTTTAGCAGCCACAGGTTTAGGGGGCCACATGCGAACCCTACCCCTACCCCCCACGATTTCTGAGGGGGAGGGTGGGGTTCACTTCGTTCGGGAGCTGCCGAACAAAGTGACCCCCACCCTCCCCCTCAGAAATCGTGGGGGGTAGGGGTAGGGTTCGCCCCCTAAGGTTTGCCAGCCTTCGCCTGGCTTCTGAACCCCATCTCCTTGAGGCCGCTGACGGCACGCCGCCCAGCGCAGTCGATGGCGAAGGCGGACACGGAGGTGCCGGTCTCCTGCGCCCGCGCGGTGGGGCGCGGCCGAGAAGCTGGCGCGCGCGCGCGACTCAAAGGGGGGAGAGGGGTGGGGGGGGCGCGGAGAAGGCAGGACGGAGGAGGACGAGGGAGAGGAGGTAAAAACTAAGAGCCTATAAATATTTAAATCCTAAAAGCCCTCAAGTCCCTCCTTCGGCCGCCCCCCCCCATTTTGGCGCACCCCTCACGCAGATCCTTGCCCTCGGAGCGCCAGGAATGGCGTTCTGGGAGGATCTGCAAATCCCAGGGTGCGCCCCTCACGCAGATCCTTGGCCTCGGAGCGCCAAGAATGGCGTTCTGGCCCGATAAAATCCCAGGACGCACCCCTCACGCAGATCCTTGCCCTCGGAGCGCCAGGGTGCGCCCCTCACGCAGATCCTTGCCCTCGGAGCGCCAGGTATGGCGTTCTGGCCCGATAAAATCCCAGGACGCACCCCTCACGCAGATCCTTGCCCTCGGAGCGCCAGGAATGGCGTTCTGGAAGGATCTGCAAACTCCCGGAGTACCGGGAGTGGCGTTCTGGGAGAGCCTGCGAAAGTGCAGGGTACCCCCCTCGCCCAGACTCGTGGCAGACGTTCATGGCCTCGGTATGCCAGGCATGGCGTCAGTACTGTCCTTCGCGAAAGGTACGGGCGCGACCTCTACCCTTTCGGGTTGAAAGCCGCCCCCGTGCCCTTCCCCAGGGGCCGCCCCGTGGAGGCTGGACATGGCCCCCTGGGTTTCCGAGCGGATATGGCCGCCCCGTCGCGCGGTCACTCCGCGGCGCGCTCAAGCGCCACGGAGCCAACGCGGCGGGGCGACCACGGCCGCCCAGAAGCCCCCCTCCCCCGGGAGCCTCTCGCCGAGAAGCTCCCGGAGGAAGGCGCAACTGCGCCTCGTCGACGCGGCCTTCGCGCGCCGCGTCGCGGGGAGCGCGCTCGCCGAGCAACGAACTATTCCTCGCGCATCGCGTCGAGCTGGGTTCTTTGCGCGCGCACGCGTCGTATCGCCCATGCATCGGCCTTCGCGCGCCGCGTCGCGGGCAGCGATCCCGCCCAGCAACGAATTATTCCGCGCGCCTCGCGTCGAGCTGGTTTATGCATCGCCAAGGCGTCGGTAAGTTTCTGCGGGGGGGTGGGGCTACTCGTTGTGGCGCCGCGCGTGCGCGCATCGCATCGCTCTTGCATCGGCCTCAGCGCGCCGTGGCGCGCGGGCCGCATCGCCGTTCCAGCCGCGTCCCAGGTGTCTTTGCGCGGCCGCGTCGTCGTCGTTTTGAAAACAATATCAACGTCGTCGTCATCGGTGTCGTCCTCGTCGTCGTTTTGCGAGTCGCGTGTTGATACCGCATCGAGATCAATATGTCTTGGGTCATGGGTGGGTGGGACACGGTCAAGTGGGCTGCAACTTTGGGCTAGTGGACCCTAAACCCTAAACCCTAAACCCCAAACCCTAAACCCTAAGGAGGGACGAGGGAGAGAGGAGGAGTGGGCGCAGGGAGAGGAGGAGCAGCAGGGACAGGGGAAGGTGCAGGAAGAGGAAAAGGAGGGGAGGAGGAGGGAGGACCAGGAGGGCGGGGTAGGGGGGAGGAGGAGGCGGTGGAGGACCACGGTAAGCCCAAGATGTATGAACGGTGCTGCAATGCACACTCCCGTCCCAAGTCTCCCCCTCTGAAGTCCCTACAAGGATCCCTTCACTGTAGGGAAGCGCCCCCCTTAGAAGACGAGCGCCCCATAGGATTGACATTCAGGCGGGAACACCGGTTTTGAAAGAGAACTGCCTTACATCCTTCGAATTACAGAGAAAGTGCGACGAAATGGGGCCATGAAATTCGAAGAAACGTCCACCGGCAACTCCTCATTCGAAAAAGAACCGCCAGTGATCCGTGCTGCGGTGGCACAGTCTTGAACGCACGCTCTCGCGCGAGAGCCCCGTCTTAAACAGGAACCGGTCGATTGCCCTATAACGGTTACGCAATGTTGGATGCATGGTAATCACTTATGAAGGAATATCCAGCGAGAGCCCCATATTTGAGAATACGTAAAGCAAATGCACGCGGCGCCATGGCAAGAGCACCATTTTGAAACCTCGATCCTACTGCTACAGAAATGTTCAGGATCGTAAAATGTGAGGAGGTCTCAAGCGACACGCCCGGACAAGCCTGGCGGTGCCACAGTGAAGACCTACTCATAAGGGGAACAGTTCGGAGGGGCACGGAGGAAAGAAGAAGAAGGAGGCTTTTGTGCTGTGAGAAATGCGCGTGTATGGACCCGACGAAATGGAGGACGTGACAGTGCATGTTCACGTGCCGGATCAAGATCGAACGGGCGCGGTCGGCGCCCTGGCGCCGGGGATCCACGGTGGCGCAACGGAAAGGCGGCCGCCTGAAATTTTGCCGCCACGTCAGGGTTGCGCGCCGATCTCCTCGCCGCGTCGGCCGCTTCGTCGAACGCGGCGACGGAGCGGCACGAGGAATTCAAAACGCAGCGCCAGGACTCCGCACGGCGTTGCGCGGCACAAGGCGCCACCTTCCTCCCCATGGCGATGGAACCCCACGGCGGCGGGCGGGGCCGCGAAGCACGCAGAGCCTCCGGGGCCCTGGCCAAGCGGGTGGCTGACGCCACGGGGGAAGACGCCGCAGCGGTTGCGGACCAACACGCCCAGCGACTTCCCATATCCCTGCACAGGGAGAACGCGCGGGCGGTGTCGCGGCGCCTCCAGACGCAGTCTGGAGGGGCGGCAGTGGCAGCGGCCCGCCCGGCCGCGGCCACGGCTGCCTCCACTCCCTGGCGGGGCGGCGGGTGACCCCGCAGAGGACCACCCCCACCAAGCCGCAGCGTGCTGGGCTCGGTCGGCCACCCCACGCCCCACCCCCTCCCGACGACCCCGAAGGCCCTTCCCGACGACCACCAACCGACGCCCACCGCTCACTCCACCGCTGCGCCTGCGCCGCCTGGTCGGCGTTGCCGCCGTGGGGTCCGTAGCCTCGTCGCGGGTGGCTCTTCTCTCCTGGCCTGAGCCTTCAACGTCGACTAGTAGTAGGAGGAGGAGGAGGAGGAGGAGGAGGAGGAGGAGGAGGAGGAGGAGGGGAGGGGAGGACGAGGACGAGGACGAGGACGAGGAGGACGAGGAGGAAGAAGAGGACGAGGAGGAGGAGGAGGAGGAGGAGGAGGAGGAGGAGGAGGAGGAGGAGGAGGAGGAGGAGGAGGAGGAGGAGGGGAGGACGACATTCGTTTCTGCCCGCGTTCCGCCTGCCCGCCCGCCCCGCCGGGGCCGGCCTCCTGCC
>CAUYUJ010017652.1:199386-201886 GCA_963575745.1 Prorocentrum cordatum | reverse complement strand
TGTATATATATATAGTCTTGAGGGCGGGTTGTTTTCAAAATGCGGCTCTCGCCTCAGCGCCGCGTACATTCGTTTTCAAAATCCGCAAAAGAATCACGGATTGAGGGCGGGTGGTTTTCAAAATGTGGCTCTCGCCTTAGCGTCGCTCACATTCGTTTCAAACATTTGCAAAATGTTCATGGATGGTTTTCAAAATGTGGTTCTCGCCTTAGCGCCGCGCACATTCGTTTTTTAAATTTACAAGAGCTTCACGGATTGAGTGCGGTTCCTTTTCAAAATGTGGCTCTCGCTTTAACGCCGCGCACACTCGTGTTCAAACTTTGCAAAATGTTCACGGATTCCCAAGATCAACGTACCAAAAACGGTGCTTTGGATTATGCGAGTGCAATAGTTATGTTGATGCGCGGTGTTGAAATGGCGTTATGGCACGATTCCGGATCGCCAAAACGCAGCAGTCAGGTCGATACGTGGAGTTGAATTCCCGAGAACACTGTTTTGGCATGCTTCAGGATCTTCAAACGGTTGTCTTCCAACGAGGCAGCTCCCTCAATGGAAATGGACCGTTGTAGGGGTCTGTGAAGAGGGAGCTTGGAAGGAGGGTTAATTCCAACATCGTTGGTGACTCTCGGGTTTACACTGGTCCTCCTCCTCCTCATCCTCCTCCTGCTCCTCCTCCTCCTCCCCCTCCTCCTCCTCCTCCCCCTCCTCTTCCTCCTGCTCCTGCTCCTGCTCCTGCTCATCCACCTTCTCCTCCTCATCCTACTCGTCGTCGTCGTCGTGTTTCGTCGTCGTCGACGTCATCATCATCATCATCATCATCATCATCATCATCATCATCATCATCATCATTATCATCATCATCATCATCATCATCATCGTCATCATCATCGTCATCATCATCATCACCATCATCACCATCATCATCAGCATCATCATCATGATCATCATCAGCATCATCATCACCAGCATAATCATCATCAGAATCAGAATCATCATCATCATCATCAGCATCATCACCACGACCACCACCACCACCACTATCATCATCAGCATCAGCATCATCATCAGCATGATCATCATTTTCATCATCATCAATATGATCATCATCATCATCACCATCCCATCATCATCATCATCATCATCATCATCATCATCATCGTCATCGTCGTCGTCGTCATCGTCGTCGTCGTCATCGTCATCGTCATCGTCGTCATCATCGTCAGCATCGTCATCATCATCATGAACATCATCATCATCATCATCATCATTATCATCATCAGCATCAGCATCAACATCATTTGCATCAGCGTCATCATCAGCATTACCATCATCATCATCATCATCATCATCATCATCATCATCATCATCATCATAATCATCAACACCATCATCGTCATCACCATCCCATCATCATCATCGTCATCATCTTCATCAGAATCATCATCATCACCAGCATCATCATCATCAGCATCGTCATCATCATCGTCATCATCATCATAATCAGCATCAGCATCGTCATCAGCAACAGCATCGTCATCATCATCAACATCGTCATCATCAGCATCATCATCAGCATTAAGTATTCTTTATCATCATCACAACCACCACCACTATCATCATCATCACCTCCACCACCACCATCATCATCGTCACCATCATCATCATCAGCAGCATCATCATCAGATTCAGCATCACCACCTTCATCTGCATTATCACTATCATTCTGATCAGCATCGCCATCATCGTGATCGTGATCAGCATCATCATCATCACCATCGTCATCATCACCATCAGCATCACAAACATCATCACCAGCATCATCATCACCAGAATAAAAATTATCATCATCATCAGAACATCATCATCATCATCATCATCCTCAGCATCATTCTCATTACCGTCATCATGATCATCGGGGTCATCAACATCATCATCTCATCATCAGCATCATCATCGTCACCACCACCATAATCATCATGATCAACAGCACCATCATCATCATCATCATCATCATCATCATCATCATCTGCATCATCTTCGTCATGAGCATCATCGTCACCATCATCAAAATCATCAGCGCCATTGTCATCATCATCATAATCAGCATCATCAACAGCATCATCATGCCATCATCATCATCATCATCAGCATCATCATGAGCGTCACCATCGTAATCAGCGTCATCAGCATCATCATGCTCATCCTCATCAGCAGCAGCCGCATCAGCATCACCAGCAGCAGCATCATCAGCATCATCATCAGAACCATCAACATCAGCAGCAGTATCATCATCATCAGCATCAGCATCTCACCATAAGCATCATCGGCATCATCCTCATCAGCGCCATCATCGTCATCAGCATCAGCATCATCATCATCAGCAACATCATCACCATCAGCATCGGAATCAGCATCAGCATCATCATCAGCATCATCATCGTCGTCATCAGCATCATCATCATCAGCAGCATCATCATCATTATCATCAGCATCAGCAGTG
>CAUYUJ010017652.1:169386-194386 GCA_963575745.1 Prorocentrum cordatum | reverse complement strand
TGTGGGAGGGCGGGTGGGACTGGGCATGCCATGCTTGACTCGCTCGAGCTGGCTAGCTTGAGTCCTATCCTTATTCCTTATTAGAATATACTCCTACTCCCCCCTCAGGCCGGCCGGCCATTAGGGGCCGCATCCGGGGGGTCCCATCCTAACCTGTAAAAAACAATACGAAATCAACATGTTTCTTATTTTTTCCTCTCGACATGGACGTCCTGTCGTCCACGGCGATCATCCTTTGCAAAAAATACCACAAAGAGCACACGCGCGCGTTCATGTCAGAATCCTACCGAACACCGTGTGTTTGCAAGCATTTCAACATAAAAACATCAAAAACCCAATGCTTTTACACAAAAAAAAACTACAAATTTCCCGCCCGGGCTCTCTTGCTGAAATCATAGGAAAACCATAGGAATCTTAAGAATTCGGTCAAATCCAGCGATTTCACGTCATCGCGCGGTGCACTCGCGATGCTCTGTCATGCACCCAGGCCGCGAATCCTGTGCAAAAAATACCACAAAGAGCACAC
This sequence comes from Prorocentrum cordatum, assembly GCA_963575745.1. Taxonomy (NCBI): domain Eukaryota; class Dinophyceae; order Prorocentrales; family Prorocentraceae; genus Prorocentrum; species Prorocentrum cordatum. The sequence continues at coordinate 193,860 of CAUYUJ010017652.1, read as the reverse complement.
TCGCGCGTTCATGTCAGAATCCTACCGAACACCGTGTGTTTGCAAGCATTTCAACATAAAAACATCAAAAACCCAATGCTTTTCACAAAAATGCTTTGGGGTGTCCTGTCAGACCGTCGGGCTTCCTCCGGCCACCTCTGGCTTCCTGCGGTGTACCAGGCCATTCTCGACTCGTCTGGCAATGCGTGCGCGGCATTCAACACGCGCTCGCCAGTTCCCGTCGGCAACCGCCATCGCGGCCGCATCAGCTGTACCAAACCGGCTGGCCGGTGTGACTTCGGCCCCCAGTTGTGCCAGCTTTGCTTCTTATGTTGTGGGATGGCGGGTGGGACTGGGCATGCCATGCTTGACTCGCTCGAGCTGGCTAGCTTGACTCCTACTCCTACTCCTACTCCTACTCATACTCCTACTCCTACTCCTACTCCTACTCCTACTCCTACTCCTACTCCTACTCCTACTCCTACTCTCCTACTCCTCCTCATCTCCTCCTCCTCCTCCCCCCTACTCCTCCTATTCATCATAATCATCATCATCAGCATCAGCATCAGTATCAGCATCAGCATCATCATCATCATCATCATCATCATCATCATCATCATCAGCATCATCATCATCACATCATCATCATCATCATCATCATCATCATCATCATCAGCATCAGCATCAGCATCAGCATCAGCATCAGCATCAGCATCAGCATCATCAGCAGCAGCAGCATCATCATCATCATCAGCATCCTCATTCTCCAAGCGCGGCCCCGCGGTCCCAGACTTCGGGCTCACGGCCTCCTGCTGGAGGGCCTCCTGCTGGAAGGCGCCCATGGGGGTTGGTCAAGCTCTCCGCACCGGCCTGGCACGGCCACAGCGCAGGCGAGTGCGCAGGCCACAGCGCAGGACAGGAAATTCACACAAGTGCTATCCGTTGAGTGCTGATGGAGCGGATCCATCCATTTGTCTGCCCAGTGCCTCCCAGATCGACTCACTGCTGCAGCTCCGAGGGAACACGCACGAGGCCGCGCCCTGACGGCGCATTGGCAGACGTGTGGAACATGCGGATCACATGCGTGCTTCGCTGCTGCTCCCCCGCTCCTCTTCTTCTCGAACGGCACCTGCTTACTGGTATTAAGTCGGGCCTGTCCCCCTACAGGGGGGATTTTCGACGAAAAATTAAAAATACCCCAAAAATACTCAAAAAATAATCCAAAAATAGTCTGGGGACTATGTTTGGGGTACTTTTTGACCTTTTTGGGGTCTTTTGGGGTATCTTTAATTTTTCGTCGAAAATCCCCCTGTAGGGGGGCACGCCCGACTTCATACTGGTACGCAAGAAGCGCCAAAGACCGAGAAAGCAAAACGATGTCTGCGGCTGCCGACCCCAGAGGGCTCAAGACGCAACGCCGCAGAGCAACGCCCGAGCATCCCAAGGACTGTCCTGGAAAAGATCACGAAATCAATGTAAGCATGAAACATAACATGGGAATAAACATGCATTCAGAGGGCTCCAACCGACAGGATGGTATCTGGTTGGCCTCACGATGGCCTCTGGGCCGGCCCGACAGCAGCTCCCTGGAGGGCCTAAACACAGACCCGAGAAGGCCCCGAGACGGCATCAAGACGGCCTAGGACAGGCACAAGACCTGCCTAAGACGGTCCAAATCCCCAAGACGGCACAAGGAAGGCCCCAAGAGCCCCAGAGTTTACCCCGGCACGGTGGCGAACATGCGCGACAGCAGTCGGATCCGACGTTCGCAGAAGCCAGGCCACCACACCACAAGAGCTGGAGCCCACTGGAGATCAGCACTGGGGAACTCAGGGAAGGAGGCGAGGGGAGAGACTGGAGGGAGCCCCAGCGCCGACCCGAGACATCCGCGCGGACCTCCGAGTTTTTATCGGCGGTGGACAAACCTCCCTTTAGTAAACCTCCCTTTAGCGAAAACGGCCTGGGACCGAAACCGGCGGACCTGGACCCGCAAAAACAACGGCCGCGACGCCTCTCGCGAACCGAAAACGGCCAATTCACGAATCGACGTGTCAGGGTAGGAGGTCTGTCAACCTCCGATTGTATGCTTATGCCATTTTTTCATGTTTCATTTCCCTGGAAAAAGCTCCGGTACCAGATCCTCGTACGCTCGGCGGGCGCGCCTGATCGGTCAACAGCAATCCTTACAGCCGCCCTTCACGAGAAGCTCTGATTCCAGGTTTGCTCTTGCCGACGATTGGGCTACCCATGCTTACTCTTGCCCTACAGAAGCACTGCCCTCTCCTCCGTCGCCCCAGAAGCACAGATCGCGTTCGCTGCCCCTCAGCGAGCTTCCAGAGTACTCCAAAATCTGGAGTAGCTAGCCCCGACTTCCGCGGAGCTTCCGCTGGCGGCCCCGCCGTCGCCTCCCCGCCGCCCGCGCCGAGGGCGCGGGGACTCCGCCGAGGGCGCGGGGCCCAGCCCCCTCGACGCCTCGACGAGGAGGCCCCCTCCTGCCTCGTGTGAAGGGGCCCTTGGACACACAAAGAAATGCACACAAATAGATACACACAATCCCACCAGCCCTTTGGGCGTGAGTGGTTTAGAGAGCCCGCTCTGTCCTCAACCCCCTAACCCCCGCTCTGTCCTCAACCCCCTAACCCCCTATCTTCCCCTTCGGGGAGGGGTTTACCCCTCCCCCTACCCCCTCCCCCTGGACCTGGAGAGGGAGTTCCGCGGGTCGTCAGGGGGGTCTTTTTCGACGTCTGGGAGGGCCAAAAAACGACGACCCTCACGAGGATTCTGGCCCCGAGGGGGGGGGAGTTTGGTGCCTCAGCTCGTCTTTGAAGCAAAAATCATTGATGTTACTACGGTTTTGGCCCCATTTTGGCCTTCTGAGGGGGCCGCGCTCATCTTCCCTCATAGCAAAATTATTGATTTTACGAAGGTTTTGGGCTCATTCTGTCCTTCTCAGGGGGCAGCTCTCATTTGCGCTTCTGAGGAGGTCGCAAGAGGCCCCAAGATGGCCCCAAGAGGCCCCCAGGAGGCTCCCAAGAGGCCTCCAAGAGGCCCCCAAGAGGCCCCCAAGCGGCCCCAAGAGGCCCCAAGAGGCCCCCAAGAGGCCCCCAAGAGGCCCCAAGAGGCCCCAAGAGGCCCCCAAGAGGCCCCCAAGAGGCCCCCAAGAGGCCCCCAAGAGGCCCCAAGAGGCTCCAAGAGGCCCCCAAGAGGCCCCCAAGAGGCCCCCAAGAGGCCCCAAGAGGCTCCAAGAGGCCCCCAAGAGGCCCCTCGAGGAGCCCGAACGACTCACACCAGGACGAGGGGCCCGAACGACTCACACCACGAAGAGCCCGAACGACTCACACCACAAGGAGGGGCCCGAACGACTCACACCAGGACGCGGGCCCGAACGACTCACACCACGAGGAGCCCGAACGAGTCACACCAGGAGGAGGGGCCCGAACGACTCACACCAGGATGAGGTGCCCGAACAACTCACACCACGAGAAGCCCGAACGACTCACACCAGGACGAAGAGCCCGAACGACTCACACCACGAAGAGCCCGAACGACTCACACCAGGAAGAAGGGCCCGAACGACTCACACCAGGACGAGAAACCCCAAACGACTCAAATCACGAGGAGCGCTTTCTCTCCCTCCTCCTCCGCCTCGTCCTTCTCCCGCTCCCCTCACAAGGAGGATATACAAGGAGGCGGGAGGAAGGAGGATCAGGGGAAATATGCGGGGCCAAGCGGACACACGCCTGAAAAACACGACTGTCGGAATGCTTCGCGAGAGTTGCTGCTGTGAGATGGGCTGGTGGGGATACGCGAAGCGTAAAGAATTTGTTTTTTCTGACCTGAACGATGTGGTGTCGCCACCTGGCTTAGGGAATCGAGCGGTGTTCCGTGGATGTCTTCAGCGCTGGCAGGGCCAGGAGTCACCACGCCTGGTGGTGACAGCGTCTGCGGTCGGGAACTTTAGGTCCTCCCCCCCAAATTCGTGGGAGTCGACGATTAATTGTGTCTGTGTGTTTCTTCCCCTCCTGCCTTAGGTTGCTCCCATCGCACTTAAGTGAAGGGGCCCTGGGACACGCACAAAGAAATACACACTAGCACCAGGATTCCCCATATTTTCCCATATGTTCTAGGTTTTTGTCTTACCCCCCACTTCCATATTTTCCGGGAAATCGACGATTAATTGTGTCTGTGTGTTTTTTCCCCACCAGATTATGTTGCTCCCATCGCACTTAAGGACCACATCCCAGAAATAATGCAGAGCACCCGGAAAAGTGCCCAAACCGTGTCGAAACGGTGTCGAACGAATGTGTGCCCCAGGGCCCGACGCGTGAAAACCCCCGAGTTCCGAAACTTTCTTGGTGCTCGACATTCTTTCTGGTGGTCAAGGCTAGAGCAGGTTGAAACATCGTAACTTCTGCCGCGCTCGCTCCCTCCGGCGGCACCGGCACGGACGAGGGCGGACGAGGGAAGGCGCACGTTCGCTCGCAGGCCCACGCGGCTCCAACGGCGACCCGAGTCTTCCGAAGGCCGCTCGCCCCCGGAGTGGTCGACCCTCTCTTAACGAGCGAAGAACGGTATAAAATAAACTTTTTCGCTGTCGGGGGCGCCTGTCCCAGGGCGACTGGAAAGTTTATACCCTTACGGTGGCACCGTAGGGGTATAAACTTTCCAGCCGCCCTGGGACAGGCGCCCCCGACAGCGAAAAAGTTTATCTTATACCGTTCTTCGCTCGCTGACTCTCGCCGGGACGTTTCTGACGGCCCTGGGGCCCAAGCAGTCGGCGGCGAGCCCTAGGGGGGGAAGTGAGGGCGGGGGGGCCTTGTCAGAAAGCTCGGAAGGGCCCTGGCCTGCTCAGAAATGTCCTCTAAGCCTTCCACGAAGACGCGGAGAACCTCTCAGAAGGCCGGAGGGCGTCTGAGAAGCCCCGCCGCCTTCTGAGAAGGCCTTCTCTTGAGGGATGAAAAAACGACCCTACCCTGGGTTACAAGTGCGTGGTCTGTAAACCGCCTGGGAACCCCCAAAGCATAGAGCCGCCAGGACGCGGCACATCAGGCAGGATTTCCCCTGTCAGCCCACAGGAGTTTCAGCGCACAGCGCCTCGTAAACCAGGGTTGGGGCATTTTTATGCCCTTAATTCTCCTTCTCACTTTCCCCCTCGCTCGCCGTCCAAGCAGAGCCTCCGTCTCCTGACGCTGGATCTGGAGGCGCACGCGACCTGTTGCCGTCGCTGCGGTGGCGTTGCCGGCGCGCCGCTACGCAGAAGCAGTTGAAGACGACGACGACGACGACGACGACGACGACGACGACGACGACGACGACGACGACGACGACGACGACAACGTGCCGGGCGTCGGCCCCTCGGAGGGGCGGCGCCGCAGCGGCGAGCGCGCCTCAGCGTCGCGGCCAGGCCGGCGCCCGGGGGGGCGCGCGCGGGGCGGGGAGCCGACCCGGAGGCCTCCCAGAAGGGGGTCCGCGCAGGCGGGGTCGGAGGATCACGCCGCATCGGCGACGTATCGGCGACGCCTCGGCGACGTATCAGCGACGTCGGCGTGGAGGAGGGCAGGCTCCACATGGAGCCCGCATCGCCGAGGCATCGGCGACCTCAACGCGATCCTCCGGCCCCAGGCGCTCGGACCCCATCCGGGAGGCCTGGAGTACAGGTTGGGGGTCGCTCGATGGGGGGCGATAAACTGGGGGGGGGGAGGGAGGTGCACTTCTCGGGCCCTGCAGGCCCGTCGTGGGCCCTGCAGTGCGGGCGCGGCCGCAAGAAACCCTCGCAGGAAACCCAACCCTGAAAACCCGGGCGCGAGGTGCACCTGAGGGGAAGCCCGGGGCACCCCGAACGCAGCAGCTTCGTCGAGGGCTGCGGGAAGGCACTGCGGTGCGCGCGGAGCGAAGAAGCGCAAGATACCCTGACGCAAAGCAGATGGTTTCCTGATGCGCGCCCCCGCTGCGAAGGGCCCCTTTTCTGCAGCCACCGCTGCCCCCCATCGCTGGCCGCGCGCACCAGGCGGTAAGGGGAGGGGGGAAGGCTTCTTGGAAGGAGGCTGCCTCTTAGAAGGCGCGGGCCTCACATCTACAGACAAGGCCCGCGCCTTCTGAGCAGCAGGGGGGGGCTTCTGAAAAGCCTCCCCCCCTCCCCCTACCCCCCTCTGCGCGTGGCCAACCTCGATCGCACCCCCATCAGGCGACGCCCACGCAGGGGCCCGTCGGGGCGGCTCCGGGCGCGCGCGGAAGGGTGGTCCGAAAACCGCTGGGCGGCGGGAGGAGGGAGGAGGAGGAGGAGGAGGAGGAGGAGGAGGAGGAGGAGGAGGAGCAGGGGCCCGCCGGGGCGGCTCCGGGTGCGCGCGCGGAAGGTGGCCCGAAAGCCCTGGGCGGCGGGCGGAGGAGGAGGAGGAGGAGGAGGAGGAGCGAGGAGGAGGAGGAGGAGGAGGATGAGGAGGAGGAGGAGGAAGAGGAGGAGGAGGAGGAGGGGAGGAGGAGGAGGAGGAGGAGGAAGCAGGGCCCGTCGGGGCGGCTCCGGGCGCGCGCGGAAGGGTGGTCCGAAAGCCGCTGGGCGGCGCGGCCGCGGCCCGCGGCCCGCGGCGCGGCGGGTCGTCCAGGGCGGCCCGGCGCTGCGGGCCGCCCGTCGAGCCCTGCTGGCCGCGGGCGGCCGAGGTCCCGGGGCGGGAGGAGGAGGAGGAGGAGGAGGAGGAGGAGGAGGAGGAGGAGGAGGAGGAGGAGGAGGACGGGGAGGAGGAGGAGGAGGAGGAGGAGGAGGAGGAGGAGGAGGAGGAGGAGGAGGAGGAGGAGGGCGGCTCTGCGCGCGGCCCGACGAGCTCCAGAGACCGCCCCAGGAGCGCCCCGAGAGTTTACTTTTTGAAGGGGCCCCAGGACGCACAAAGAAATACACACAAACAAAAATACTCCCCCTATTTTCCCGCATTGTCTGGGTTTCTGTCTTCCCCCCCACTTCCCATATTTTCCCATATTTTCTGGGGGATCGACGACTAATTGTGTCTGTGTGTTTCGTTCCCTCCTAAATTTTGAGGTCTCCGACGGGGCGGACCGAGATCGGCGACCCCCCCCCCTCCTCTGATGGATGGCCTCCAGGACGGCTCCCAAAAAGACCCCCGGGGCTCCCAGGAAGGCCACCACGAGGGCGCCCCAAGAGAGCCCCAAGAGAGTCCCAAGGAAGCCGCGGGCGGCCGAGGTCCAGAAGCGGATCGACGCGCGGCCCGAAGAGCAAGGGAGCGGAGCACTCGGCTTCGTCCTCGCGGTCGTCGTCCTCGTCGTCGGAGTCGGCGTCGTCGTCTTCGTCGGCGTCGTCGTCGTCGTCCTCGTCCTCGTCCTCGTCCTCGTCCTCGTCCTCGTCCTCGTCCTCGTCCTCGTCCTCGTCGTCGAACTCCTCCTCGTCCTCCTCCTTCTCCTCCTCCTTCTCCTCCTCCTTCTCCTCATCCTCCTCCTCCATCCTGCATCCTGCATCCTGCATCCTCCTCCATCATGAATCCTGCATCCTGCATCCTCCCCTCCTCTCTCCTCCCTCCTCTATGTCCCCTTTGGTCTGCAGGCTTATCTGAGTCCTGCACACCCCCGGCAGTACCGTCCGCTGTGACGGTCTTTCGAGGACACCCGAGTTCCGAGTTCCGAGTTCCATGTCCCCTCCTCATCCTCAACATCCTGGTGCGCTTGTCGTCGTCCTCCTCGTTCTCCTCCACCACCCACCTCATCCTCCCCGACCTCCTTCCCCAGCTCAAGGAGTCGAGGTGTCCGAGCGTCCAAGATGACCCAAGATGGTCCCAGGATGGCCCCAGATAGCCCAAGATGACCTGCAAGATCGATCAAGGCAGCCCAAAATGGTTCAAAATAGTTTCCAACATGCCTCCAGGAGCGTTCAAGACCAGACCAGGATGGCAACGAGTGCCTTCCTAGCCTTCCAAGGAGGCTCCCCAGAAACCAAAACCGAATGAAAATCAGCGATGCGTGATTTCTCACTAGATCGTTTCCGTATCTGGCTCCATGGTTGCCCACGAGGGCCCCAAGCGGGGAACGCAAGACGGCCCCAACAGCGCCCAAGACCGCCCCAACAGCGCCCCAGGAGGGCCCCAAGAGGCTATGTTGAGGGCTCCGACAGGGGGGCGCACTCAGGATACACACACACACACCATTGTTTTACGTCGGCGGCTGGGCAGAGGCTACTGCTCCGGCGACGTGGCATTAGTGAACGCACTCAATGCAAATTGGGCCGCGGTGCACAAGAGGAAGAGGGAGGAAGCCCGGCGCGGGCGGGGGGAGAGGAAGCCGGGCCCAGCCAGGCAAGTCCCAGCGGCGGCAGGGTGGGCGCCGGGGGCGGGGGGGCCAGCGGCGGCGCCAGGGCAGAGCAGCTGGGGGCCGGCAGCCCGATGGCAGCCGGGCGGAGCCCAAGGGAGGGAAAGCAAGACGTGCGAAATGGCTGAGCACTGAGATCTTCTGACCTGCCAAGCGACTGAGCATCCTGCGATGGCCACACCACATAGGGTGCCGGACACGATGAACAGCGATCGGCTGCGCACCGAGACCTTGACCTGCCAAGTGACAGTCCAGCCGAGGTGACCACGCCAAAATGGGGGCGCCGGGCGGCGATAGCAAAGGCCCAGCGACTGGGGCAGGTGGACTCCGAGATCTGCTGACCTGCGAGCGCGGGAGAAGCGGGCGGGCAGTGCACCAAGGCGCCGCGGCTGCGTTGCAGCGAGCACGGCCGACCTGGGCGGCCGGCACGCGGGCGGAGGCTGGCCTGAAAACCAAGGAAAGCGAAGCGAGGGCCCAACCAGGAGCGGCCAAGGCCGGTCAGCCCTGAGGGCGCGGCAGAAAGCCGAGGTAGGAGCCACCGGCGGCGCCTGGACAAAACATGCAGAAGGCCGGCGATCCACCCTGCAGGGGCAGGGGATGCAGCGGCGGGACAGGGCACCCAGCAGCGCGGGAGAGGGCGGCCGGGGCGGCCAGAGGAGGCGCGCGGGAGCCAGCGAAGAGCGGCAAGACCAGCCCGCCCATGGCAAGCGCAGCGGCCGTCGCCAGGAAGGGGGCGGGGCGCGGGTGGCAGCGCCGCCGAGGAGCCGCAACCGCTGGCCCTGGGGCGCACAGCAGGTCAAGCGGCGACGACACGAACGCAGCCCCTGGCGGCAGCCGGGGGCGCGCGGGGAGGGCCGCCGAACAGGCGCAGCGACGCGGTGGAATGAGGGGCCGGCAGGCGAGGAGCCGCCGGCCTGGAGGGAGAGTAGCCGAAGGCAAGCCGACGGCCGGGGGGCAGGCGGCCAGCCGCTACCGGCCCCGCTGCAGGGGGGCAATGGCGACGAGCACCTGCAAGACGAATTGGGCAGCCGAGCTCCAGGCGAGAAGGGGCGCCCGGCCCAGGAGCGGCGCGGGGGAGCTGCGCGGGGGGCTCAGAACAGGTCGAAGCAGGCGGGCACCCACCATGTCTGGCGGGCAGCTACTGGTGCTGACTACGCGCCCCGGACCGCCACTGGCGCAAGGGGTCGTTGCTGGGCCAGGAGGAGTCGGCAGGACGCTCGCCTCTCCCCTGCGGGGGGGGGCCTTTCCATCGCCCTTGGCGGCCCGCGCGCCGCGCCTCCTCATCTCCACTTCCCGCCCCCACTCAGCATCCCAGTCGACGTGGATGCCCTTATGCCGGCAGAGGGCGCGGACATCGAAATTGGCTCGGGCGAAGTCAACCACAAAGTCTTCAGGCGCCGGCTGGTGTCTCTGGAAAAGCATCGCCCCGACCTGCGTCTGCAACTGGCGTTTCAGCCAACGGTCAACATGGGGCCACATTCCTTTCTGAGGCGGTTGACTACCTTCTGCCAGGACCCTTTGTTATTGGCGCTATAGTTCCAACCAGGTTGCCACCGCACCTCTCGTCGCGGCTCGATGCACAGCAGGTCCGAGGCACCATGGCGGGAGGCATAGTCGCGAGGGAGAACAGAGGCGCGACGGGGAGGGTCAACCTGGCGCCATGGCGGGGACCGCTCCGCTGCACCGCCACCGCGACCCCTCCTGGGCGCCCCCGGGCCACGCTGCTCATCGGTGCAGGGGGGTCTCAAGGACAAGCTCTTCTCCGCTGCCTCCCGAAGCGCCCCCGTCGGACGGCTCAGCCTGCAGCGCCTGCCCGCGATCGGGGCTAGGCGGCGGGCGCGCGCGTCTCTGGGTGGTCGCGGAGAACGGATCGGACTGGGCCGCCTCTCGCGATTGCTAAGTGCGGGGTTGTCCGGGGGGCGCGCTCCTGAGGGCTCCAGTCGCAGCCGGCCGCGTTGGAGCGAGCGCGCGACGCAGAGGGTGGGCTGGGGGGGCTGCTATCGCGCCGCTTGCGGCTTGCCCCTGGGGGGGTCGTTGGGCGCTTCAGACAACCGCGCGCGTCCATCCTCGCTGCCGCTGAGCAACGACCTGGACCACCACGATGGGGGGGCGGGGTTGCCTGGGGGTCGCGCTTGATGCGGCACGCGTCCCATTCGTCGGGACCAACGGGACCCTGGGTGCAACCGCGGTGCTTTTGGCGGTGAATATGACTCGCCAGAAGTGACAGCGCAGCGCGCTGACCGCCCCATGGAGCCCCCGTAGATAGTGGCGAGGAATTCCTGGCAGCGCGTCGCGGGGCCAGGCCCTGGGGCCAGCGGGTGCTCCCGACCTTTCCCTGGCCTAAGGAGAGAGGAGGGCCTGTGCTTCGCCGCCCAGCTCCTCCAGCAAGCGTCGATCATGAGGGACACGGAGCAGGCAAATACCACCATGATGTGCGCAATGGTGTCGTCTGCCTTCCCAGCTCAGGGTTCAGGGTCGATGCGTCCGTCGGTCTCCAGCGATGCGATGTCCCTCACCTTCAGAAGGGGACAGGTCGGTGGATCGAAGCCGGGGAGGTCGTCCAGAAGGTTCGCAAGGGGCCGCGGGGGCGGCGTCGGCAGCGTGTCCAGAATCTCGCCTCCCGTCCTTCAGGCCGAAGTGGGGCGGCTGTGTCTGACCTGCGAGGGGGTAGGGGGGCTGCGGTCGTCTGCACGGCGATGCCCAGGCAACGGGCTGCGCCGATGGTCTGGTGGCGGCGTGGAGGACCTCTGTGGGTCGGTGCTGCTGGAGCTGGCCAGGCGGCCACGCGAGGACACCGAGCGGCTGCCGCAGGAATGGCTGGTGGATGCGCGTCGGCCGATCCTGCGCCCGGGTGGTCTGCCAGTGGTCGCCGGGCTGGGACTACCCGAGCGGCTGGGAGGCCGGCGGCGGACTGGGCTGCGATTCTGCGGGCGCCGCCTCTGCTGGCCGGGGGCTGCATCGCCTGTCGGGGCGCTGCGTCCCGAAAGCCGGTGCCCCCCCCCCCCGCCTGGGGTCGCGGTCCTTCCAGAGCGTCAGCGGGTCAGGTGCGCTGTCGGGTGCGCTGGATGGTGGCAGCTGCTGCTCGTCCTTGAATGAATGCTGTTACGGGGGTGTGCCAGCGAGGTGGGAGCTGAGGCTGGCTGGGCTGGCTTCTTGTCCCTTTCAGGCGCGGTCCTGGGAAATACGAGACGCCCATCCCTCTCGAGCATTGCCTTGACCTGGCTCGGGCGGGCATCCCACAGGTGCATTAGGCAATCTTCGCAGAACCAGGTAGCATTCCACTGCATGCTGGCGGACAGCTGTGCCCGAGAGTGAAAGGGCGGGAGCCCGTGTGAGGGCTCGATCGGGGGTTCCTTCCCAAGGCAGAAGATGAATGTGCCAAGCGGTGCATCGCCGCATTGCCATTGCCTCGTGGGGACGCCGTTTGGGCAGCGGTCGCACTGACACTTCCACTGGCCGCAGCGGAGGTGCCTGCCGAAACTGTCGTCGATGGTGCGGAGGATGGGGATGGTCGTGTGGGTGCGGGCGGGATCGTGGGGGCCCTCAAGGACCAGGAGCAGTCCACAAGGGATGTGATCAGGCAGGGCTACCACAGCCATCGACCCCCAGAAACATTCATATAGCCATAAAGTAAGTAAAAGTAACTTTGGCAGTAATGACGTAAAGTATGCAGAAGAAAAGCATCCAAGCATGCACGCTGTCTACGTAGGCGCGTGACCCTCTCAAGAAGAAGCCTCGATTGATCTCTGGAGTGTGGGGGGGCCCGCGTTGGCGAGCTCGACGGTGGGGCGGCCAGGCAGGGGGCCCAGGGGGGGGCAGCGCAGGACAGCGGGCTTGGCGCCGAGGGCCTCCAGACGCGCCGCCATCTCGTCGGCTGTGAGCGCCGACAGACCTCTGACAGAAAGATTGGTCTTCCACCAACGGACGCAGCAATGCCACTGGCAGTCCATCCCCATTTGGCAGCATGGAAGCCGGCTTGCGGCGACCGTTCTCCTGATCGTGGGGTCCACCCATGTGCCTCCAGAGAGCCCAAGATGGTTCAAGATAGCTTCCAAAATGCCTCCAGGAGCGTTCAAGACCGCCCCAGGATGGCTTCGAGTGCCCTCCGAGCCTCCCAAGGAGGCCCCCCAGAGGCCAAACCGAATGAAAATTAGCGATGCGTGATTTCTCACTAGATCGCTTCCGTATCTGGTTCCAAGGTTGCCCAAGAGGGCCCCAAGAGAGAAACCCAAGACGGCCCCAACAGCGCCCAAGACCGCCCCAAGAGCGCCCCAGGAGGGCCCCAAAAGGCTATTTTGAGGGCTCCGACGGGGGGGGCGTACTCAGGATACACACACACACACACACAAAAAAAAAAAAACTCGACCGATAGCTTCCAACATGGTCACAAGAGGGCCCCGAAGTCTCACACACCAGATCCACAGCAGCAGGATGCTATAGTTTTGCCTGGGAAAATCAAACACCATTCGGGCGCGCCGCAAGGATTGCGGCGGCAGCGGCACGTCTAGACGCGAGGCGGCCGAAGAGGCCGCCGCCCAGACTGTCCAAGATAGGCGCAAAGGACCCCCAAGAGATCTCAAGAGGGGCCCCGGAGACCCCCCAGAGCGTTCCAAGAACGCGTTTCCGAAATGGCCCCCAGATGGCCCCAAGATGGCCCCAAGACGGCCGACTGCTGCCACACATCCCTGATGAGGGCCCCTCGCCTGGTGACTGTTCTGGGATGGGCTGATGGGGATCCGTGCGTGAAGTGTCCAGAATGTAGGTCACTCTTTTGCTCTTGCCCCTCCTATTGGACCAGGGCTGGTCGGCCGCAGGCGCACCTTCGCACTGAACAGAATATGCGCGAGATGGTCGCGCAGCCAGTCTACTCTGGCGCCCATCTCACCGAGCTGCCGCGCAGCAGAGACAGCCCCTTGGTCGCAGCTTCAAACTTCTGACTTCCTGGCACACGCCTCGCTGGGCTGGTCGCATCGACGAAATCCCGACTCCGAATCGATAGCTTCCTGCGTTCGAGTGCGAGATAGGGCCTTGAGAGACTTTGGAACGAGCTGCAGTTTCGATTGGTCTCCAGAGACCGACGCTCTCTCGCGCTGAAAACCGTGGCCCGCCGGTGTCCTGGGAGGCTCGAGGCACTGCACGGGGCACGGAGCTGGCAGCCTCAGTGGGAGACGAGCTAATAAGTTATGTGCAGAACCAGAAGATGAGCCCCCTACTGTTCTATTATTATATGGGACGCACAGAGACATACTAATACTATATGTCCGCCTTGGAGGCGCGCGTCCGACCCGAACATATAGTATACCCATCTTGTAGTATATCGTTTCTCGAACGGTGTGGCCAGAAAGCGCCCGCCACGATGCGTATACTACAAGATTTCTCGGTGCGCGCGTCGCCCCTGGGGGGGGGCGACGAACACATAGTATAAGTATGTTGGGGGGAATTTACAGTTGAGTTTTGACCAACACCCACCGCAGCGCAGTTGGATCATATTCAACATGCGTCAGCGAGACCGTGGCCTCCGGACCCGTGCTGTGTGTTCAGCTGCAGTGGGATACCGTCAACGATACTGGAAGCAACACGATCGATAACACGAGGATACGGCTGACACTTGCGACCCAGGGGGGTGCTGCGGAATATGGGCGGTCTCCTGACGGAGGGCTGCTGCTTCAGACTGCGCGATACAAAAACGAGTGCTGCGCGGCATGCGCGACGCGATTACGCGCCTTCACCGCCGCTCACTAAAATATGTAGCACTTGTTGCTCTCCGCGGCATAGAGAACATCAAATGTGATGACCAACGGACACGATGATGGCCAGTCGACACGGAGCACAGGACCTTGAGAGAGGGTGCGGACCGGGAGGCGCCTAGGCTTAAGTTAGGCCTGTCCCCCTACAGGTGGATTTTCGATGAAAAATGCAAAATACCCCCAAAATAATCAAAAAACACTCCAAAAATAGTCTGGGGACTATTTTGGGAATATCTTTTATCTTTTTGGTTTATGTTTTAAGGTATTTTTATTTTTTCGTCGAAAATCCCCCTGTAGGGGGACAGGCCCGACATAAGCCTGGGCGCCTCGGAAGCCTTTCCGTCGCGCCGCCGGGCCTGGCCCGGCCCAGGCCCGCCGAGGACGACGGGCGCGCCGCGAGGCCGACCGCGCCAGCACCTCGGCGCACGCCCGCGCCCTCACGCTCCCGGCGGCCCGAGCGCCGGCCGCCTGGGCGGCGCGGCCCGCGGCCGAGCTGGCGTGGCGCCGCGCTCGCAGGTGGGCGGCGCGCACGAGGGGGGCGGGAGGAGGGCGGGAGGCTTCCCAGAGGCACCCCTGCTTCCTTGAAGGGGCCCCAGGACACACAGAGAAATACGCACACATAAAAAGATTCCCCATCTTTTCCCAGATGTTCTGGGTTTCTGTCTTCCCCCCCACTGCCCATATTTTCCCATATTTTCGAAGGGATCGACGATTAACTGTGTCTTTGTGTTTTTGTTCCCTCCTGATTCCTAGCCTTCTCTCTAGGTGCACGGCCGGCGACTTCTGAGGAGCGGCCTCCTCCCAAGAAGCCCCTCCCCTCCCTCTACGCGGTGCGGGCGCGGCCGCAAGAGAACGCCTCGCAAGAAAGCCAACCCTGAGAACCCGGGCGCGAGGTGCGCCGGGGGGGAAACCCGGGGCACCCTGCACGCCGCAGCTTCTTCCACGGCTGCGGGAAGTCACTGCGGTGCGCGCGGAGCGAAGAATCCCAGGATACCCTGACGGAAAGCTCGGGGATGGACAGACCTCCCTTTAGTAAAACGTGGTTTAGTGAAATCGACCTGAGGCCCAAACCTGGCGGGCGCAAGCCTGGAAAATAACGGCCGCGGCGCCCTCTCGAGAACCGAAAACGGACAATTCACTAATCGACGTGTCACTGTTGGGGGTTCTGTCCGCCCCCGAAAAGCACACGGCTTCCTGATGCGCGCGCGCCCCGTGCCCCCCCGCGCGCGCCGCCAAGCGGAGCTGGATCAGTCGCCGGCGTCGCCGGAGCCTCCCTCCGAGTCGTCCGGCCCGGCGCTGCAGTCGTCCGAGCTCGGCGGGCCCCCCCGGGCCGCCAAGGCCTCCGCGCCAGCGGGAGCGGCAGCGGACGCCGCCGCGGCCCCAGGCACCTGTTCCGAGCACCGCGCGCAGGGATCGACAGGAGGCAGAAGGACATGCTTGTGCTGTGCATCCTCCCTGGAGGCGTGCGTCCGACCCGAGCATATCCGCCAGCTGCCTCTGGCACGGAGTGACATGCTGCTGCTGCTGCTGCTGCTGCTGCTGCTGCTGCTGCTGCTGTAGTCCGAAGTGTAAGTCTTGAAGGGCTCGGACCAGGCGTTTCCCCGGCCGTCTTGGGCCGACCGGGGCCGTCCCGGGGTTTCCCCGGATGGCTCCCGTGAATTCTGGGGTGCCGCCCAGAACTGTCGCAGAGAGCCCCGTCTCGCCAGAAAAACATCCCCCAAAGACGCTGTCAATAGCCTCGAGACGGCCCCAGACACCTCGAAGACGGCCCCAGAGGCCTCCAACAGCACCCCCACGAGGGCCCCAAGAGACCAAAATCCTTGATTTCCCTGAGGCGTTTGAAGGATGTTAGCGTTCTCGCCTTCTCGGTTCACCGACGCTCCCGGACGGCCCTAGAGACCCCCAAGGCCGCCCCAAGATGGCCCAAGAGGCCTCCAAGAGGGCACCAAAACGACCCAAGAGGGCCCCAAGACAGCCCAAGAGGCGCCCGAAACGGCCCAAGAGGGCCACAAGACGGCCCCAAAGGGGCCCAAAAGAGCGAACACGAACCGAAAATCTGAGCATTCCGCCCCAAGAGGCCCCCAGGAGGCCCCAAGAGGCCCTAAAGAGGCCTCCAAGAGGCCCCAAGAAGCCCCCAAGAGGCCCCCAAGCGGCCCCCAAGGGGCGTCCAAACTGATTCCAAAAGGCCCCCGAGAATACTCCCACGAGATCCCAACGAACACCCATCCACTAGGGTTCATACCTACAAGCCAATCACAGTGGCGGGATAGACCGAAGGACATTCGATGAGTACACTAACAGATTGTACTAGGTCGTTTCCCGACAAGTGTCTGGGCCCAGGGACCTACAATCGTGTAGGCACGACGAACCCCGGGAATCAGCGCGGGCTCCACAGTTCCTGGATGCTCGTCCTCCCCTCCACTTCCCATATTGCCTATATTCTCCTGGGAGTCGATCATTCGTTGTGCCTGTGTTTGGGCTCCTCCCGATCCATGCTGTGGCCCTGGCTCGGGCGAGCCCTCGCGGGAACCAGCGTGGTCTCGTCTGGACGGCGCTCGCCGGGACTCACTCGGAGTTCGTGTGGGCTTCGCCTCGAGTTCACCAGGCTTCGTCTGGCGCCGCAACGCCTTCTCGAATCATCGCTCCACATCCTCATCCTCCTCCTCCTCCTCCTCCTCCTCCTCCTCCTCCTCCCTCCTCCTCCTCTCCTCCTCCTCCTCCTCCTCCTCCTCTCCCCTCCTCCTGCTCCTCCTCCTCCTCCTCCTCCTCCTCCTCCTCCTCCTCCTCCTCCTCCTCCTCCTCCTCCTCCTCCTCCTACTCCTCCTACTCCTCCTCCTTATTTCCGCAGGCCGATCGATTTCCCCCTGGAGCACGAAAACCCGCGCGGGTGCCCGCGGTGACGGTCGAGGTTTTCATCGTCATGGGGGGACATGAGTGGATGTGCGCCCGCTGTGGCGTTCCACCTGCCCAATGTCATCGGGGGAGTTATGGGAATGGGCGGGGCCCGCAATAACAATCGAGCTTTCCATCGCTTCCGTTGTTATGGGGGTGTTGTGGGAGTGGGCGAGAACAGTGACGCTCGAGCTGGTGATGATGATAACGACAACAATAATAACAGTAAAAATAAATAGAAAATCATAGCATTGATAATGAACGAAATAAATACATACTTCGAGAATAATAATGTTCATCATAATGATAATGGTAAAAACAATAATAATAATAATAATGATAATAATAATAAACCATGAAAAATAATATTAAGAAAAATGGCAAGAATGATAATAATAAGAATAACACCAACAACGAAAATAAAAATACGAATGATAACCTTAATCCGTATCATAATCCGAACCCTCCTACTCATCATAATCATCATCATGACCATGATCCTGAAAGGCATCCCCACAGAATCACAGCATGATGTGTCACGTGCAGAGCCCCAAAGATCCCAGATCCCCTGGGTCCAGGATATCTGAAATTATGAAAATATGTATTCTAGCGACGTAAACAAATCCATTGGCGGATCCGCTTAGCGCAGAAATGATTTTCGCACATCCGAGAAAAAATGATATCATTGAACCCTGTGCTTTTTCCCCACCATCCTGTTGCGTTCGGTCCTTATTTTGAAGAGACGGCCCCCGTTTTCCTCCTCCCTCCTTCCAACCCTCCCCCTGCGTTTCACCCACCCAATACAGCGCTTCGTGGCCCCATAGGGAGCTCCACCAAAGGCGCCACTTGCAAGGTTCGCATGGCGGCCTCGGGCCATTTCGGCACACCCCTCACGAGGATCGTGGCCCCATAAGAGCTCCACCGCGGAAAACCCCGATGGCAGGGTTCGCATGGCGGCCTCGGGCCATCTCGGCACATCCCTCACGAGGATCGTGGCCCCAGAAGGAACTCGACCGAAGGCCCCAGTGACATGGTTCGCGTGGCGGCCTCGGGCCATTTCGGCACACACCCCACGGGGATCGTGGCCCCACAGGAACTCCACCGAAGGCGCAAGTGGCAGGGTTGGCATGGCGACTGCGGGCCATTTCGGCACACATTTCACGGGGATCGTGACCCCATAGGGAGCTCCACCAAAGGCGCCAGTTGCAAGGTTCGCATGGCGGCTTCAGGCCATGTCGGCACACCCCTCAAGAGGATCGTGGCCCCATAAGAGCTCCACCGAAGGCGCCACTTGCAAGGTTCGCGAGGCGGCCACGGGCCATGCCGTCCCCCCACGAGCATCGTGGCCGGACGTTCTCTCGGTCCTGTGGATTCTCTCCCTGGGCCGTCGGCTGTCCTGCGCGCTGCTCCCTCGGCCGACATCGCCCACGCGTGATCCTGGACTGCGGCCGCCACGAGGTCGGGAATGGCAAGAAGGAGGACGCCGACTGGCGGCTGGAGCTCTACGCGCTGTTCTCGCGCGCCACGCGCCACGACCCTCCTGCTCATGCGGGCGCCGCGCATCGAGCACGTCCTGGCAGGGCCGCCAAAGGGCTTGCGGAAGCAGCTGGATCAGTTCGCGGCGCGCACGAAGCGGCGCCGGAAGAGGGCGACGGCCCTCGCCAGGGAGCTGGGCTTCACGGAGTTTATCCGCGAGGCTTGACTTGAGGAGAGGCCCGCCCGAACCTCGCCGTCTCTCGACGGCCTGACTGTTCGGCCTTGCGCCGCGGACGACCCGCGCGCGTCGCTGGGGCCCGCTCGGGGCGACCAGCGCGCGTCGCGGGAACTCCATGGTGCGCTTTGCCCAGCGCCTCGCTCGCCCCCGTCGTCGGTCTGCCCAGCGGCCAGAGCTTTGCCTGCTATCAGCCAGCCAGCTAGCGCTCCTTCTCTGCTCCGCGCAGCGCGGACCCGCACGCGTCGCCGGGACCCCTTCGGGGCGACCGGCGTGCGTCGCGGGGACTCCGTGCGGCGCCGCACCCGCAGCCTTGGACATTGGCGTGCGCGGGCAAAGAAGGAAAAACAGAAGAGGAAGGAAGCGGGCGCAACCCTTGACAGGGGCGTGCCGACATGGGCGTCGACGCTCATGCACGTATACTCACGCGCGAACAGACTCATTCACAATCAGACTCACTCGCGCTCAGACTCACCCGCTCTCAATCTCTCGCGCACAGACCTATCGTCTTCCCTCGCGTTGTGTACCCCGCCTCGCAATTCGGCACGCCCCTCACGCGGTTCGTGGCCACAGGGAGCGCGGGCGAAGATGGTATTCGCAATTGCGGCATTCGCAATTGAATATCGTTGGGTCCTTCGCCAGGCTCGTTCACCGTTGCTGTACTCTGAGAATAAATCTGTGGGCCTGGGGATGTCTCCTCCGTCCTCCCTCCAAGCTCTGGCATACCTCCTACTACAACTAAAAACTACTACTACTACTACTACTACTACTACCACCACTACCACCACCACCACCACCACCACCACCACCACCACCACCACCACCACCACCACCACCACCACCACCACTACTACTACTACTACACTACTACTACTACTACTACTCCTACTACTACTTTTTTGTTTGTACTCGCGTTTATACTAGGGACTACACTAGAAACTACTCAGCCGGGGGGAGACTACTGACTCTACTGTCTACTAGGATAGGTGACTCTACTTCGCTCTGGGGTGACTTCGCTACTTACGTTGGATCACTACTACTACTAACTACTACTACTACTACTACTACTACTACTACTACTACTACTACTACTACTACTACTACTACTACTACTACTACTACAACCACCACCACCACCACCACCACCACCACCACCACCACCACCACCACCACCACCACCACCACCACCACCACCACCACCACCACCACTACTACTACTACTACTACTACTACTACTACTACTGCTACTACCACTACTACTGCTACTGCTGCTCCTGATCGTCCTCATCGTCATCCTTCTCTCCCTCCTCCTCCTTACCATCACATTCACTGTACTTGTTTGTACTGTAGTGGGTACCGCTGTGGCCGTAGGACAGGGCCAAGAGATTCGAGTACCGGACGCTGGACGCCAGCGTCCTTGTGGAATTGAAAAGTTTGGGCGAGACACCGTGAGCGCCTCAGTGATCGCGCCCGAGGGTGCGTCGTTCCAATTTATACGGAGCTCGCCTGCAGATTCACTCGTACACAAGTCCGTTCATACTCAAACTTAAGCATGTTCGGACTCAGTCCTACTCAGACCCACTCACACTAAGATTCACTCACGTTCAGACTCAACCCACTTATGGGAATGTGCTCGCGAATCCCAACAGCCATTTGGGAGTAGAGATTTTAGAAAGTTCGCTGTTGCCCTCTTCCCGCCTTTTCGCTTTCGATGGAGACCTCGAGGTAACTACAAGATGACCCAGGAGAGCCCCAAGAGAGACCAAAGAGGGCTCCAAGACGGACCCAAGTGCGCACAAGAGCGCCCAAGAGCGCCCCAAGAGCGCCCCCACAGGTGATCATTCGGCATCCGACGGGGGAACGGGGGGGCGTAATGTTTTGATCGATGGCCTCTGGGTCGGCATCGGGAGGCCCCCCAAGACCTCCAAGGCGGCCCCAAGAGAGACCTGAAGGCCTCTGGAATGACCCAAAGAGCGCCGCAAAGTGGCCCAAGTGAGCTAAAAACTGGTTCCCGCATCGAAACATCCTAGAAGGTGCGCATGGTTGACTCCTGGGTCTGTCCAGGTGCTTCCGAGCCTCGGTTTGACCGCTTGCCCCTCTCTTTGCTCCACCATGAGCTCCTGCACGTCCCTGATTGAATGAAATCGCCTAGGCAGCGTTTCTGGATGTACTGGCGGGGATTGTTTTGGTACGCAGGCTCGCGAAGCAAGTCGAAAGCCGTGCAGGACGGGCGGGCCACGCGCCGACGGAAGGAAAAAACAGCGAGCAGGAGCGGCCCTTGCGGGGATACTTTTTTGGGGGTACGCCCACCTGCCCCGTCCCCCTCCATGATAAAACTGAAACTTCGATTCCCCCGCATGCAAACTCACCCGTGCTGAGACTCATTCATACTCAAACCCACCCTACTCCCGGACTCGGGCTCGCTCACACTCGAACATTCACACCCACTCACACTAAGGCTCACTCAGATCCGGATACACTCGCATGAAGAAGACGCACGCGTGACAGGCAAGCGTCGCACCCGAGCCCCCCAAAGGTGCGACCAAGAGGTGTCACGGGCCCGTTCGCGCCCACATGTTCGAGACCTGGGTAGAGAACACTTGGGCTTTGGGCGGCCGTCTCTTTTTTCCCCATGAAATCCCAGATGTAGCAAGCACCACACGGGGACCTCCTCAATAGGGGGCGATCAGGGAAATATCACGCGCCGCTCGCGCCCAGATGAGTACGACCTGTCAAGCAGAACGCAGCTTTGGTATTTTCGCTTGTCCTTTCTCACAGATCCATGATCACTGCGACGTAGCAGGCGTTGTACGGGAGCCACCTCATGAAGATGTCGACCACGGCGGTGCATTATCCCATGCCCATGTCTACTTGTACCCATACCCACCCGCACTCAAACCAACTCATTCTCGAGCCCAATCGTACTCAGTCGCCCGTGCCGCAGGTCTACGCACATTCGGACCCACTCGTCCCTGGTGGCACACACACCCCGAACGCATCCATACACTCCAAACGCATCCACACGGCCCAGGTGGCCTCCAAGATGCCCTCCGAGATGATACAAGATGGCACTGGACCCAGGAAGGACTGCGACATGCCTCCGAGAGGTCCCAAGCTAGCCCAAAGATGGTTCGAGCTGGCCCTGGAGCCTCCCCGAGAATACTCCCGAGAAGCCTAACGTTGCTCGGTGTTCTTTGCCTTCTCGCCTTGTCGCTACTCGGAGTGCCCCCATCTTGGCCGCTGGCCTCTGGGACGGATCTCCGCGGAGGGCCCCCTGGAATGCCTCAGGAGGAGCCAAAAGAAAGCCAACAGATCCCCTGGAAGGCCCCCTGGAGTGCCCCCTGGAAGGCCCCAAAAGAAGACCCTGAAGAGAGCCAAGAGATGGCTCCAGGAGGAGCTCCGAGGTCTCCAGGCGGGCCGTTGCTGGACTTCGGGCTGATCCTGGCCTCCCTGTGGCTGGCGTACCCCCCGCCTGGGTTGCCTGATGCTCCTCTGCCTTGCCAGCACAGGACTCTTTCTGGACGGGCTGGCGGGGACACGCGAAGCGTCCACGATTCACCCCGCATGCCTGAAACCACAACTGCTCTCGGAACCGAGGGAAGGGCCCTTGTCAGAACACACAGACAGGAAAAGCAGGGCTGATGAGATAGCGGGAGAGCAAGGAGCATGGGGAGGGAAGGACTCCGGCAGGGACATCGAGAAGAAGCCCACGCAGCGAAGGCAGCTTCAAGAGCTCAACGCGAGGGCCTTCGCGCGCAGTGGAGGAATGCCCTCAGCTGAAAGCAGGCTCGATGGCATAGCTGATGTTGAGCCAGCGCTGGCTGCCAGGCGTGCCACTGCCTCGCCGAGGTCGACTGAGAAATGAAAGAGCGATAGATAACATGTGTAGAGGTGAATGGAGTGAAAATGAGCAAACACAAAAACGGCAGCGCGTGCAAAAGTCAACGCGGTAGTCGGCATGAAAGCGAGAGCCTCGAATGCGGGTGGTGCATGTCGGAGGGGTGGGGCTGGGGATGAAGGTGAAAGTAGGAGTAACCCCTGCATGAGCGAGACGTGTGGAAGGTGGGAGAGCCAGACTGGAAGAAAGAGAAAGAGAGAGCCATAGAGAGAGGTATACTTGCGATACAGAGATGGAGCGAAAGTGGGAATACAAACCGTAGCAAAAGCAATCATGAATGATGGGCACATAATCAAAAACCTAAGGGCGCGACAGAAAATAGAGAGAGAGAGAAAGAAAGTAGACAAAAAAGAAAGAACAACAAACAAAAACTGAGAGAACGAGAGAACAAAAGAGAGAGAGAAAGAGAGAGAGAAAGAGAGAGAGCGCGCGAGTGCGAATCCCAGCAGCCCGTTGGGCGACAGGTGGTCTAAGGCTGATCTCTTGTTTCTTCCACAACCCCTCTTCCCCTCGAGAAAGGGAACCCTCCCCCTCCCCTCCCTGGGGTTTTTTGGGAGGGGGACCGATGTGTCAGAGGGTCCTTTCTCGGCCAGTGGGAGGGCCAATGTTTGACATGCCCCACGAGGATCGTGGCCCCCGAGGGGAGCAGACATCGAGGACACCCCCCTCTTGACCGACCACCTTCAAGATAGCACCATCAGGCCTTCCAGGGCTCCCAAGAGGCCCCCAAGAGGGCTCCAAGAGCGCCCCAAGAAGCCCGAAGAGGCCTCCAAGAGGCACCCGAGACGCACCCAAGAGGCCCCGGAGCGGCCTCAGAGAGCCTAAGATGACCTCCAAGATGGCTCAAGGTAGATGGTTCAAGATGGTTCCCGAGATGCTCCTGGAGGCCCCAAGACCGCTCCATGACGGCTCGAAATGGGCACGGAGCCTCCCCAGGAGGCCGCCAAGGAGCCAAAATCCTTCAAAAACCTAAAGCAATTCTTCCTCGCCCCCGTCTCGTCCTCATCCTCGTCCTCCTCGTCATCGTCCTCGTCCCCCTCCTCGTCCTCATCCTCGTCGACCTCCTCGTCCTGTTGATCCTCGTACTTCTCTTGCACCTGTTTCTCCTCCTCCTCCTGCTCTTCCTCCTCCTCCTCCTCATCCTCCTCTCGTTCTCGTCCATGTCCTTCGTCCTCGTCCTCGTCGTTTTCCTCCTCCTCCTCCTCCTCCTCCTCCTCCTCCTCCTCCTCCTCATCCTCCACCTCATCCTCATCCTCATCCTCCTCCTCCTCCTCGTTCTGATCCTTTCCCTCGTGAGGTTCCTCTTCCTCCTCCTCCTCCTCCTCCTCCTCCTCCTTCTCCTCCTCCTCCTCATCCTTCTCCTCCTCCCTTTCGCCGCCCCCACGCGGGGCCTGAGATGGCCCCAACACGCCGTCCAGGCCGGCCTCCCTCGCTGTTTGACTATGCGTGTATATTCCTTTTTCCTCCCGTCAACTCTCACGGGCATCGTTTCTGGATGGGCTGGTGGGGATACTTTTTGGTAAGCGGGCGCGCGAAACAAATTTAACGCCGAGCGTGATACGGCGGGCCGAGCCGGTAGCGAAGTGAAAAGCAGCGCATGCAACGGCACGACTGGTGGGGATACTTCTTTTGTCACAGCCGCAGGCGAAGGCGCAGGTGACGGGCGCCTCCACCGAGGCTGAGGGGGACGGAGCCCAGCGCCAGTGGCGGCGTGGGAGCCAGACGCGGCCAAGCCAGGCTGCGTCTGGGGACCAGGGCCCAGGGGAGTGCAAGCACAAGCGCTGGTACTGGGCAACACGCGTGAGCCGAGGACGTCACGAAAGGGCCAAAGCCAGGGTAACCACGCCAGGCTGTGGCGGGGCCTGGGCACAGACCAGAGTGAAAACAGCTCTGCAACGGCCAGGGCCGCAAGGCACGTCGCGCCCCGCCCCAGCGGATACAGC
>CAUYUJ010017652.1:134386-164386 GCA_963575745.1 Prorocentrum cordatum | reverse complement strand
CCTACTCCTTACTCCGCACCCACCCTCTCCGGAGCAGACAGGAGCAGCGAGAGAGGCCCCCATCCCTGGCTCTCTGTCCGGCGCCAAGGGGGACAGTGGGGGGGTTCGAACCCCCCCGCTTTCCAGCGCCAAGGGGGGCGAGGGAGTCTGGACCCCCCCCCCTCCCCTTCAAGGGAGGTGGGGGGGCAGTGGTTCGGACCCCCCCCCCTTTCGGAGAGGAAAGGGGGCGGAGGGGGTCGAAAATCGGAGCAGGGGGGGGAGGGGTCCGAACATTCCCCCCCTTTTCAATTACAGGGTCCTGCAGTGGCGCACTTTTTATATGCATGTGTATACACAGCATTGTTATTCAAAACAAAAAAACCTTCTGGAAAACACATAAGATTCATTCCGTGGCGGGTTATACTGGGATTGTTTTTGTGGGGCGTTCAAATCGAACTCCCTTGTGGCGGCCTTACAGATGGATTATTGTACTGGCGGCCCGCCATAGATCCCTTGTGTGGTGGCCTGCACATCGAGTTTGTTTTGTGGCGGCCTCGCAAATGGATTCCTTTATGTGGTCGCCCGCCGACAGATCAGATTCAATGGCGTCGCTGTGGGGCCGATTGCAGTTTGATGACCTTGGTGGCGGGTCGCAAAATTATTCATTGCATGGCGGCCTACAAGTAGATGTCCTTCTGCGACGGCCTCAACTATAATTTCCTTTCGAGGAGGCCATCTGGCAGAGTATATAAAAGACTGGCGTTACATAGTAGTTCCTTGTGTGGCGGGTTGCAACATCTGCTCTTCTGTTGTTGCGGCGGCGTTGTCAAGGATTCCTTGTCTGACGGCTGTGCAAAAAACTTAAAATGAAAAACAAAAAATGCGTTGCAATTCGCTTCATTGCGTGACAGCCTCAAAAAATACAGGTTTTTTCCGCGGTGGTGTACCAACACATATCTATGTGCGACGGCATCACCTCGTGGCATGTTACACATTCATTCTGCTTGTGGCGACCCCACACATGGATTCCTACTGCGGCGGCCTTGCACATTGATCCTTTAGGCGGCATGTTACAATTTGGTACAGTTCCCGGCGGTCTATGAAACCGATGCTTTCGTATGGCGGCCTCACAAAACATTTGTTTGTCGCGGCCCCTTCTTTGGACGCCCGAAATGGGTACGGAAAGAATGGGTACAATCCCCAGCAACAAATGTTGTCCCAAACCAACAGCGGCCGCTGTTGGGCAGGTGGCCTCCTGTCTCGAATGGACACAGGCCGCGGCGGCGTGGACAGCGAGTCTTGTTCAAAATGAACCAGATCCGCTGTTGGGCATTGTACCCAGTCTTTCCGAGCCCATTTCGTTCGTGCAGACCTTCATCCATTCACCTCTTCCTCCCCCATCGTTTCTCCAGGTTCCACCCCCCTCCCTCCTCTTACATGACTTTCCGACTCCGCTTCCCACGGATCCAGAAACCCACAATAACGTCTCAATGACCTCCTTAATGATTCGTCCTTCGTGATTTACCCCTCGTGGATTACATGTTGATTCAATGTTTTGGCTAGTCACACATGGATGTCCTCTGCGGTGGCCTTGCAGGTCGTTTCAGTCCGTGGCGCATTGCTTGAGGATTGCCCTCTTTCTGTGGCGGACGCACGTTGATTATGTACGCTGAGTTTTTTCGTTGCGACGTTACAAACAAAAAACTTTGCGTGGTGCCCTTACCTAATAAATTCGTTACGTAGTGGCTTTACGAAAAGATTGCGTGCGTGGCGGCTTGACACATGAATACATGTTGGTGATGGTATCACTAACGAACTCCTGCCTTACAAAAATAACCCTGTTGAAGCGACGTTACAAAAAAAAACAACAACCATAAAAAAAACTTATTGCGGAAGCTGTACGCCGCCATTCTTCTGAACCCAAATTACCCCAAAAAATGTAACCGATGACACATGGATTCGTTTAGTCGCGGATTTCGAATTGATTCCTGCTGGTGTCTGGTTACGAGTTGATTCCTTCTGTGGCCGATAACAAAAAAAATCAGGCACGTTTGGGGCCGATTGTACATCGGTTGTTGTGGCAGATCACAAGTTGGCGCCGTCTAGTGGCCGATTAAAAACAGGATTCCGTGCGCGGCTGAATATGCAAGTATTTGTTTGCGGTTGCTTACACCAAGACGCATTTGCGACGGATTGTAAAAAAAGGTTCGAACAGGTTCCTGAAAAAACAAACAAAAAAGGCTTTCAATGTGGAGACCGCACCCATACCAAAACACAATTTGCCCATACCCCGCCATCAAAATATAGTATGTGATCATATGGCTTGGGGTTCAAAACTTTAGAACCTGCTGTGGTGTTTTGTTGGCGTTGGTTTTCGAATGTAAGAAAGTGATGCAGTGCAAGGTATTGCTTGCAATTCTACCATATTCTGGTCTTCCAATGATGCTATCCATGTTAACTCGTGTCCCCTCGCTAACAACCAAAGAAGCCTACAAAAGGGACCACGCTGTAATCCGCGAATCCACAAGAAGGAAGCCCTTTTTGCAACCCGTCACAGAAGGAAACCTGTCTGCAATCTGCCACCAAGGAATCCTGTAGCACTTCGCAAATGTAATCCTTTTGCAAACGGCCGCGAAGGGAATCAATGCCAAAGATGTCATAAACTAACCCCTTATGCCCGAACAATGATTCATTTGGAACGCTCGCACGACGACGAATCATTACCCGAGATCGCTACGGAACAAAAGCAAAAGGATAAACAGCTTAAATAACGGATCCGCACGTGAAGAAAGATACGGGGCATATGTTTGCGCCGGCGGCCAGGCATAGTCACTGCGCTGGCGGAGGAGCTAACAAAACGGGGGCACCGTTGTAGCGAATTTTGCCTCAATGCAAGGATCATGGGACAGGACAGTAGAGGCGGCCGAAGAAAGGGGGAAGAGGAGCGAGGGCCGCTGAAGATACGGGAAACACACATTTTTGGCCTCACACGCCTATCCTCTTCGGAGGTGTCGACGGGGGGGGCGTGCCAGGGAGGGATGGCAGATCATGGCCCGAGGCATGTGCGCGGCCCGAGGGGGGGGGGGGGGGGGCAGGGGACGTGCTGAAAGGCCTGCAAATCGGGGAAGACATCGTGGCACCAGCAATCATATCCAGCCCCCCTAGTCGTCACCCCCCTCTTGGCCGCCCATCCCTTTCCCAAACAAGGGGGACGGGGGCGGTTGACTCCCAGCGTAGATGGGGATACGGAGTTCTGAGCAGATCAGCACGCAGCACGTAAGCGACGACGACGACGACGACCTGAGGACGACGACCCGAGAACAACGTCGACGCCGACGCCGACGCCGACGCCGACGCCAACGCCGACGCCGACGCCGACGCCGATGCTGACGCCGCCGCCGCCGCCGACGACGACGACGACGAAGACGACGACGAAGACGACGACGACGACGACGACGACGACGACGACGACGACGACTTGGAGGGGAATGGGAGGGAGGGGAACGGACAAGAAACAGGGAAGGAAGGCAAGCTAAGGTTGCTCGCGCCGCCATCTGACATCAGTCCCTTCCAATCCGGCCCGTCCAATTGCGTGAAACTTTCCCCCTGAACAAGAAGGTTTCTACATACGTTGTCTAAGAGACGAGTGAATGCGTTGCCGAATCTAACACTGGTTAGGCGACGATGCCTCGCATTGTCTCACCTTGTCTACCGTTGTCTCACATTGTCTCGCATTGTCTCAGATTGTCTATCCCTACCCCTATCCACATCCCTATCCTTATCGCTATCACTATCCTCCATATGCCCATTGCCTCCCGTTTTTCCCCAGGGTCTCCCGCTGTCTCACATTGTCTCCGGTTGCCTCCAGAGGTCTATCCGGTTCCATGTTCCTATTCCTCTTCGCCTACCCCTGTCCCTTTTCCGCTCATGCATACTCCCATCCGATAGACCTATCATTATCTCTGTTCCCAGTCCGATCTCTATCTCTATCCCTCTGCCAGTATCCCTATATCTCTGGTCCTATACCCCTGTCCGTATTCACTATCCCGATCCCGATCACCCCCATCGTGACCCACCACTGTGGCCCCAATCGTAGCTGTGTAAGGTTGTGCAGGGTCGTCTGCCGAAAGGGTGTTGCTGATCTGCCGCTGCAGGTGTCTCATGGGGACCTCGATGCCGAAAGGGCAGGTGGGCAGCTGGAAAATTTGACCCCTCAGTTGCTGCGCAATCTGAAAGGGAGCTGGACGAGAAAGAGGTGGATGAGCACGGGGGGGAGCAGCAGCAGCAGGAGCAGAAGCAGGAGTAGGACGAGCAGGAGGACCATAGGAAGGCGGAGGAGGGAAGGAAAAGAGAGGAGACGGTGACAACGAGGAAGCACCGATCTTGAGATGTGGCCAACGCCACAGCGGCAGCACACTGTTTACGGACCAGCAACCAGTCAGATTGGAAAAATACATATGCGTATAGCTTGAGGCATATATACCTCTCAAACAATGAAATCTAAATGCCACCATGTTGACCTCGCTCCGCCACCGTTCAAAAACAACAAACGTTTTCTGCACTCAGGGACCGCAAGGAACCGTGATTGTTTGCTTGTAAGAGGGGCTGGATAAGTGCAGTAGTTCAAACACGTTGCCTGAAAGATACCGTATCCATACTTAGCCAAACGGCGATGAGTACCCTGACGTTTCCCAGTCACTTCGCCCGTCGAACACCTATCCTCATCACAGTCATCATGTTAATTCTCATCCTCCGCCTCATCTTCCTGTTCGTTTTTATCCTCGTCATCCTCCCACTGCTGCTCATAATCATCATCATCATCATCATCATCATCATCAGCAGCATCATCATCATCATCATCATCATCATCATCATCATCATCACCACCACCATCACCATCACCATCACCATCACCATCATCATCATCAACAACATCATCACCAGCAGCAGCAGCATCAGCATCAGCATCAGCAGCAGCAGCAGCATCAGCATCATCAGCATCATCATCATCATCAACAACAGAATCGTCATCATCGTTATCTTACCTCTTCCCCCATCCAGCTCCCCCTCCTCATCCCCCCTCCTCCCTCTCCCCACGTATCCTCTTGCCCTTGGCGCGCCCAGGCCTCGAGCTTGAGCTGCCGCCTCAAGAAGCCAGCGAGCTCTTCGAAGCGCTTCGAGCCGTCGACCGTGAAGCGCGTCTGCTTCAGGATGGGCGCGGAGCCGATGTTCTTCGGAGGTTCGAGAATCACCTCTTACCCCACTGGGGCCGGCGAGGGTTTCCAGGGACCTCCAAACATCTGGAGACCTCCGTGGACCTCCAGGGAGACGATGCTCTTCGGGCGGGGGCGGAGTTGGAGCTTCATGGAATTGCTCGGTGGCTATCGGAGGTTGCCGGGGGGAGGGGCACGGACAATGGAACGCGCGGCTCTGGCAGAACCAGGCCCTCGTGGGTCAGCGCGGGTGGGCCCGAGCCCCCCCCTCATGCAAGCAACGAAGAAGAAGCCATAACTGGTCGATGTGGCGGGTCTTTGCAACGATCTCTGACGCTGACATCTCGCCAGGGGCCTCCAGCTCAAGCCAAATGGTGTCGGAGGCATTCCAACGGGAGGAGTTTTGTCCCAACGGGGCTTGAGCATGACGGTACGAAAGCTTACGCGATGGTTAAAGCAGGCTGCCAACGCGGCACACCGCGTCGCTCGAGCGCGGTTCCTGCGCAGGGAGGCTGCGCGCGAGGGCTAGCGTAGTCGACCCACCCTGCCCATGCGCCGCACAATGTGCAGTCTGCCACGAGCGAGCAGCGGGCAGAGGGGGAAGATTTGGACATCCGAAAATGGTACAAAAAATGGATACGATGCCAAGCAACAGGTGTTGCTCAAAACCGAGAGCGCCCGCTGTTGGGCAGGCGGCCTTCTGTCTTAGATGGACAGCATCCGCGGCGACACCGACAGCGAGTCCTGTTCAAAATGAACAGGACATGTTGTTGTCCTTCGTACCATTCTTCCTCTACCTACTTCGATCGTGCCGACGTAGGGTCGAGGGCGAGCCACGGAAAAGGTGGCCCGCCCCCGCAAGCCTGGCCCCGAGCCGCTGACGCCACCGCCCCCTTCTTGAGCTCCGACGCTGCGAGGAAGAAAAAAAAAAATACAAACAAACAAAAAAAAAAAAAAAAAAAAAATCGCGGAAAATCGCGACTGGAGCCTCAAACCCCATCTGCAGCACTCTCGCTCGAGCCGCACCGATCCACGATTGGTCCTGGGGCCCCCGACGCCGGCAGAGCCGCAGGGTGTGGAGAAGAAGCTGCAGCGCCCAGGCCTCGGGACTCGCATCGGCCCCGGGCCGGACGGGTGGCGCAGCCAGGGGGCGGGGCCCCGCGGGGAGGGAGGCCGGGCGGGGCTCCTTCACGCGCACCTCCACCTTGCCCCCGCGCAGGCGCGCCAGCTCCTCCGCAACGGCGCCGTGGGGTTCCCGCACCACGCCCGCCATGGGCCCGCGCGCGCGCGGGCGCGCGCCGAGAGCGCTGGCTGGGGAGCCGGCGTGCTGGGCGCGATGTTCAACTCGTGCTCGGCAGAGTGTTGTGTGCGCTTGGCCCCCCGAAGTGCATTCTGCAGGCCTCTTGGGGTGTTCTCGTCGCCCTCCTGGAGCGCTCCTGGGCCCCTGCTCCCTCCCACCTGGGCCCCAGGCAACAGAAGAAATTCCGTGGCCTCTGAACACGTGTCGGCCGTCGTGGCGTCCGAGAAGGAAGCTCCTACGTGGCAGCTCGGAAGCTCAGGGTGCCCCCGAGGCGCTGCTGCATACTGGACAGGGAAAGACAAGAGCGCGTACATCCTTCAGCAAAGGAGCAAACTTCACTCCAAAATGCAGGACAAACGTGCGCACGTGACCTCTGCAGTAGCGATGATGATTCTGATCATCTTAAAATCACCTGCACCCCAGGTGCGAGGCGAAGCGAGGCGCGCGTCGGTCCAGAGACTGGACCTCGAAACAACTGTGCGGGCGAGCCAGAGCCCAGAAAACATGTTCTCGGTCGATGGTGAAAACGTGTCTGCTGGTGGGTGCACGTAAGCATCCTCCAGTTGTGACTACAACTCGCTGTCCATTACAGAGCACTGCCGTTGTTCCCCACGAAAAGTGAAAATGAAATTAGCCATGTCGTCAATCGGTTCTTTGCGTGTGCGATGGGGAAGCCGCGTCGCGAGCGCATCGGCGTTGGAAGGGCACCAAAAGAAAGCATGCCTGCTCAATTTCCCACCAGCGTCGTGTATTACCGCCGCAAAAAGCCCCCATTGCAGGCGACGCTGTCGCGCGCACCAGCCTTCATGTCCCATGTCGTGGCAGTACTGTTCAACCTACCTCGTCGCACGCCAGATCCAAGCCTGATATGGTTCGACCGCGTCGTTGCGAAATTGCGCGGTCGGCGCTTTGGCGGTGTGCTCGCGGCGATGGAACCCGCGCTGCTGCCGTCGGAGCTCGAGCTGTCGCCGCCGTCACTTGAATGATCCAGATCTGCTGATTCCACGCCAGTTCCTGCGGAACGGCGTCGTGGCGATCCGACTATCATTATAAAGATGCGTCGTTGCGTGGACCACGCCCGCGATTTCTAATGGCACCGTCATCGTCCAGGACCCAGCGCCACACGATAGCTTTTGAGAGAACGCCGCTGAACAACCGCAGACGGTCCGTCAGGAAGTGAGACCGCGAGGCAATTCCTGCCTGAAGAGGCGAAATCCCCGCCATGCCGCATTGACTCCGAATCAACTTCAACCGCTGCAGGGCCACAGAGGACGACCTGTCGATCCAGATTTCTTGTGCAGTTGATAAAGGCTGGACGTCGATGTCGTTTCCGTCGACGGCTGCATCACTCAGGTGGCCTAGTGCTCACAACTCTCGCAGATTGCATGAATCATTAGCTTCACCGGGATGCATGTCGAAGTCCGCCCACCACCTCCGAAATCACGCTCTTGACCCTCATGGGCGAAGTTGCCAGCAACAGCACGTCATCTGAAAACCGAAGATCGGCGAGGCCGCCATACTTGCGCGCTGCCGCAAAACGCCCATCTGGCTATGTCGCGCGGAGTTGTCCGAAGAGGAATTCGGAGAGGCAAGAAAAAAGTAAACTCGATGGGTCCCCATGTTTAGTGCCGCGACTGATGTGCAATACCTCGCTACGCACGTCCGCTTTGACGCATACCTTCTCATCGGAACCTAGACTCGACATGAGATTGATGTACGGCGTTGGAAATGAGCGCACGCGACGGGCTTCCGATACTGACTGAAACAATACCGCGCCAAACGCCTTTTCGAAATCCAAGATCGCAATCCACAGCGGCAACTGAAATTCCCTCGCCTTTTTTCCAGCACTGTTGCCAAAGTAAAACGGCCGGTGGTCTGTGTCAAAATGTCGCCGGAATCCCGCCTGAGCAGGCGGTTGGATTGAATCCAGCATGGATTCCAGCAGTCTGTTGCAAAGAAGCCGCGAAAACAGTTTGCACATGAGTGGGATCCAAAAACTAGACTGCAGTCCTGCGGCAGCGACGGTTCGCCTGATTTGAAGATGACGGTAATGCGAATGCGTTCCCATTGCGTCGCCGTCGTCGTACCGTCAGCCACGTTGTCGTTGATCAACTTCAACCACTCGTGATGAGGAGGGCCGCACGCATCCTTCAGCATCTCCGCTGCTGTACCGTTGGTGCATGGTTCTGCGTTCCTTCAGCTGACGCGATTCAGTGGTCATCTCCTCAGGGCTGAAAACTGGACTCCGTGAGTTGCCCAGCTCGTCGTTGCAGTCGGGATCCTGGTCTGCCGCGTCCGGATACATTGAAAATGGTTCGTAAAAACCCCGCGAACATCCTGCATGTCCTTTCTGTAGTGATCCACCTGTCCTGACTGCGGTTGCAAAGATGTTATCGCAAAATAGCGTTGCACTTCTGATCCCAGCGATCTCGCCCAAATCGCGGAACTCCTGAATAATTCCATTGATTTGTCGCGTTCTCTTCTTCCTGCCCTGATAACGCACCTCTCGTCGGATATGCTTGCTAAGACGTCGCAGCCTGTAGGACGCGATGCTTGTTTTCTCTACTATATTTCGAGCTGCAGGCGAGCCACGGAGCTGAGATGCACACCATTCAACAGGAAACGATCAGGAGCGCCAATCTGTGGAAGCCTCAGATCGGCCTGCTACTAGAGCTGCGACCGAAACAATATTTACACTCATTAATTTTGATTATGAGGAAAATCAATGCTCGGGAGATCGCTTGAGCTGCGCGCCGCTGCTCCAGGAAATATGTGGAGCAATCGATGAAATGATTCAGTGCATCGGTCTGGAGGCAGAACCGAGCCCAGACTGCACCCGGATAAATACTTTCAAAATGATGTTCCACATGGCGGAAGTTCCGATGAAAGTTCGTTTTCGGAAGATCGCGTGCACTACAGGCAGTTGCCGAAAGTAATGCGTGGATCAATCGACATGGAATGATCACATGCATTGATACGGGGCAGCATAGAGTCGAGACAGCGCTACAGAGGCAGAGTTAGTCAAACGAACGTGCTTCACATGACGTAATGTTCTGGTAACGTGCGCGTTTCTGGATATACCTTGCGCTACATCGGTTGCCCAAGGTACTAATCAATCGATAAGGGATGATCAAATGCATTGACCTGGAGGAAGCAGACAGCCGAGATCAGGCTACAGAGGAGCAACATGCACAAATAGTACATCTCAGGACGTAAGTCCCACCAGCCCTCTGGGCGTAGGTGGTCTAGAACAGATCCTCTTCCACCCCTCCCTCTTCCCCCTTGGGGAGGGGTTTACCCCTCCCCCTACCCCCTCCCCTGGACCTGGACGGGGGGGGCCGCGGGTAGTTAGAGCGTCCAAGATGGCCCAAGACGGCTCCAAGAGCGCCTCAGAGAACCCAAGATGAGCTCCAAGATGGCTCAAGATAGCGCAAGATCGCTCACGATGGCTCCTAAGATGGTTCCAAGAAGCCCAAAGACGGCCCCAAGATAACTCCAAGTGGCCAAACAGCTCCCCAAGGAGGCCCCGAAGAGGCCAAAATCGTCCCAAAACCTAAGGAAAATCAATGATTTTTGCTTTCTCGCCTTTTCGCTTCCGATGGCTATCCGAGGCCTGGAGATGGCTCCAAGATGGCCCAAGAGGGCCCCAAGAGAGCCCCAAAAGAGCCCCAAGACGGCCCCAAGAGCGCCCAAGAGCACTCCAAGAGCGTTCCAAGAGGGGTCCAAGAGGCGATTTTAGGGGCTTCCGAGGGGGGGCGCTAATTAAACCCCCCCTCTTGTTTGATCGACTCCCTCCAAGATGGCCCCAAAAGCGCCCCGAAGGCTCCCCAGAGCGCCTCAAGAGGGTCCCAAGAGGCGCCCAAGATGCCCCAAGGCGCCCAAAAAGCCCTCCAAGAGGCCCTCAAAAGACCCCCAAGAAGCTCCTTCCCCTCCTCCTCCTCCTCCTCCGATTCTTCCTCCTTCTCCGTTCTCCTCCTCCTCCTCCTCCTCCTCCTCTTCCCCCTCCTCCTCCTCCTCCTCCTCCGACGACGACGACGACGACGACTCCTCTTCCATCCTCCCCCTCTCGGGGTCTGTGACAGCTTCCCCCGCCCTTTGTTATTCTGCATGCTCCCCGACTTCCCTGATCACCTTAACTCCCCTGAGCATCGTTTCTGGATGGGCTGGTGGGGATACGCGAAGCGTCAACAATTTCTGATGGAAGTCAGTTTACAAAAAATTGCGCGCGAGGTTTGCGCGCGTATGCCATTCGTATATATGGCAAGGAAGCTCTACGAGTTCCCGGCGGCAACCACGGTTGAAGATTTACCGCCGGTTCCAAGTTTTGGCGAAGAGGCCTCGGATGAAATTCACGCGCTCAAGATGCAGCCATCAGTTTAAGGTTTCTTGGTTGCCCATCTTTATGATATTATTCCTGCTCGCCATCTTGATCCCAGGTCAATCGGGTGGATATTTCTATGCAAAAATCAACGAGGCGAGATATGTATATTAGTTTTTGGAAACCATGTCGAGCTACAGGCTACTCTTAGAAGTGAAAGGCACGCAATTCGACATCCAAGAATTAACAATTATAATCGCAAGCATCGAGATACCTACTACGCGATCTGCAGCCGAATAATATTTGCACGCTGGGATTCTTCTGGCGGTGATAGCTCGAACTTCAGGCCGCTCTCAGAGGCAAAAATGCACACCATTCGACAGTCAATGATCAAGAGTTCGAGTCTCAAGTATCGAGACGCAATGTCTTCTTTGAGAGCTGCGACCAAGAAACTAATCGCGCTCTGTAACTTTTCCTCCGACACGATACTCATTCTCTGTATATATATATATATATATATATATATATATATCGAGCTGCAGGCCCGCTACGCAGCGGAACGACACACCAATCGACGGGAATAATCAGGAGCTTTAGTCTGAAGAAGACGCCTGGAATCAGTTTCTCACCAGAGCTGCGACAGAATACACTATGAGCACTGTGCAACTGTGGCGAGAGACAGCGTTGCTTCTCTACTTAACTAGAGCTGTAGACGAGCTACTGCGCTGAGATCACACTTCCCGAAGAGATGATCAGGAGCGTTACCCTAGAGCAACCAACGTATGAGGTCGGTCTGCGACCAGAAATGCGACTCAAAAACTGTTCGCGCTCTGAAAAGCTCTCAGAGGCGATGTTTGTCGTTGGCTGTTAACTCGAGCTGTAAACGAGCCACGGAGCTGAACGGCGCACGTTCGACAGGAAAAAAATGAGAAACGCGAGCTGCAAGTATCTAGACGCTACACATCGGTCTGCTGTCAGCGTTTGACCGAAAAAACTATTTCCACTCTTAGAATTTTTGAAAAGCAATTTGGTTTTCTCTAGTTAACTCGAGTTGCAGGCAAGCTACGGGGCTTGGAAGCACACCATTCGAACGCAAACGGTCAGAAGAGCTAGTCTGGACACCTGAGACTGGTGCTACCAGAGCTGCGAATGAAAAACTAGTTACAAGCTGTGGGCAAACTATGGAGCTGTCAAGCCGTTTCCATAAAAGCGCACATCCTCGCACCTGGCACGCGAAATCGCCCCGTTGGTACGCCATTCATAGATACGGCTAGGAAGCTCTACAAGTCCCCAGCGGTAAACAAGGTTGAAGGTTTACCGCCGGCTTCCAGTTGACCGACCCGGCCAAGGCGGACAATGCGATAACCTGAGGTCAGTTTATTGAAGATTCTGAATGCTCTGACATTTCGTTTTGAGAACCTAGATTTCTCGCACATGCACTAGGTGACTCGTAGAGCTTCGCCACGAGCGCAGCGGCTAAGCTCTAGCGTAATTCCGCAGCTGCTGCCTTCTCCTGCTCCTAACCCGTCTTCCTCCTCCTCCTCCTCCTCCTCTTCCTCCTCCTCCTTCTTCTCCCACTCTCCTCTTCCTCAGCCTTACCCACCCCTTCCTCGCTCCTTCTTCTCCTAAGCCCCGCCTGCATGAAACCACGCCGCGCGCGCAGAATGCGAGATTGCCGCGCTTGCATGCCATTCACATATATGTATGTATATATATATATATATATATACATATGTGTGTATATATAAATATGTATATTTACATATACATATACGTGTATGTTTATGTATATATATATACATCGCAAGGAAGCTCCACGGTAGGCGTTCCCCGCGGCAACCAAGGTTGACGGTTTACCGCTGGCTGCCAGTAGGCCCACCCGGCCCGGGCGGACAATGTGATGACCTGGGATCGGTTTCTGGAAGATTGTGAGCGATGTGAATATTCGTCTTGGAAACCCGGATTTTGGTAACGTGGACTGGGTTGTGCTCCATCTGTCTGTCCAATCCCCAGGTCCGTAGCTGCAAAAATATTGTCAAAAGACGTGGAAGAACCGTCGGCCCTCGGGATGCATTTTTCCAGATGATCCTGGTTTTTGCGCATTTACTATATCAGGACGCAAGCTACACAGCTCCAGTATTCTCTGCACCTATATTAGGTTATGCCGCGTCGGCCTGTCAAAGTCCCAGGCCCTCAGCTGTAGCATTACTATCAGAACACTTGACAAATAAAAAAAAATTTCTGATTTTTTAACTGATATTCGAAGTAAGCTTTCTGGTCAATTCTGAGCACTACTTCGCGGTGTCAAGAGCCCTGCGAGGGCCCCGGCAACCTGGTTGATGGTTTACCGCCAGTTCCCAGTTGTTCCACCCGGCTCGGGCGGACAACGTGGGAACTCTGGATCGGCCGGTCGAACATTGTGAGAGATTTCACCTTTCGTTTCGGGGAACTCGATTTTCATTCCCTGTTGTCGATCATGGCGCGCTTCACGGTACAATTCTATGGGCTCTGGCTGCAGCACAGCTCTCGAAAATTAGAAGCAACCGTCGGTCGTCGGGATGCATGTTCCACCAAAAGATCATGGTTTCACAAACTTACCTCAAGCAGGAAGCAAGCTACACAGCTCCAGCATGTCTTGCACCTGTAGTAGGCTATGGCGCGGCGGGCTGCCGAATTCCCAGGTCTGTAGCTGCGATATTACTGCGAAAACACGCGGCGAAACAAACTTCTTACAGAAACCGGAAAAATACATTTTCGAAATTCTATGCTGATAGTCAAGCAAGCTTTCTCGTCGTATTCTGAGCATTTTGCGCGTCAAGAGCTCTACGGAGGCCCCGGCGGCAACCTGGTTGACGATTTACCGCCGGCACCCAGTTGGCCCACCCGGCCCGGGCGGACAATGCGCGAAGTTTGGGTCGATTGGACGAACATGGTGAGAGATTTGACCATTCGTGTTGAGAACTCGTATTTTTCGCACCTGTAGTCGGTTATGTCGCGTCTGCCTGTGACATTTTCAGGTCTGTAGCGACAGCATTACGGTTCAATCACTTGGCGGGACCGTTCGCTATCGGGATGCATTTTTCAAAATGAACACGGTTTCGTGAACTGGGAGCCAGCGGCACACCGTCAACCAGGCTACCGCCGGGACCCTCGTAGCTCTCAACACACAAAAACAGCGCCCATATTACTAGGGAAGAGCGTTCTCGAATGTCAGCTCGAAAACTCGCAAAATGCATTGTTTCGGAATTTCTACGACGTCAATTCCCGGAAATGTTGCGGCCGAAATACTGCACCCACAACCCTGAATTGCACCATGAAATGAGATTTGCCCCATCGAACGCGCCATGATCGACTGCATGGAATGAAAGTATGGGCTCTCAAAACGAATTTTCCAATCTCTCTGTATTTTTTATATTTTATGTGTATATATATATACATATATAAATCTTTTTTTATATAAAATGAATAATATTTTTTTTTAATAATAATAAAAAAAAATAAATAATAATATTTTTTTTGTTTTAAAAAAAAAAAAAAAAAAAAAAAAAAAAAAAAAAAAAAAAAAAAAAAAAAAAAAAAAAAGGTCGTCACATTGCCCGGCCTGGCCGGGTCGGCCAACTAGCCCCACCCCGCGCCCGAATTCCTCTTAGCTCATCTCGACGAAGAGCTCTACGAGGTAGTACAGGTGCAAAACAAAATGGAGATGTGTAGCTCGCCACCTGCTTGATTTAAGTTCAGCAAAACATGAACATCTGGAAACATTCATCCCGGTGGCCGACGGTTTCTCCAAATTTGCGAGAGCTGTGCGAGAGCTAGAACCCTGAGACATGCACCATCGAACTCGCCATGATCGACTGCAGGGAACAAAAATCTGGATTCTTGAAACGAATTTTCAAATCTCTCACAATCTTCGAAAAACCGACCCCAGTATCACACATTGTCCGTTCTGGCCAGGTCGGCCACCTGGGAGCCGGCGGAAAGCCACTAGCCTTGGTTACCTCTGGGAACTCGTGGAGCTTCCTCGATATACATGAATGGAATGCGGGCGCGGCAATCTCGCATTCTGCGCGCGCGAGGGCGCGGTTTCATGGGGGGGACGCGGAGGAGAGGAAGAGGTGGAGAAGGAGAAGATGGAGGAGGCCGAGGAAGAGAAGGAAGAAGTGGAGGAGGAGCAGGCGGAGGAAGAAGGGGGGGAAGGAAGAGGAGGACGAAGAGCAGGACGGGGAAGGGCGCAGGAGGAGAAGAGGGGCGACGATGATGATGAAGAGGAGAAAAATGAGGAGAAGGAGGAAGAGAAGGAGCAGGAGGAGGAAGAGGAGGAAGAGGAGGAAGAGAAGGAGCAAGAGGAGGAAGAGGAGAAGGAGCAGATAAAGGAGGAAAAGGAGGAAGAGAAGGAGATGGAAGAGAACGAGGAGCAGGAGTACGAATGGTGTTTTGGTCCCAGCTCTGGTAGCAGACCGAATAAAAACATGTAGATACTTGCAACAAGCGCCCCTGATGATCTTCGTCTAATTGCTGTGCCAAACTGGGATCCGGCAGTAAACCGTCAACCAGGTAGCCCCCGGGAGCCTCGTAGAGCTCTTTTCTCGCGCGGCGCTGCTCGAAACACACGGAAAAAGCTCTGTTAAGGGTGAAGAAAAAAGCTTGAAAAATACGTGTTTTCGGTGTTCATCCAACGTTGGTTCCCTCAAGTGTTTTGATACTCGACATGAATTGTCAAATATCTTTCATATCTCAGCAAAACCGACCCCAAGTCACCACATTGTCTCTTAAGGTCGGATCTGCCAACTAGCTCCACCCTGCGCCCGAATTCCTCTTATTATGTCCAAAGAGTTAGCAGAGAACGAATAGTTTTTCAGCCCGAGCGCTGATAGCAGATGATCTCAGGCGCCTGGATAGATTTCACTATTGCCCCTGATGCTCTGTAGCTCATCTGCAGCACTAGTAAAACCAAGAAAAACAATACCATTTTCAAGAGAGTAGCACAGTACGAATCAGACAATATATAATGTCCAAAGCTTCCTGACAATATATAATGTCCAAAGAATCAAATATTGTTCAGCCCGAGCGCTGATAGCATGAGAAGCAAACCACATTCAGATCTCTGGATGCAGACGAGCGGGCGTGATGATTCCGAATCCGCTTCTATGCTTATGAGCTCTCTGATTCAGCCCGAGTGACGTGCGAATACCGACAGTACCTCTCAAGATGACTCGAACGATACGAATAGTTTTGCGGACCTACCTCGAGTAGCAGACCGAGTTCAGACCTCTGGATGCAACAGACGAACGCGCCTGATTATTCTCCATTCGCTGCTGTGCGTATCAGCTCTGTAGCGTCGCTAGAGCTCGAGTTAAGTACAGAAAACGGACAGTTCCTCTTAAGATGACCCGAGCGATACGAATTGTTTTGAAGACCTAGCTCGAGTAGCAGACGGACTTCAGACCTCTGCATGCGACAGGCAGACGCCTGATGGCCGAATCGAATTCTCCAATTATGAGCCCTGTAACCCCCCTGAAGCCCGAGTAAAGTGCAGAAAACCGACAGCACCTCTCAAGACGACTCGAACAATACGAATAGTTTCGCGGACCTAGCTCGGGCAGCAGACCGAGTTCAGACCTCTCAATGCAGCAGGCGAACGCGCCTGATAGTTCTAAATCCGTTTCTCTACAGCTGGACTTATCTACAGCTCGATTTATCTAGAGAAAACCGACGACGCGTGTCAAGATGAGCCCAAACGGCCGATCCCGCCCAAGCGCTTTTTAACAGTAAAAAGTACCCGATCGAGCTGAGATCAAGATGGCGAGCGGGAATAAGATCGAATATCACGGGGAGAAAATACTAGAGCTCTAACAAAAAAATCGAAAACAAAATTTTCAACCGACCAAAGTCAGCAAAAGTTCCGTCGAGAATTTTCTTGCCGACTAGCTCTAGCGCCCCGGAATGACTCTTGAGCTTCCAGCAACTAGCGAAGGGAAGCTCTACGAGTTAAGCTCGGGTTGGCCAACTAGCTCCCACCGCCCGATTGCCTCTTAGCTCATCTTGCCGAATAGCTCTACGAGGTACTAGCCCCATTCCGCGCCGGAATTCCTCTAGCTGATCGATATCCGGGAACTAGCTGAGGGAAGCCCGTCAAGTCAAGTCTGGGCGCCGGCGGTAAAGAACCTGGTTACCGCTGGGAACCTCGTTTTCTTGCCGACCTCCTCGGCAGTGCAGCAAGCTTGAGCCAGAGCCAAAAAACTCTGGATAATCGGTTGCAAACAAATATTTTTGCGGACTTAGCTCGGGAAGCAGACTCTGCTCAGAGACCTAGATGCTTCAGTCAAACGCTCTGGATTATTATATATGGGTTTCTGTGCGTACCAGCTCTGTAGCTGTGCTACAGCTAGAGTAGAGTGCAGAACACCGACAGCACCTCACAGAGAAATTGAGACGAATAGTGTTCTGGACCCAGCTCGAGCAGCAGAACGAGATCAGGCCTCTCGATGCAACAGACGCACGCGCCTTGTGATACTCAATGAGCTTCTGTGCGCACCAGCTCTGTAGCTCATCTGAATCTTGAATACAAAACGGACACAAACTCGAAAAATAAGCTTTTGTGTGTTAGTCCAAAGTTCCGGCAAGTGTTTTGATAGCAAAACTGCACTACAAACCTGACAATTTGACTGGCAGACGCGACATAACCCACTACAGGTGCGAAACTGGGCGCCGGCGGTAAACCGTCAATCTTTCTTACCGCCGGGGGACTCGTAGAGCTTCCTGACAATATATAATGTGGAAAAAATGCAGAGAACGAATCGTTTTTCAGCCCAAGCGATTTCAGACCTCTCGATCCAACAGCCGAACGCCCCCAATGCTTTTGGATTGTCTTGTTTACGAGCTCTGTAGCTCTCCTCGAGTTACGTGCGTAAATCGACAGCACCTCTCAAGATGACTCTACAAAACGAATAGGTTGGAAACCCAGCTCGAGTATCAAACCGAGTTCAGACCTCTGAATGCGACAGGCGGACGCATCTGATGTCTGCGAATCGATTCCTGTGACTACCAGCACTGTAGCCCCCCCCCTACAGCCCCAGTTAAGTACAGAAAACCGACAGCACCTCTCAGGATGACATACAATAGTTTCGCGATTCTAGCTCGGGCAGCAGACCGAGTTCCGAGCTCTGGATTCGACAGACGGACGCGCCTGATGTCTTCAAATCGATTCTTGTGACCACCAGCACTGTAGCCCCCCTCAGCCCGAGTTGAGTGCAGAAGACCGAGAGCACTTCTCAAGATGACTCGAACAATACCAATGGTTTCGCGATTCTAGATCGGGCAGCAGACCGAGTTCAGAGCTCCGGATTCAACAGACAACTGCCACGGATGATTATGAATCGGTTTCTGTCCTATCAGCTCTGTAGCTGTCCTGTAGCTCGAGTGAAGTACAGAAAATCGAGAGCGTCTGTCAAGATGACTGCAATAATACGAATAGGTTTGCGGACCTAGCTCGGCTAGCAGACCGAGTTCAGACCTCTGGATTCAACAGGCGAACGCGCCTGATCATTCTGAATCGATTAGCTGTGATCACCAGCTCTGTAGCTGTCCTAAAGCTCGAGTTATGTTCAGAAAACTGTCATCGCGTGTCAAGATGACTTGAAACGGTCGATCCCGCCAGTGTGCTTTTTGGCAGTAAAAGATACCCGATCGAGGTGAGATCAAGATGGAGAGCGGGAACAAGATCGAATATCATGGGAAAAAATACTAGAGCTCAAACGAATTGTTGAATTTTGAGAATAAAAATTTTCAACCGACCAAAAGTCACCAAAAGGTCCGTCGAGATTTTTCTTGCCAACTAGCTCTCCAGCGCCCCGGAATTACTCTTAAACTTCCAGCAATAAATTGCTAAGGGGAGCTCTACGAGTTACTGGGCGCCGGCGGTAAACCGTCAACCTTGATTACCGCCGGGAGACTCGTAGAGCTTCCTTAACCGAGTTAAGCTGAAAAAACCGAGAGCACCTACCAACATTCCGACTCATAGTGAATAAGTTTTTCGATCGATTCTCGAATTCTAGCTCACTTCGAGAGTTCTGGCGCAATGAGCAGACGCGCATGATGATTCTGAGTCGTCTGCTGTGCCTAAGAGCTCTGTAGCTGCCCTACAGCTCGAGTTCAGTTGAGAAAACCAAATCACAAAATCAAGTGTAGTACTCATGCAAAGAGGTTTTTCGATCATAACTACTTACATATCCAGCGCTGAACATTCTCCCGCCACATGTAGACGCGCATCATCATTCTGAATCCGAAAGCTGTGCTTGCCATCTCTGTAGCTTGCCTATAGCTCGAGTTAAGTTGAGAAAACCGACAGCACCTGCCAACATAGCACTCGCCAACCGATCCCGCCACAGTGCTTTTCGATAGTAATATTCACCCGATCGAGCTGACATCAAGATGGCGAGTCGCACTAAGATCATAGATCACGGGCAAAAATACTAAGGCTCTAACGAATGTACAAATTTTGAGAACATAATTTTCAACTGAGCAAAACTCACCAAAAGTTCCGTCGAGATTTTTCGAGCCAACTAGCCCGCCAGTGCGTCCGAATTACTCTTGAGCTTCCAGCTGCTAGCTTAGGGAAGCTCTACGAGTCACTTGGTAGCGTCAAAAACCGAAAGAGCAAAGAGACCCTCGGGCACGGGAAATCTTTCCTAGAAAGCTCTGCGGGGCCCCCCTGCAGCACTTCTTGAGCGCTGCCAGGAACGCTTCCACGCGTGCCTGCACGCGTGCAGGCACACGTGGACGCGTGTCGGAAGCGCCCCCGAACCTGCTGCCGGCTCGGGCGAGTTGCTGCGAGGTTCGTGGAGCGGCGGAGGTGGGCTGCTGGCGGGCACCACCACCGTCCGGCTTCTAGTCTTGAACCCTACAGCTCTCAGAGAGCTCTCCGGGAAAATCTGGTTTCTACAGGTCAATTATTAAACTTGGTAGCGTCCAAAACCCGGAGAGCAAAGGGGACAGAA
Source organism: Prorocentrum cordatum (assembly GCA_963575745.1). Classification (NCBI taxonomy): domain Eukaryota; class Dinophyceae; order Prorocentrales; family Prorocentraceae; genus Prorocentrum; species Prorocentrum cordatum. Next base: position 144,580 of record CAUYUJ010017652.1, on the reverse strand, counting down.
ACTGGGAACCGGGGGTAAACCGTCAACAAGGTTACCGCCAGGCACCTCGTAGAGCTCTTTTGTTGCACAGCGCTCCTCGGAGCACATCAAGGAAGCTTCTGAAGCGAGAGCCGAAAAACTCGAAAAATCCAGATTTTTCAGTTTCCATCCAAAATCGGTGCCTGCAAGTCTTTCGATAGTAATACTGCAGCTACCGACTTGAAAATTTAACTGGCAGACACGGCACAACCCACTACACGTGAGAAAAATCTGGTTTCTCAAAATGAATTGTCAAATAATATCTTTCAATTCTTAGCAAAACCGACCCAAAGTCACCACTTTGTCTCTTAAGGCCGGGTCCGCCAACTAGCTCCACCCCGCGCCGGAACTCGCACCGGCGGTGAACCGTCAACCTGGACACCGCCGGGAACCTCGTAGAGCTCCTTCCACGCGTGAGAGTGCTCAGAGTCGAAGGAGAGATCGACATAGTAAAAGTGCACATAGGCAGCTCATATCAAGACAGAGACGCCCTCATAGTCGTCCACGGGTTCAGGGAATCTGCTTTCTGAAACAAAAAAAGTCAAATATCTTTGAAATATTCGCAAAATCACCCAAAAGTTCACACTTTGTCCGCTCAGGCCGGGTGGTCCAACTAGTTGCTCCTAATTTTTCGATGGTAATAGAGAGCTGATCTTCTCAGAAAACAAAGTTTATATGAGAATGCTCGGCGTAAAAATCTGCTTTCTCGAAATGAATTGCCAAATATCTTTTAAATCTTAGGAAAACCGACCCAAATGTGCCACATTGTCTCTTTTGGTCGGGTCGGCCAACTAGCTCCACCCCGCGCCGAACCTGGCGCCGGCGGTGAACCCTGAACCTGGTCTCGTAGAGCTCCTTGCACGCGTAAGAGAGCCCAGGATCGAAGCAGGGAGCTTCTCAGGGTATTTCTAGAAAAAAATCGAATTCACATTTTTCCGTGTCAATTTCATGTTGGTTGCTCCTAACTGGGCGCTGGCGGTAAACCGTCAACCTTTGTTACCGCCAGGGGACTCGTAATATATAATGTGGAAAAAAATTGCAGAGAAGGAATAGTTTTTCAGCCCAAGCGATTTCTGACCTCTCGATGCAACAGCCGAACGCCCCCGATGCTTCTGGATTGTCTTCTTTACGAGCTCTGTAGGTCTCCTACAGCCCGAGATACGTGCGTAAATCAACAGCAGCCCTTAAGATGACTCTAACAAAACGAATAGGTGGGCAATCCAGCTCGAGTATGAAACCGAGTTCAGGCCTCTGAATGCGACAGGCGGACGCATCTGATGTCTGCGAATCAACTCCTGTGATTACCAGCCCTGCGGCCCCCCTACAGCCCGGGTTAAGTGCAGAAAACCGACAGCACCCCTCAGGATGACTCGAACAATACCATAGTTTCGCGAACCTAGTTCGGGCAGCAGACCGAGTTCTGAGCTCTCGGTTCGACAGGCAGACGCGCCTGATCTCTTCAAATCGATTATTGTCAGCACCAGCACTGTAGCCCCCCTGAGCCCGAGTTGAGTGCAGGAAACCGAGAGCACTTCTCAAGATTACTCGAACAATACGAATAGTTTCGCGATTCTAGATCAGCAGACCGAGTTCAGAGCTGTTGATTTAAGAGACAACTGCCACTGATGATTCTGAATCAGTTTCTGTACGTGTCAGCTCTGTGGCTGTCCTGTAGCTCGAGTTAAGTACAGAAAACCGAGAGCGTCTCTCAAGATGACTCGAATAATACGAATAGATTTGCAGACCCAGCTCGGCTAGCAGACCGAGTTCAGACCTCTGGATTCAACAAGCGAACGCGCCTGATCATTCTGAATCGACTAGCTGTGATCATCAGCTCTGTAGCTGTCCTAAAGCTCGAGTTATGTTCAGAAAACTGTCATCGCGTGTCAAGATGACTTGAAACGGTCGATCCCGCCAGTGTGCTTTTTGGCAGTAAAAGGTACCCAATCGAGCTGAGATCGAGATGGCAAGCGGGAATAAGATCGAATATCACGGGAAAAAATACTAGAGCTCTAACGAATGGTTGAATTTCGAGAACAAAATTTTCAACCGACCAAAAGTCACCAAAAGCTCCGTCGAGATTTTTCTTGCAAACTAGCTCTCCAGCGCCCCGGACTTACTCTTGAGCTTCCAGCAACTACATACTAAAGCTCTACGAGTGATTCTCCGATAGTAAAACTGGCTCTAGAGAGCTGAGCTGCTCAGGAAACAAAGTTTATATGCCAATGCTCGGCGTACAAATCTGCTATCTCAAAATGAATTGTTAAATATCTGTCAAATCTTAGCAAAACCGACCCAAATCTGCCACATTGTCTCTTCTGGTCGGGTCCGCCAACTGGGCGCCGGCGGTAAACCGTCAACCTTTGTTACCGCCGGGGGATTCGTAGAGCTTCCTGACAACATGTAATGTCGAAAAAAATTACACCGAAAAAATAGTTTTTCAGCCCAAGCAATTTCAGACCTTTCGGATGCAACAGCGGAACGCCCTTGATCATTCTGGATTGTCTTCTGTACTGGGCGCCGGCGGTAAACCGTCAACCTTTGTTACCGCCGGGGGACTCGTAGAGCTTCCTGACAACATATAATGTCGAAAGAAAACATAAAAAATAGTTTTTCAGCCCAGGCAATTTGAGACCTCTCGGATGCAACAGCCGAACGCCCCCGATGCTCTAGATTGTCTTCTGTACGAGCTCCGAGTTACGCGTAAATCGACAGCACCTCTCAAGATGACTCGAACAATACGAATAGTTTGGCAAACCTAGTTCGAGTATCAGACCGAGTTCAGACCTCTGCATGCGACAGGCGGACGCGTCTGATGTCTCTGAATCGATCCCTGTGATTACCAGCCTTCGCCCCCCCTGCAGGAAACCGACAGCACCTCTCAGGATGACTCGAATAATACGAATAGTTTCGCGGACCTAATTCGGGCAACAGACCGAGTTCGGAGCTCTGGATTCCGCAGGCGAACGCGCCTGATGTCTCCGAATCGATTACAGTGATTACCAGCCATGCAGCCCCCCTACAGCCCGAGTTAAGTGCAGAGAACCGACAGCATCTCGCAAAGCGACTCGAACAATACGAATAGTTTCGCGATTCTAGATCGGGCAGCAGACCGAGTTCAGAGCTCCAGAGTCAACAGACAACGGCCACTGATGATTCTAAATCAGATTCTTTACGTATCAGCTCTTTAGCTGTCCTGTAGCTCGAGTTAAGTACAGAAAACCGAGAGTGCCTGTCAAGATGACTCGAATAATACGAATAGGTTTGCGCACCTAGCTCGGCTAGCAGACCGAATTCAGACCTCTGGCTTCAACAGGCAAACGCGCCTGATCATTCTGAATCGGTTAGCTGTGCTCAGCAGCTCTTTAGCTGTCCTGAAGCTCGAGTTATCCTGAGAAAACCGACACCGCGTGACAAGATGACTGGAAAGGGCTGATCCCGCCCGGGTGCTTTTTGGCAGTAAAAGGTACCCGATCGAGCTGAGATCAAGATGGCGAGCAAGAATGAGATCGAAAATCACGGGAAAAAATACTAGAGCTCAAACGAATTGCTGAATTTCGAGAACAAAATGTTCAACCGACCAAAAGTCAGCAAAAGGTCCGTCGAGATTTTCCTTGCCAACTAGCTCTCGAGCGCCCCGGAATTACTCTTAAGCTTCCAGCAATAACTTGCTAAGGGAAGCTCTACGAGTTACGAGCTCTGTAGCTCTCCTAGAGCCCGAGTTACGTGCGAAATCGACAGCATCTCTCAAGACCCGAACAATACGAATAGTTTGGCAAACCTAGCTCGAGTATCAGACCCAGTTCAGACCTCTGCATACGCGTCTGATGTCTCTGAATCGATTCCTGTGATTACCAGCCCTGCAGCTCGAACAATACGAATAGTTTGTCGATTCTAGATCGGGCAGCAGACCGAGTTCAGAGCTCTGGATTCAACAGACAAATGCAACTGACGATTCTGAATCGGTGTCTGTAAGTATCAGCTCTGTAGCTGTCCTATAGCTCGAGTTAAGTACAGAAAACCGAGAGCGTCTGTCAAGATGACTCAAATAATACGAATATGTTTGCGGAACTAGCTCGACTAGCAGACCGAGTTCAGACCTCTAGATTTAACAGGCAAACGCGCCTGATCATTCTGAATCGATTAGCTGTACTCAGCAGCTCTGTAGCTGTCCTTAAGCTCGAGTTATCTTCAGAAAACCGTCATCGCGTGTCAAGATGACTTGAAACGGCCGATCCCGCCTGCCTGCTTTTTGGCAGTAAAAGGTACCCGATCGAGATGAGATCAAGATGGCCAGCGGGAATAAGATCGAATATGATGGGAAAAAATACTAGAGCTCAAACCAATTGTTGAATTCCGAGAACAAAATTTTCAACCGACTAAAAGTCACCAAAAGGTCAGTCGAGATTTTTCTTGCCAACTAGCTCTCCAGCGCCCCGGAATTACTCTTAAGCTTCCAGCAATAACTTGCTAAGGGAAGCTCTACGAGTTAATACGAATAGTTTCGCGGATCTAGTTTGGGCAGCAGACAGAGTTCAGAGGATTCGACAGACGGACGCACCTCATTTCTCCGAATCGATTCCAGCGATTACCAGATGCAGCCCCCCAACGGCCCCAGTTAAATGCAGAGCATCTCTTAAGATGACTCGAACAATAGTTTCGCGATTCTAGATCGGGCAGCAGACCGAGTTCAGAGCTCGGGATTCAGCAGACAACGGCCACTGATGGGAACCGGCGGTAAACCGTCAACCAGGTTACCGCCAGGGCCCTCGTAGAGCTCTTTCCTCTCCCTGCGATCTTTCAGTGCACATTGAGGAAGAGTCTGCATCCAGAACAAAAATTCGAAAAATCACATTTTCATATTTTTATCCAAAGACGGTTCCGCCAAGTGTTTCGATAGTAATACTGCGCCTAGAGACCTCAGAATTCACTGGCGAACGCGAAAAAACCCGCTACAGGTGCGAAAAATACGGGTTCTCAAAATGTTCGAATCTCTCACACAATTCGTCCAACCGACCTAAAGTTCGCACATTGTCCGTCGGGGCCGGGTCGGCCAACTAGCTCCACCCCGCGCCCGAATTCCTTTAGCTCATCGATGCCGAAGAGCTCTACGAGGTATGATTCTGAATCAGATTTTGTACGTATCAGCTCTGTAGATTCCCGGAGAGCTCTCTGAGAGCTAAGAGGGTTTTAGATTGGAAGCCGGGCGGTGGTGGTGCCCGCCAGCAGCCCATCTTCGCCGGTCCACGATCCTCGCAGCAACTCGCCCGACCCGGCAGCGTGTCCGGGAGAGCTTCCGGCAAGCTTCCACGCGTGCCTCCACGCGTGCGGGCACGCGTGGAAGCGTTCCTGGCAGCGTTTCAGAGACGCTGCAGGGGGCCACCCGAGCCCCAGAAGAGCTTCACAAGAGCATCTGTCGGCTTGCCAGGAAGGCTCTTCAGTGCGTGTCCTCTTTGCTCTCCGGGCTTTGGACGCTACCAAGTGTCCTGTAGCTCGAGTTAAGTACAGAAAACCGAGAGCCTGTCAAGATGACTCGAATTATACGAATAGGTTTGCGGACCTAGCTCGGCTTGCAGACCGAGTTCAGACCTCTGGGAACGCGCCTGATCATTCTGAATCGATTAGCTGTGCTTACCAGCTCTGTAGCTGTCCTGAAGCTCGAGTATCTTGAGAAAACCGACAGCGCGTGACAAGATGACTCGAAACGGCCGATCCCGCCAGTGTGCTTTTTAACAGTAAAAGGTACCCGATCTAGCTGAGATCAAGATGGCGAGCGGAAATGGGATCGAATATGACGGGAAAAAATACTAGAGCTCAAACGAATCGACAAACTCCAGAACAAAATTTTCAACCGACCAAAAGTCACCCAAAGGTCCGTCGAGATGTTTCTTGCCCCGTCAACAAGGTTAGCCCCGGGGTCCTCGTAGAGCTATTCTCTCGCACGGCGCTCCTCGGTACATATGCACGAAAACTCTGCAGCAAGACCCCAAAAACTCGAAAAACAAACACTTTTTATGTTTCCATCGAAAGACGGTTCCACCAAGTGCTTTGATCCAATATTGTTGCGGACTTAGCTCGGGTAGCATACCGAGTTCAGACCTCTCGATGCAACAAACGCACGCGACAAATAATACAATCATTTCATGTGCTCACCAGCTCTGTGGCAATTCTGAATCGGGTGCTTAGTAAGAAAAGTCGACAGCACTCGTCGAAATTACTTGAAGAATAAGAATAGATTTCCAGACCTAGCTCGAACATCAGAGTTCAGAGCTCTAGATGGACAGAAAAACGCGCCTCGTAATTTACAATCGGTTTCTGTAAGTGTCAGCTTTGTAGTTGTCCTACATCTCGAGATAAGTATAGAGAACCGTCGATGCGTGTGAAGATGACTCGAAACGGCCCTCGGTTCAGCAAGTCTTTTGCTATTAAGATTGCTGCTACGGAACTCATTAATCCACTATACGTGAGAAAAATACCGGTTCTCAAAACGAATTTTCAAATTTTTCGCAAAGATTGAAAAACTGACCGAAAGTTAACATATTCTCTCTTAATGCCGGGTCGGCCAACTAGCTCCATCCTGCGCCAGAATTCCACTTAGCTCACTTGGCAGCGTCGAGAACCCGAAGAGCAAAAAAAACTTGGTAGCGTCCACTTGGTAGCGTCCACTGGCGCCGGCGGTGAACCGTCAACCTGGTCACCACCGGGAACCTCGTAGAGCTCCTTGCACGCGTAAGAGTGCCAAGATTCGAAGCAGACAGCTTCTAGAGCATTTCCAGAAAAAAGTCAAATTTGTATTTTTTCGTGTCAACGTGACGTCGGTTCCTTCAAATGTTTCCATTGTAAAACTCTCTCTACGGAGCTCAGATGCTTGCATAAGAAAGTTTGAATACTAATGCTCGGAGTAAAAATCTTCTTTCTTAAAATGAATTGTCAAATATCCTTCAAAAAATCGCAAAACAACACAAAAGTTATCACTTTGTCGTTTCTGGCCGGGTCGACCAACTAGCTCCACACCGCGCCAGAACTGGGCGCCGGCGGTAAACCGTCAACCTACCTTACCGCCGGGGGACTCGTAGAGCTTCCTGACAACATAACGTCGAAAGAAATTACACCGAAAAAATAGTTTTCAGCCCAGGCAATTTGAAACCTGTCGGATGCAACAGCCAAACGCCCCCGATGCTTCTAGATTGTCTTCTGTACGAGCTCTGTAGCTCTCCTACAGCCCAAGCTACGTGCGTAAATCGACAGCACCTCTCAAGATGACTCGAACAATACGAACAGTTTGGCAAACCTAGTTCGAGTATCAGACCGAGTTCAGGCCTCTGCATGCGACAGGCGGACGCGTCCAATGTCTTTGAATCGATCCCTGTGATTGCCAGCCCTGCAGCCCCCCCTGCAGCCGAGTTAAGTGCAGGAAACGGACAGCATCTCTCAGGATGACTCGAACAATACGAATAGCTTCGCGGACCTAGTTCGGGCAACAGACCGAGTTCGAAGCTCTGGATTCCGCAGACGAACGCGCCTGATGTCTCTGAATCGATTCCAGTGATTACCAGCCATGTAGCCCCCCTACAGCCAGAGTTAAGTGCAGAGAACCGACAGCATCTCGCAAGCGACTCGAACAATACGATAGTTTCGCGATCCTAGATCGGGCAGCAGACCGAGTTCAGAGCTCTGGATTCAAGAGACAACGGCCACTGATGATTCTGAATCAGATTCTGTACGTATCAGCTCTTTGGCTGTCCTGTAGCTCGATATAAGTACAGAAAACTGAGAGCGCCTGTCAAGATGACTCGAATAATACGAATAGGTTTGCGCACCTAGCTCGGCTAGCAGAGCGAATTCAGACTTCTGGCTTCAACAGGCGAACGCGCCTCATCATTCTGAATCGATTAGCTGTGATCACCAGCTCTGTAGCTGTCCTAAAGCTCGAGTTATGTTCAGAAAACTGTCATCGCGTGTCAAGATGACTTGAAACGGTCGATCCCGCCAGTGTGCTTTTTGGCAGTAAAAGGTACCCAATCGAGCTGAGATCGAGATGGCGAGCGGGAATAAGATCGAATATCACGGGAAGAAATACTAGAGCTCTAACGAATGGTTGAATTTCGAGAACAAAATTTTCAACCGACCAAAAGTCACCAAAAGCTCCGTCGAGATTTTTCTTGCAAACTAGCTCTCCAGCGCCCCGGAATTACTCTTAAGCTTCCAGCAACTACATACTAAAGCTCTACGAGTGATTCTCCGATCGTAAAACTGGCTCTAGAGAGCTGAGCTGCTCAGGAAACAAAGTTTATATGCCAATGCTCGGCGTACAAATCTGCTATCTCAAAATGAATTGTTAAATATCTTTCGTCTCTTCTAGTCGGGTCCGCCAACTGGGCGCCGGCGGTAAACCGTCAACCTTTGTTACCGCCGGGGGACTCGTAGAGCTTCCTGACAACATGTAATGTCGAAAAAAATTACACAGAAAAAATAGTTTTTCAGCCCAAGCAATTTCAGACCTTTCGGATGCAACAGCGGAACGCCCTTGATCATTCTGGATTGTCTTCTGTACTGGGCGCCGGCGGTAAACCGTCAACCTCTGTTACCGCCGGGGGACTCGTAGAGCTTCCTGACAACATATAATGTCGAAAGAAAACATAAAAATATAGTTTTTCAGCCCAGGCAATTTGAGACCTCTCGGATGCAACAGCCGAACGCCCCCGATGCTCTAGATTGTCTTCTGTACGAGCTCCGAGTTACGCGTAAATCGACAGCACCTCTCAAGATGACTCGAACAATACGAATAGTTTGGCAAACCTAGTTCGAGTATCAGACCGAGTTCAGACCTCTGCATGCGACAGGCGGACGCGTCTGATGTCTCTGAATCGATCCCTGTGATTACCAGCCTGCGCCCCCCCTGCAGGAAACCGACAGCACCTCTCAGGATGACTCGAATAATACGAATAGTTTCGCGGACCTAATTCGGGCAACAGACCGAGTTCGGAGCTCTGGATTCCGCAGGCGAACGCGCCTGATGTCTCCGAATCGATTACAGTGATTACCAGCCATGCAGCCCCCCTACAGCCCGAGTTAAGTGCAGAGAACCGACAGCATCTCGCAAGCGACTCGAACAATACGAATAGTTTCGCGATTCTAGATCGGGCAGCAGACCGAGTTCAGAGCTCTGGATTCAACAGACAACGGCCACTGATGATTCTGAATCAGATTCTGTACGTATCAGCTCTTTAGCTGTCCTGTAGCTCGAGTTAAGTACAGAAAACCGAGAGTGCCTGTCTAGATGACTCGAATAATACGAATAGGTTTGCGCACCTAGCTCGGCTAGCAGACCGAATTCAGACCTCTGGCTTCAACAGGCAAACGCGCCTGATCATTCTGAATCGATTAGCTGTGCTCAGCAGCTCTTTAGCTGTCCTGAAGCTCGAGTTATCCTGAGACAACCGACACCGCGTGACAAGATGACTGGAAAGGGCTGATCCCGCCCGGGTGCTTTTTGGCAGTAAAAGGTACCCGATCGAGCTGAGATCAAGATGGCGAGCAAGAATGAGATCGAATATCACGGGAAAAAATACTAGAGCTCAAACGAATTGTTGAATTTCGAGAACAAAATGTTCAACCGACCAAAAGTCAGCAAAAGGTCCGTCGAGATTTTCCTTGCCAACTAGCTCTCGAGCGCCCCGGAATTACTCTTAAGCTTCCAGCAATAACTGCGAGGGGAGCTCTACGAGTTACGAGCTCTGTAGCTCTCTCATAGAGCCCGAGTTACGTGCGAAATCGAGCATTTCTCTCAACACTCGAACAATCACGAATAGTTTGACAAACAGCTCACGTACAGACCAGTTCAGAACGCAATGCTGGACGGTCTGATGTCTCCTAATCGATTCCTGTGGATTTTACCAAGCCCTGCAGCTCGAACAATACGAATAGTTGTCGATTCTGGATCGGGCAGCAGACCAAGTTCAGAGCTCTGGATTCAACAGACAACGGCCACTGATGATTCTGAATCAGATTCTGTACGTATCAGCTCTGTAGCTGTCCTGTAGCTCGAGTTAAGTACAGAAAACCGAGAGCGTCTGTCAAGATGACTCGAATAATACGAATATGTTTGCGGACCTAGCTCGGCTAGCAGACCGAGTTCAGACCTCTGGGTTCAACAGGCGAACGCGCCTGATCATT